>OY748300.1:1516397-1847914 GCA_963556515.1 Nudaria mundana
CTTCTTAATACTTTGAACTTCAAGCCATGCCAGTGTGTTACCTCAGAGACCGTAATTTGAAGGTTTGAATTTTTACGATGATTAATTTTACAGCAAATTTTCTCGTATTCTTTTTGTGAGAACAACACCTTCTGAATTTGATTTTTTTAAGATTCTACTTACCGGTAAAATCCTTAATGGCTTGCGAGCCAGAATCCAAAATATCAGTAGGGTTGACACGAATCTTGCAATATTTGACGAAAGGCATATCGGGAAGCTTGGCCCATTCGCCGCCGCCGCTTGTCGAACAATGAACATCGATGGAGATGGAGTTCTCGTATGCGCGAATCACACGCTGCACTTCATTCTCTTGGTAAGCGTCTGTAAAGTCTGCGAGGGAAAATGTCCCGTCCTGTAACAATAGAAGTTTGGTCAACATCGCTTTTCACTGTATTTTACCTGGACTGCAAATACTCCTAAGCCTTACTTACGCGAACCTCTTTGTTAAAAAAAACAGTTCTTATGTGCGTGTAGGATTGGATTTTAAGGTAATTATATAGGTACTAGCGGCTGGCCGCGACTTTGTCCGCGTGAAATAGTACTATAGCTAAAATCTTCCTCGAGAACCACTCTATCCAATGATGAAAACAGCATGAATTCGGTGTAATAGTTTCGGAGTTTATCTCGAACAGACAGAGCCGGAGGAGGACTTTGTTTTATAATAATTAGTGATACGATAACTGTCGAGACCTGGAATCGGCAATGTCTGTAAGTCCGAAACGTAGCAAAAGGCAAATACAGGCCGTTTGATTAATATGAACCGTAATGATGCCATTAATTTTATAAAAGCAACCCAAGACTAAAATATCCTACGGTAAGCCTACAATATCCCATTTGAAGCATGTAATTAAATAACTTTGAATTATTTTCGTAATATAGGAAGGAAAACATAAACTTATTTCAATTGGGAAACTGGAATATTCTAATAACAAAGATATTGAATTTCTTCAATAAGAAAACGGATCTTTTTATCCCGGCGATTGGAAATTGCGGTTTAGTTTGCTGAGAATTACTTGATGATAGAATTGGTTTTCTTTGTCACTTTCTTGGTGAGTAAGTTATTTCTTTTGAATTTATTTTTTTAAAGAATGAAATTGATAATACGAGTTTCTATATAGGTGGCGTACCTGCTAGATGTAAGGTTAACGCAGCAAATAGTTTTTATTTTATTTTGCAGTGTGTTTATTATAAAATAAATAATGAGTGAGGATAAATACACGACGTTAAAATTTAGTGTCCAGTTCTATCAATTGCATGCTGTATTTGTCTATAATTATGTATTTATTTTTTTGTAACATTTAGCTTTTTTTCAAATCTCAAGTTCATTTAAGAAAAAAAAGTAACCACTAATTAACTACAAACCTTCATGAGCTTGTGCTATATGAATTAAACTAATACAAGACTTCAGTGTACTTTTTTTGTGAATGCATACTTCTATCATATTTTATACAGAAACTACCCAATCTTATAGCAACACATTTTCGATATTTAGTCAGTCACATCAGTCCACAATTAAATAACATACCAAATAATTGGGTCATCCAACTCCATTTGAAATTCCAAGTGATTCAACTAACTTCCAAATTCTGCACATTCCAACTGGAAATGACTTTAATGGATTCTATTACAAAGCGTGTTCCCTTGACAGTATGCCTTAATTTGTCTCAAAATACGAGTAGCAGCGGTTTCGATCTAAATCTGTTCATTATTTTAAGTGAAGCGTTGAGATTGTGGTTGAACACTGGACAGGGTAAGGCTTTCAACTGCTCCTAATGTTTCATTGGGTTGTAGTACAGGGTATTATAGTTATTCCATGTTCCATATTTAACATCTAGTAGCATCTTAGTTTAAATTCAACCTGTTTATTATTATGTTATTCAGGTACATTTGTGACTGACATCTAGACGGGACATAGTCGTGATAATACTCGTACCATAGTCTCGTCGACATTTCCGTTGGGTTGTACCAACCGTGATCAAGAGTTGAATGCAATACGAGACTTTTGTAAAGCGTCTATACTGTTCAAGATTGAACAATTTTGCTTTCATCCGTCTGTAGGTGTTCTTTCCATATAATTTATATGAATCTCCACGAAATTTGGCACAAGTGAATTTTTTTTTTGTTTATAGTTTTTTTTAATTGGAGGGTTGTGTGGGTTAATAGCCCACTAAAGAACACTAGTCGTAATATTATCATGATCCCGTCCCATGAAGATGTCAGTTATGATGAGTGATAAAGGAGAAAGTTAAAAAAAAACCGTAGAGCTACATACTTGCATAATCCAGGAGCCGTTTCCAGCGAAGGTATATCCAGCATGCACGAGGTGCCTGTGTCGTGTGAATGAGCTGAGCAGGTTCCGCATGCACTGCATCAGCGTGTTCATTTGTGGGTGGATCAGGATCTCTGTCACCAGGTTCTCTGAAGCGAACTGGATGAGTCTCTCGCCTGCAACAATATAGATACACCATTTATTTTGCACCAATTGTAAGAAAACACGTCGTACACTAACACAAAAACTCTTAAAACTACCAGAATGGGACCAAATAATTGTCAAAATGGGGCTAAATTAAACATAGGAAGCAGTAGCTTTCAATAAAATTATTTTGGTCCCTTTTCAAATTGGTCCCACGCCGATAATTATATCGTTCTATTTCGGTAATTTGAAGTCTGTTTTTGGGTCATTGTTTTTTCGTTTCCAATACCCACGAGAACACTTTACCAGGATAAAAAGTAGGTAGGTATATAGCACACATGAATAATACCTACTATACATCTATGTATTAATTAAACGATCATCAAAATCGGTTTAGTATTTTCAGAGCCAATTTTTTTTAACAAACAAAATCCTTCCTATTTATAAGCAAAATCAAATCATGAATTTCACACACGCATTTGTGAAGTTCATTCGTGGAGTTAAAAAAAAAAAAAAGGTATACGACAAAATTCAACTTCAAAGCGAAAAAATACACTTTCAAAGCGAAAAAATACACTTTCAAATATTTCATACGTACCAGTTCCGCATTGCGTCACTTTTCTAGCCACATTTATATTCCATTCATTCTCATTCACCTTTGCTCGTTCCATTCAACAAAGTTCTATTCATCACGTAGTTTCAATTCGATTACATGATCGTCTTAGTTTACTCGAGCTTTTTATAGATATTGGGATAGGTAGGAATCTATGTTTTATTTAGTTTACATAAGAGGAGTTTAAAATAGGGAGTACCTACTTTTTAATTTTAAACAATAAATTTTAGGGTGCGGTGTCCTGTCTAGGAGAGCTAGGTCCTGGTTGTCATAGGAACATCTATGTCAGTTGTTACAGGTATTTGGAGCCCTAAAACAAAATCCTACCAGTCTAACTACAGAACTTCGATATCGCCCATGGGTTGTGTAGGTCAGATGGCAGTCGCTTCACGGAAAATATTGAAGTTCATCCGCATCGCAGTTAGACTGGAAAGCCGACCCAAAGTAGGTTGGGAAAACGCTCGGTGTATGATGATGATTTCTGAGGGGTAGACAGTGGTGTTTATTACTCCCTCATTTCGCCAGTCACTTCGTTAACCCCCAAGTAATAGGTGGCGAGCCTATTCGCGTTTTCGGGGAATATTTTGCCAGAACTTTGTCTGTTTGTTAGCAGGTGCATCGCGTGCTTATAGGGATGCCTTGGGCCCTGGAGATGTTGTTAAACTTAGCTCCAAATATTCCAAACTACCCAAAACGGCAATAAGCCCTTATTTAAACGTTCCTTTCTCTGCCGAACGATAGTGGCCTGGAACGCCCTGCCTCCTGTGCACGTGTTTCCTCCCACATATAATCCTGGGTTCTTTAAGCGGAGCGTGAAGAGGCACATCAGTAGGTCGTCAAGTTGAGGGCCACTCTCTATAGTATTGTGTGCTGTGAGAGTGGCCCACAATCGCTAGACGTCGTCACGACTTACCACCAGGCGGGCGGCGTCAATTTGGCGAAACCAATATAAAAAAAGACGCCTCAGCCTACCATTTAAGGGTTTAAGAGCTGTTTTCATTTCATTTTTAAAAACCAATAAATGTGTCAGCCTCGATCCAATCAGTAAATACCTCACTTAGATGTGGCCAAAATGTCAAAGGTGAAATTGGCGCGCCTCGCTTTGATGTTTCGCAACAGTAGGTAAGTTTCATTTTATTAAAGTTCTACACGCTAACCGGGTAGGTACCTACTTTGGTATTTGCTAGAGCCTCTTCCGATAAGTGGCAGGTGCACCTCTTACAGGGGAGGTTGACGTTTTATGTTGATACTAGCTTTTGATCGAGATTTTGGCCACGCAAGTGTAGTACTGTGTTTTTTTTTATGAAAAATAGGCTTACGTTTGGCCTCAATCTCGCTTGATGGAAGGCGAAGATGAGGCCTACGATGGTACACGTTTGCCTAGAAGGTGTCTGTTCACTTTGACCTTAAAGATGTCCAGATTATAGCGTTCCGGACAAACTGACCTCGGCAGAGAGTTCCACTCCTTAGCCGTACGCATAATGAAAGAAGAGGCAAATCGCTTCGTACGTAATGGAGGAATGTCTACAACATAAGGATGGAACTGCTCGCCGCGCCTAGTCGTTCGGTGACGGAAAGGGGAAGGGGGTATCGGGTCATGTAAAACCTCCGCACACTCACCGAAATGTAACCGCTAAAAAACCGAAAGGCAGGCCACTCGTCTACGGTGTTCTAGGCTCTGAAGATTTGCCCCCACAAGTGAGTCACTGCCTATGATCCTCTTCGCTCGGCGCTCCAACGAGTCCAAAGCATCCAGCTGATATCTAGCAGACCCATCCCAGAGATGGGAACAGTATTCCATGCAAGAGCGAACTTGAGCTCTGTAAAGATTTAAGAGCTGCTCCGAAGTGAAGTACCGTCTCACCCTAGAGATGATACCAAGTTTTTTGGCTAGTACTAGTACTTCGAGTAGCCTATTTTATTTGCCTATTTCGCTATGGTACATTATAAGTAGATTTAACCGAAAATTCATATAACTATAACTTCACTTCTTCTGCCACCTCACCGAACGCCCGTGTGCTGATACTATCAGTGTGGTGTGCCGTAGTGGCTCTCTGAACACAATATTTAGTGACGACGAAGTGAGGGTAGTTGAACAAACCCGCACTTCACGTAGACGACGATGAGCAGAAGCCAGTCCACCCGTGACCACGGCTCTTGTAACAGGGCCGAAACGTCGGGTAATAAAGAGGTATGTATATATCTCAATAATCACGTAAAAGACCCGTTAGTCTTAAGTTTATAACTATAACTTTTAGCGCCATAATAACTTAAGCGCAATTTTATTTTTAATGTAACATATATTATTATGTAATTCACTAGCAAACACCCGCGGCTTCGCCTGCTTGACAAATTATATACACAAAAACCTTCCTCGAGAACCAATCTATCCATTAAAACGCATCAAAATCCGACCTACATACAGAACGGACGACTTTATTTTATAATATTTAGTCATTATAACTAATTTTCACAATATGTTTATAAATTATAGTACTTGTGTTATCTAATAGGTATATGAGACATATTATTGAGTTACATTAATATCCGTTCTGTAGTTTTAGCCTGAAAGAGTTAAAAACTTCCAAATATCCATACAAACGACGCGTTTACATAAGTAGGGTTATCAAAGAGGAATATACACTAAAATATACACAAAACTGGGATATACACTAGAAACAATATTGTGCTTGAAATATCGCGAAGCGTAAAATTCCAATATTGGGTAGTGTTTGTATTTGACGGCCAATATACAGTTGGGTTTGAGGCTTTTGTATTGCTGGGTTATTGAACAACAACCAATAAATCTATATATTATTACTATCTGTTCGCTTAAAGCATTATATGTTTTAATGACCCACAGATGCAGTTTTCAGTCGTAGGAAGAGTGATTCAAAAGCATGGTTGATACAAACTAGCTTCGACCGTGACAAAATATAAACTGAAACCTTCCTCACGAACCACTCTATCCATTAGCGAAAGCAGCATGGCAATTGGTGCAGTTGTTTTTGAGTTTATCGCAAACAGACACGCTGCGGAGGACTTTGTTTTATAATAAAGTAGTAATTACAAGCTGGCTTTGCAACGGTTGTTTTATAAGGAGTCGTCAGACCTACCAAATAAATATGCATAAACATTTTTATATCGGAGGAGTTTGTCAACAAACACTGTGACGTAAGAATTTTATTAAATAATCCCAAGTTTCCTCTGATTCACATCCAGACTTTCTGTTTCTGTTTCTGTTTCTTCTTACTTCTTCTGTACTGTTTCTTCGATTTATGATCACCTACAGTGTAAAGTTAATCCATAAACAACATTCCCCATAGCTTTGGGTAAATAATACCACAATCTCATTCTATCTCACCGGAAATCCCTCGAGAGCCAACAAGGAAAATGGGGTCAAAATTAACTTATCAAATATACACACTCCATTCAGACTCGTATCGTTATTAGATTTCATTCTGAAATATATTTGTAAATATTGTCAGAAGTAGGCAGGTACTTCTTAACTTGAATTGCGGATTATGGTTTTATTAGACATTTATTTATTCACGTGAAAACATCATAACATACATACTATAAAATAAAGTCGCTTCCGCTGTACATCCATCCCCATGTATGCTTAGATCTTTAAAACTACCCAACGGATTTTGATGCAGTTCTCATGAATCGATAGAATGGTTCTTGAGGATGGTTTTAGTAAATAATTTGTCCAGTGAGCAAAGCCGCCGAGTGGGAAGGTTCCCAGAATGCTGGCGGTGTTGCCCCGTTAGATGGCGATAGTTATTCTTTGGGCCAGAAAATTGCCAGCCTTCTGGTCCTGAGAAGCATCGATTAAGCGTTTAGCAATGTCTATAAGGTGGCGAGAGTTTAGACCCCATGACCCCAGTGTCTCAACCCCAAACGGCTCAAATATGTAATCACATGCTAGGTTAGCGTATTTACGCCGTTTGAGACCTTCAGCCGATGCAGCAGCAGCGCCGGCTGTCCAGGTGTGCTTGAAAGGTGTAAAGGTGCTAAGGTGTCAACTTTTCAACTCAATCTATTATAATACATTACACACGACTATCGAAAGAATAAATTAAATCAATCTATTATCCTTATTAAAAGAATAATAGTATAATATGATCGCATCTGATCGAGTTTTAATTATAAATCTTGTTTCTTTGAGTACCTAGATTACGATACTGATCACATTATTACCACGGTATTAATATAATAATCAGGTTCAGTATTAACATATAATAAGAATTTCAGCATGTATTAATAAGTGAAACGATTATTTGAATATTGGATGGAACCAGGCGTTACTCGGCGAAAATCCATGACAAAGCAATGGTAAGTAAAATATTAAAAAAAAAAAAAAAAAAAAAAAAAACACTTTAAACTTATTTTAAATTTCTTAATAGCACTATTTTTCGCAGGATTAAAAAGACAACAAAACGTCGACAATTGTTTCGCCTCTAAACGAAGCATTATCAAGACTGTCTCAGAGAGAACAGCAAAAAGTGGTTAGAACATATTTGCTTATAAGTAAACGTGTGCAAATTTCATTATCGCGATGTAGGATTTTTTCACAATAACTAACGTGGGTAGAAACCTCAGATCTTGCTAACTAAGTACACAAAAATAGGCATTCACCAATACAAGACTTCATCTTATTAATTTTCAACAAATTGTGTAGAAATGCCAAACGACACATACACCCTCTCGCTGGGGACCATGCTTCAAGCCATGGTATCCAGCGGGAGTAGGTGGAACGCGGCCGTGTCCTTCTGCGAGCAAGTCATGCTCGCGAAGGAGGCGGCCGGGAGGGAGAGGGAGCGTACCCTCCCCGCCGAGTTCCGTAGTCGGCGGCCAGGCCGCCCCAGACTACGCGACTACGCCCAAGACTATCGTCCTCCATGATCGGGGCCTGAGGACGGCGGGATCGCCACCCACCGTCCTTACAGAAGCAGGCTAGAAGGGTTGCGTGCTGCGGGGCCTTTGCCCCATAGCACGCAACCAGATTCACTCACTGACGCGGGATAAAACCCGACCCCAATGACGCGGGATTCTCGTCCCGACCAAACACCCGCAGAGACCACAGGGGTGGTCAAAGTCCGCCGGGCGCCACTGGACATACCCTCTGCTAGTAACCAGGGACGCCCGGCAACGGACGTTAGAGCGGCCGCGGCCTTGGGCCGCGGAATTAAAAAAAAAAAAAAAAAAAAAACGACACATACAAACCAACAACCAACTAATGTGTCTGTCTGTTTACAACCAGATTAAGTAAGGGAGACGTGTGAAAATCTATTTGTTCATTGAGTAAGGTGTCCGCATCTCTTCTAACTATTTCTGCTTGAACCCTTTCTCACATAAACGTAAAACTTTAAAGGTGTTACTGTTGTTCAAGGGGTGACCAGTGTCAAGGAGGTGCTTCGCGAAGAGGGACTTCTCAGGACAACCGTTGCGGAACGCCGCCGTATGCTCCTTATATCTGATCTCAAAGGACCTGCCAGTCTGCCCCACATACTTCATATCACATCCATCACAACTCAGCAAACGATAATTTGGTTTACTGGAATTTATGCGATCAACGCAATGTTTATCTATTTACTGTCAATTAAACTGAGATAATACGATCGGTCGTTACTCATTAATCTCATTATACTCATTATCCCTTCGTACGCTTTAATACCAGAGAACATTTCTGGGAAATGGGATACGATGGATATATATGGATAAGTACTTTATTATATCGATGAGCGCTGAATATAATGTTTATCAATTTGGTTGTAGTATCTTTATTCATTTATAAAGCTGAAGAGTGTTTTTTGTGTTTCTTTTTTGCTGAGCGTGGTTATCACAGGAATTACTGGTTTGTATAGAAAACTTATATTTATTGACTAATCCATTTAAGGGAAGTTACGTGGAGAAAATATATAAAATGTTGCGCTAGTCTTTAATACCATTTATCACCGTTGACACTACCAGGCCTATGTCACTCGCCTAACAACCGCAAAGAATACGTGACGTCAGCGACAACTTGAAGTTGTAAATCAGTAAGGGTTGTCTCTTGTTTGTGACACGGCATTGACCATAGAGTTGATATTGAGACATTAACGTCATAATTATTGGTCAAATTATGCTGGTACATATTTTATTTTACTGGTCAACCCTAACGTCCGAATGATGTTCCAATGATGGAGTGCAAGTTCTGTATGTAAGTACTATTTCCTATTCTGTGACACTACTGCTTGGCACTACTAGTAGTGTCATGGGGAATTTTGTTTTTCATGACACTACTCGTAGTGCTATGGTTAAAAAAAAATCCTGTACACATACAGACATACGGATAGACAAAAGCAAAATTGGCCAGTAAGGATTCAAAATGTAGACGCGTCTCCAAATATTTAACTATGTAACACGAATATAGAATATACGAACTCTCCAGAAAATTGCTGTAATATTTACACAATGTTTTCCTCTTTTATGTTAACAAGGGAAATATAAACACATAAATCAATCACCATCCATCTACCCAACGCTTTCTTTGTTCGAGAGAGCAGCCAACTAGAAACGTGGATAAGGCTTCATACTAAAGTTGGGCTTCATTTTGAAAATCCTATTTCTGAGAGTATTAAATACTTAACGAGACTTAGTTCGCTATTGTGATCTAGACTTGTTTGAAACGACATTGGGTTATGCAATTTATAGATAACCCTCGCTAACGTAGTCGGGAAAGGCCAGAAAACAAGGTTAATTTAAAACTTTAATAAACCCATATACCGAAAAAAATACATGTCCAAAATTAACACAACAACGGACTTCAAATTACCGAAATGGGACCAAATAATTGTCGGAATGGAACCAAATTGAAATGGGACCAAATAATTCTCGGAATGGGACCAAATTGAAATGGGACCAAATAATTGTCGGAATGGGACCAAATTGTAATGGGACCAAATAATTGATGGAATGGGACCAAATTGAAATGGGACCAAATAATTGTCGGAATGGAACCAAATTGAAATGGGACCAAATAGTTGTCGGAATGGGACCAAATTGAAATGGGACCAAATAGTTGTCGGAATGGGACCAAATTTAACTAGTACCAAATAGTTGTCGGAATGGGACCAAATTGAAATGGGACCACTTAGGATGTAGTAGTATTCATTAATATTTTTTTTTCTAAATCGGTTCACTCAGTGCAAATGAGGTAATAAAGATTAAAAAACAAAAACATACAGAATTTAGAACCTTCTCCTTTTTTTGGAAGTCGGTTGAAAAACAGTTATTTGAAAAATATTGCCTAGCTTGGAAAAATATGTACTTATTCATTAAAAACCCATTGTCCTGACTCACTATTCTTTTGTTATAGTTGGATAGATTAAACGTAACCACAAAGTAGGCGAGTCACTGTAATTTGGATATTGCTTTTAATATATATGTGACCCAAATTTCATCGTATTGTTTCATAACTTTCATATACTCGGTTTTGGGGATAAAGTATTATGTTCAGTAAATATTTCTTTGGTTGTGAGTACAATTGTCTTTGCTCTTCTATATTTTTTGGGCTTTTAAAGCTGATACTGCGTTCCACGCAATCGGCACTGTCTCAGAATAGGGAATAATATTCTCACTGTACTCAATATGATATCACGATATACATCTTTAATGGAACGACATTGCGGCTGCGTAAGTGGGATCAAAATACCACGGCCAGAACAAAATCTGTTAGAATACGAACGTACCTACTAAACTCCAGAGTCGTTTACCAGAATTTTACATGTCATTTATACTCCCTCTCCCTTCCGATCCCGAACAACGCTTGCCGGGCAGAGATGCCACTCCCACACAGAGCCGAACCGAGAACCGAACGTTGATACACTTTGGCTGAACTTTTCACTCCTTTTTCACAAAAAATTAGTTTTGTGACTCCCTGATAAGACACGCCCCACCAAACCATCACTGACGCAGGATGATGACCACGTTGTACCTTTCCGACCACTTGAGCAGCTTCCTTAGAACTGCGAGCGTACACTTTATCATTTTGCTTATTGTAGTGTTCTTCAATCATGAATTTTTTTTCATCGGTAAAGAGGATATTTCTGTGCCTTTTACCTGCGTATCGCGACCGAAGGCGCTTTGATCGATCCACTCTCTTTAATTGTAAAGATTGATTTAGGGCATATCCTGTATATCGACGATAAGCACCGAGCTTCAGGTCTTGTTTTATAATACGTGACAGAGTTCTAGCGGGAATCTTCATTTCTCGCGATAAGATTTTTTACTTCCTTATGGGGTTTCGACGATCAAGCCTGGCTAGAAACCAATGTTTCGGACTTTATAAGACCTAAAGACTGGCCCTCATCTAGCCCAGACCTTAGACTACAAATTATGGTCAGTTTTAAAGGACGTGGCGAGGAGAACGTCACGGCGACATTGAGTCTCTTAAGCTAAGATTTAAGAAGAGAAGAGATTTTTTTTTTAATTTTCTATATTTTCTTTATTGGGACATTTAACAGTTACACGTTATGACTTAATATATCTTAATACAATGTTAAACACTTGGGTAAACGTATAACCCACACCAATGTCCAAGAGATTTGCTAAGACTTAATAAGTAGGTATAAATTTTAATAATATTACATTACTTCATTTTAGAAAAAAATGCATTTTCATTTGAAACAAAACTTATGGCTGGACTATGTAGATATAGGATATCTTCAGAAGTAATATGAATCAGGGTCCTATCAAGCCATCGGTAATCAATCAGTGTTACCACATGAGTAGGGTGTGACGACATGACGTATATGGGCAATATACGTGCTAGGGTTACCACACGTACGAGATTGCCACACATTATAGGTTAGCTACGAGATTTGTGTTGCCAGTTGAAAAATATCGAGATTAAACGAAATCTCGGACTTTAGCGACGGTAGGATTGTAACTGTTGTGTGGCTGTTGAAATTTAGGTTCGGATTTGAGAATGGTTATGGATTTTCTAGTGTATAGTACCAGTTAACGGCAATAAGCTTTCCCTATTATGTGGGATAAAAACGTGAGTGTATAATTCACCTTAGCTTATAGAGGTATTTATGTATGGTGTACATTATAAAGGTGGAACATAATGTAGATCTCTATTGTCCTCTGGGCCTCTTGTACCCATATCAAGTAACAAAGTGTTACTTAAGTTGTCAGATGTAACTAATAGTCTCATGTATGTACCTATGTCTATAAATTTAATTAGGTTTAAGTACACTGTCACATTTCTAAAATATCTTCCCTCCTTACCTACCTACTCAAGAAATACCTACAAGGCTCAGCGCAACATTTTTTCTCCACCACAAATCCCTATCACACGTCATCTCCTCAGACACTCCCTCCTGGTCATAACTTCTTTCACCCATTCCATCTATATTTTTAGGCCGACCTCTTTTTCTAAAGCCCCTACATTCATAATTTGCTACTTTCTAACCACCAATCTCTACCACTCAAGAAATAATTGTACAAAAGTGTATAACTATCGTTAATTTTGACACAGTTTGACGTTTACAAACATTCATTATAATTATTTTTCAGACTTTATTACACAAAAATGAAAATTAACAGTAGATGAAAATACTATTTACAGTTACTAAAAACAACACTATACACACTAAAATCTACCCTAATTCAGGAGTCAAAGAACTCCTCCGCCTCGTCGCCGACTGGCAATGTTCCCAGAAGGCTGTCAGCATTGCCACATTGTATGGCAATACTTATTCTTTGAGCTAAAAGTAACCAGCCTTCTGGTCTTAAGAAGAGTCGATCATGAGTTTCAGGCTTAATTTGAGGAATTAGATTTTAACCATGGAAACACAACATGGTTAGGCGTGCCCGTGAGTTATATTATAAAAGATAGTACGTACCATATCGTGCTTCCTCCCCCTCGGGTGCCTGCGCCGTGAGGGTAGCCAGCTCCTTCTCCAAGTCGACCTGGTGCTCGCCACAGTCCCATGACAGCAAACCTGAAACAAGTAACGATATATGTTATTTTATGGATGACAGTTGTAACAACAATTTATTTACAATAAGAATTACAATATACATAATTATATACTAAAAATATTTACATTACAAAATACGAGTTAAAAAAATCCTTCGCGTCATTGCCGACTGGGAAGGTTCCCAGAATGCTGGCTGTGTTGCCACGTTGGATGGCGATACTTATTCCTTAGGTCCTGAGCAGCATCAATAAAACGTTTAGCAATTTTTAAGGTATATGAAAATGTAAAAAAATTGTGTGATTTAACCAGGAAAAAAAGTAGCTGATAGTACTCTGGGATAATGTAGCTACATATTAGTGCAAACATTTTTAAAATAGGGTCAGTACTTTCGAAGCCTATTCAATGTAAAAATTTCCTCTTTACAATATTTGTGTAGAGAATTGTAGTGGTAATTTTGTGTCTCTGTATTTAGGTAACTTGGTACCTACTTGTACCGCCTTTAACTAATTATTTGGAAAAACTTTAGATTATTGTTGGGTAAAACCAAAACCAGCCAATGGCGGGTGATTTGTACTGTTAAAAAAAACACCGAGATGCCTAAAAAATATAAAAATATTCGGCATAAGAGTCCTCAAAGTCCTATTACCTACGTATTAGGTAACTAATCTGGGGATATACAAGCGACCCTCAAAGTTAATATTAATTTACTTTTGAAGATTTCTTTTGTTTAATTATTCAATAAACGTCGCGGTTCCATCGAACGTGACGACGTTTTTTCAAATCTTTTATTCATACTACACGCTGGCAAAGACAATTTTTTTGTACTTTTTTCAAAAAACTCTATAATTTGGCATAAGTTTCTCAAATTAATTCAGTAAAATTCTGGCTTTGTTTATTTTTGGAAGTAGGTTATTTTTTTTTAAGGTCGGTTCATCTTAATCTAACTGAAACAAGGGAGTTAAGGGGTCCTATGGGGGTTTTAACGCTATAGTGTGGTAATTTATGTTGTGGCGATATACAATACCTACTAAATAGCATATTTGTAAGTATAATGTATTGTGTAAATTTAATGTAAATCAATGAAATTGGCTTGTTTGTATATTACTGTAAATAATAAATAAATAAATAAATATTAACTTCTCTTCATATCTTACATGCAGAGACACTGGCAAACGTATTCAGTGTCTGAAAACAGCAATAGGCTCTCTTGTTACGTGGTAGCACAATTAGTATTGTTTATTTGCATATATTTTGTATTAAATGCATATCAAACATTAACACAAAAACTGACTTCAATTTACTGAAATGGGACCAAATAAATTTCGGAATGGGACCAAAATGAAATGGTACCAGAAGGGAAGCAGTAGCTTTTAATTAAAAAAAAAACAAAATTGATTTACTCAGTCGTAAGATATGTATAAAATGATTACCACATATTGCAACCAATTACAACAAAATGTATAAGAGCAAAAACTGTTGCTATACAATTAATTTTAATTACACTCTTCGTGATAAATGTCTGTGTTGATTGCTAATTAATAAACAATAAATTAATATTTTCAATGTGACGAGTTGTTAATCCAGGTTTTGGGGCGCGTAGTTTGTTACTCTTATCTAGATAATTAATATAAAATTAAAATTTATGAGTGTTTGTTTTTCAGGCATTACGTAACTTCATGAATATTGTATAGCGATAGGTTGATACTTACGTCGAATATTAGGCTATAAAGGAGGTCGTTTCCTAGCGATAAGATCATTCGTGCATTAATTTTATGGCAGTTGTGACTTATTTCCACTGGAAATACCTTCTGCGAGATTACCAGAGACAACGCCCGGCAACAGACGTGAGAGCGGAATTAAATTTAAAAAAAAACATGGGACTAATTTTGATCAATATACAATTGCAATATACAATTTCCGTACTATTTCTATTTTTCTATCTATAATTCTTTTTCTATCTATAAAAATACACACATAGTCTTTGTCAGTATTTTTAGTCCCACGTAATAGGGGGCAAGTCTATTGTCGTCACCGGGCACATTTATAATGGGTTATATCCAAAATGGCCGAATTAATTTAATAAATAGTAGCAGCTAAATTGTAATTTTGAAAAAAAATTGCAACCCGTTGCCATGCGATAAAATGTTGATGAAAGGTAACAAAATCTTACGTGCCAGCCAAGTCCTGGGCGTCTCGGACTATGTCTATAAAAATAGCATAAAAAAATTGTTTCTTGTTCTATTCTGTTTTTAGGAGTTTGTTGTAGTAGTTGTTTGCTCACAGAAACAATGAAGTTTGTTTTGAAAAACGAAGTAAGTAACTGTCAACACGCAAAGCTCTTTGAGTGGAAACTTAATACGTTTGAAAGTTCAAGTGTCTGAGACCTTACGTCATAAGGCATTACTTAATGTCAAAGGTTAGAACTACGTGAACCTCACTCAACGTCGTTCAACGTCCTTTCTTCTTAAATATAACACTATAGAAGCCCTATCAACATCTCCAGAGCACACGTAATATACCTAATTCTGTTGCCACTACTTATAACAACAAATACCAAAAAATAGAATAAAATAAATATTTAAGGAGGCTCCCATACAACAAACGTATTTTTTTTGTCGTTTTTAGAGATAATGGTACAGAACCCTTCGTGTGCGAGTCCGACTTGCACTTGGCCGGATTTTATTAGGGGTCCGTACCGAAAGGTCTATCACCAGACTGTCTCATGAACTGTGATAGTTGAAAAGTTGAAATTTTAAATTTTTACAGATAAATACTAAAAAACAGAATGGTATAAATATTATAAATAAGGCTCGTATACAACAGACAGCCATGATTATTTCCCGTTATTAGTCCCAAAACACTTCCTTGAAGGACACTCAAAGTTACTTATAGATATATATAGCGCCAGTCTGGGTTGGACTTGACCGGTTTATTTCATTAAAATGTCATCCTTATCACATCTAAACGCAACGTAGTGGGAAGTAGGTTAATTGTGCCCAGCCAGCTGAAAACACCTACATTATTAATTTATCTGCCGCAGGTCAGACTAAATATCGTGTTGCCGGATTGAAATTAAGCTTTGATATTGGGTTTTCCTGGTACGTTATTTGATTTATTATTTGTAGAATAGACAAAATAACAAGCAATTTAGTAGGTCTTTAACGAGTCGTAGGTGTCGTACGAAGAGAAAAGCATGCGAAACATCACATTTCTGCTAGAGAAGATAAATCGACACAAAACCCTATACGTCCGGCCAGCTTAGTACCTAAATATGTAGGCTGAATACCCATTTTTTAGAGGAGGTCAATAATGTGAGCGCAAAAGACCTCAATCACCCAGGATTGAACCGGAATCTATATCTTACAATGAGAACGCTTTACGAGTTCAGCCACCGGATTACTTATGATAACTGTTATATTCCTGCGTCATTATATTATATGTAATATATTATTATTATGTACTGGCCACGTTGAGACATCTACACACACACACACATATCACCCCTATATCCCCGAAGGGGTAGGCAGAGGCGCATTACAAACCCACTATTTGACAGTATTTTTAGTACCACGTAATAGCCTATAGCCGTCACCGGGCACACATATAATATGGGTTATGTCCGAAATGGCCGAATGAATTTAATAAAAAGTAGCAGCAAGCTTACGATGAAATGTTGATAAAAGGCAACAAAATCTTACGCCATAGCGGCTGACAAACCACTATGGCGTAAGCCACATAAATTAAACAGCCACAGCCAATTATGGTCCTGGGCGTCTCGAACTAGATACATTTAAATCTACCGGCATCTGAGACATCTACCGGTATTTTAACGAACCATTTGGTGTACACCTGCTGATTAAGGAACCGGCAAACTTAATTTTTATTCCTCCCAGTTTTTTTTAAGTTCTTGCGTCTTAGGCAACGGCAGAGACCAATAAATTTCTTAGTGAAAAAATGGCGTTTATTAGGTACTGTCAGCCTGTGACCACTGCCAGTGTAATCTGGTCGAAAAGTCAGGCAATAAAAGGTATGTACAAATGCATATAAACGCCGTATTAATTCTCGTGTCAAAGTAAAATATAGAAATATCGTGAAAATTTAAAAGTAAAAATACGTGAATAAACTTAGAAAATAGCCGTTATAATTACTTATTACACGCTTCTGATTAACTTATGTGCAAACACAGCAAAAAGCCATTAGAGTAAATGATGATAATGAGCAAAAACAGCTGAACATTGCTTTCCACGATATACATTATGGCTACTAATTTGCTTAGTGTTGCTATTCTGAAATAATTAAAAGCAATGAAATTTAAAAACGTTGTACGGATTCTACGGCAGTTTATTGATTATTGTTTAAATAATGCCCACTACATTAACTAGGATGATTTTCAGCATTAAATTAAAATTTATTAAGTATAATGACTTCTATTCGATATATAGCACAATGGGCTCAGATATTTCCCTTGTCCTAACCCCGTGTTATCTTTATTAAGAAGAAATATTTTTATTGTTTGTTTTAGGTACTTGCAATGAATGTTCCGAAACTACTTACCCGATTTTGCTAATTTTTACACTGATATGTAGCTACATTATCCCAAAGTTCTATAGGCTATTTTTATACCGGTAATGTGCTTTCGTGGGAATTGAGAACGAGAGCAGTCGCCGTCATCAGCTAGTCATTGAATAAATAGGTTAGGACACTAGCATATCTAGTCTTAAACTATTCAGTGTTTATACTATGACAGTAGGTTTAAACCGTACAAATATTTGACACGACCCGAGAATCAGACCCGAACCTCCGAGGTAACAGTCTCACGCAGGGTGAACGATCAACTAACTACGCCCAAGAGGTACTCTCATTGTTTAAGGTTCCGTTGTTCAACTCTCGGAATCCGTAACTTGACAACCTTGTTAGTTCAGAAGTTATAGAGATAATAATGAGTGACTACGGAACCCTATTTTATGTGTGTGTTACACGCACTTGGTTGGTTTTTCCTAATGTACTATTTTGTCTTTTGCCGTAACTGCTTAGGTTATAAAGGGTTTTATACCTATGTAATAAAGTTATGAAGGTTCTTTTGATATAAAGGGATAAAGCTTTAGATCTAATTAACTTACTTTACTGAAGTAACAAGCTTTGAAAGGAGATGAGAATTTATGTAATTGACAGATGAATTGCTAAGAACATTATTAAATGACTGTCTTGACTTTCTAACAGAGAATTCACTAACGACAGAAAACGTTTTAATATTTATAACTAATTTTCTAAATTAATCTGGAATCGCTGAATCGCTAGATTTTTTTTTAAAGCATGAGGAGAAAAATTAAATGTTTAAGAAAAGGTTCTATAAGTTAATCTATACTTACTAGAATAATCTTATGAAAAAAAAACAACTTAAGACTAGCAGGTTTATTAGACATTTGAGCCGTTTGGGGTTGAAACACTGGGGTCATGGGGTCCGAGCGTGCGCCGCCTTTATAGAGACATTGTTAAACGCTTAATCGATGCTTCTCAAGACCAGAAGGCTGGCTATTTTCTAGTCCAAAGAATAAGTATTGCCATCCAACGTGGCAACACAGCCAGTATTCTGGGAAACTTCCCAGTCAGCAACGACACGGAGGATTTTTTAAACGACATTTTGCAGTGTAAATATTTTTTGTACATAATTATGTAAATTGTTATACTTTGGACTTATATGGTTTTCTCATTAAAGACAGTGTGACAAAGACAAAGAATCACCAAAATCGGTTTACCCAGTCGATAGTTCTTCTAAGGTAACAAATATACAAAATTGAGAACCTCTTCCTTTTTTGTAAGTCGATTAAAGTTGAAATTAATTTTTGTTTTGTTTTACTTTAATTAGTACCTTTTTGAGGACAAATCCATGACTTTCTGCGCTTAATCGTGAATATCAGCATTCAACACTATCATTAAAGAGTCATATAAATTCGTCTGTATCAGAAATGAGGTCGACTTTATAAATAACAGGTCTCGCCTCCCGACCCCTGACCGGGTTACACCTAAACAAAGAAAGAGTCATTGACCCCCCATCTCGGCAGCCATGTTATATTTTTTTGGTACTGTTTACTGATGTCGTCTGCTCTAATGTCAGGTACTTAAATGTTTAATGTGTTGTATGCTCTCCTGTTAGTAAAATTGATGATATTACTAGTGACTAGTAGAAACCTACGACTTCGTTTGGCTTGAAATTTTGTAACTTTAACCGTAAGGGTTAAAGTTACAAAATTTTTTGCCAACGCAAAGTAATCTCTCAAAAGGTAAAATTACCTTGGCTCTGCAAAATGAAGTACTCCGGGGTATCGTTAACGCTCCTAGGTATGTAAGAATTGCGGATATCCACTGTGATCTAGGTGTGGACCTTGTCGTGAAGGTTATTAAAAAGTATGCCGAAGCTCATCAAAATAGACTTATTCACCATGTGAATGTCGAAACCGGATGGCTCCTTCCTCGATATCACGGACATAGTGAGAAGACTGAAAACGACTAAACCTCATGAGTTAGTCTAGTGTAATAGTGCAGTGAGTACTATCCTTCAAGACAACAAGAGCATAGTGTCATCATTATTCACTAGAGACAATAAGAAAAGTGCCAATGGACATATTCTTACACTTAGTGTTTAGAAATTTAAGTTAGCAACAAATTACTTATTAGTCTAGCTAGAGCTGAGCTAAGGCTAGATTGTAATTACAGTTATGAAGTAACTGCTGAGTTACTTCATAAAAAAAAGAACCTTAGCTTTGCAACATTGTTCATCGCATTATCGCTTCTACATTCCTGCGGGAGCTAAGGGGCCAACGACTCCAGAGTCCAAGTCAGCCTCACCTGCACCTACTGGCAAACGTCCGAGGCTCTGGCCAAATATACTTCCCGGAAACTGCAATATGTTTGCCACTTATTTCATGGTGGTTGACGAATTGGCGAAATGTGGGCGTCTCTCTACCCCTTCGAGGATAAAGACTTGATTTGTGTCTGTCTGTCATGATGTAATAATGCCTAAAATTATCCTAAATAAATGGGTTATGAATTTTGAAAGCAAATATACCATAGTGACATTGCGAAATGCTTAATCGATGCTTCTCAGGACCAGAAGGCTGGCTATTTTCTGGCCCAAAGAATAAGTATCGCCATCCAACATGGCAACACAGCTAGCATTTTTTTATTTTGGTTTATTTTGGACACAAACAGTTACATACAAATAAATATACACACAAAAACAATAGATACTTACAAACTTAGATGTCCATAAAAGTTATACATACGGTAGGTAATATTGGATGGAAACAGGCGTTACTTGGCGAAAATCCATGACAAAGCAATGGTAAGGAAATATTTAAAAAAAAATGTTTTAAACTTTTTTAAATTTGTAATAGCATTGTTTTCTGCAGAATTAAAAAAAGACAACAAAACGTCGACAATTGTTTCGCCTCTAAACGAGGCATTATCAAGACTGTCTCAGAGAGAACAGCAAAATTTGTGGTTAGAACATATTTGCTTATAAGTAAACGTGTGCGAATTTAATTTTTTTTTTTTTTATATTTATGTCGACAAATTGACGCCACCCGCCTGATGGTAAGATGTAGCGACGTCTGGTGATTGTGGGCAACTCTCACAGTACACAGGAATACTATAGAGCCTGGAACGCCCTGCCTGTGCACGTGTTTCCTCCCACATATAATCCTGGGTTCTTTAAGCGGAGCGTGAAGAGGCACATCAGTAGGTCGTCAAGTTGAGGGCCACTCTCAATAGTAATGTGTGCTGTGAGAGTGGCCCACAATCGCTAGACGTCGTCACGACTTACCACCAGGCGGGCGGCGTCAATTTGGCGAACCAAATATAAAAAAAAAAAAAAAAAAGAGAGTGACCCTCAACTTGACGACCCAGTAATGTGCCTCTTCACGCTTCGCTTAAAGAACCCAGGGTTATATGTTGGAGGAAACACGTGCGCGGGCAGGGCGTTCCAAGCCACCATCGTTCGGCAGAGAAACGAACGTTTAAAACGCTCAGTTCTCGCGAAGACGGTTTCCACGGTACGAGAGTGACATCTCTGCCCGGCACGCGTTGTTCGGGATCGGAAGGGAGAGGGTGGGATAAGATTGAAGAGCTCTTCAGAACACTCACCGTGGTAAATACGGTAGAACGCGGCCAAGGAAGCAATTGTTCGGCGCTGGGCTAGCGGCTCAAGGCTTCCCGTTACCTCCGGACAATCTATAATGCGAACAGCGCGTCGCTGCATAGCGTTGAGTGCGTCCAGCAAATACTTCGCGGAGCCGTCCCAGAGGTGAGAGCAGTATTCGACGCAGGGTCTAATCTGCGTTTTGTACAGCAGACACCTCTGGTGCGGTGTAAAGAATCGCTTTACCTTCTTCAGTATTCCTAGTTTCCGCGAAGCTAGCCCAATACATCTCTCAATGTATTGAGCTCTCGACGTACGTCTATGCCAAGGATGTCTAGATTATCCTTCATTGGTAATGTTGCATTCTGAAGAGTGTAAATGCACACGCCTGTGTTTTGCGGGCATTGAACTCGACCAAGTTCTCGGCACCCCATTGGGAGATACTGTCGAGGTTACGGTCGAGATCAGCCACGAGTCGTCGTCTCTCCTCCTCAATCTCAGATCGCCCCGCCGTCAGACGACCCGAGTAACTCCCGTGCAGTGTGCTGTCATCTGCATAGCAATTAATGTTACCGAGGGATAGCATATCATTGATATGCAGAAGAAAGAGAGTTGGTGATAGTACGGACCCCTGCGGTACCCCGGCATTCACTTGCAAGAAGCGAGAAGCCTGGCCATCGCAGAGGACCCGCACTCGGCGCTCGTTTGAAAAGCTGGCAATCCAGCTGCACAGTTGAGGAGGTAGACCATATGCCGGAAGCTTGGAAAGGAGCGAAGCATGCCAGACCCTATCGAAAGCTTTGGCGATGTCCAGGCTAATAGCCAAGGACTCGCCGTACTTTTCCATAGCCCCACCCCATACATGCGAGACGAATGCCAGGAGGTCACCCGTTGATCGTTTTGGCCTGAAGCCATATTGCCGATCATTGATTAGCGAGTGATCCTCCAGGTATCGCATGAGCTGCTTATTGATAAGGAGCTCAAGCACCTTGCAAATGACTGAGGAGACAGCTATGGGTCGATAGTTGCCTGGATCGGAGCGATCCCCTTTCTTGGGGATCGGTTGTACGTTCGCCTCTTTCCAGACCTCCGGCACGAGCCCTGTAGAGTATGACAGGCGGTACAGACGCGTTTGTACTGGAGACAACTCAGCGTCACATTTTCGTAACACAACCGCCGGAATGCCGTCAGGGCCACTGGCTTTCCGCGTGTCGAGCGACCGCAACACTGCCCGTACATCACATTGCCTGATAACAATATCAGGCATAGTGTGGCCACAGTTGGCGATGGCGGGGGGCTGCAGGCCACGGTCATCGACGCGGGAATTAGCCGCAAAGAGGTCTGCCAGCATGTCCGCCTTCTCTTGGGCTTTGTGAGCCAGTGATCCATCAGGAAAACGCAGTGGTGGCAGCGAGGGTTGGCAAAAATTTGACTGTACGGCTTTAGCCAGTTGCCAGTATCCACGGCTGCCCGTGGGGTGGGATGTGAGCTCCTGACCAAGCCGCGCGACGCGCTGGGCATCCGCTCTCTTGAAGGCCCTCTTGATGAACCTAGTGGCCCTATTGTACGCTGCTTTGAGGCGGTTCACGTTCGGGTCACGTGCCGCCCGAGCCCTGACCCAGGCGCGATACGCCGACTGTTTTTTCTGGACAGCCTCGGCACATTCACGCCCGAACCAGGAGCGAGCTTTGCGGATGCTGGCGACATCAGTGAAAGGGATATAATATTCTATCCCTAGACTGATCTCGCCAGCAACGGCAGCAGCGCTATCCGAAGGCGCCTTCCCTACAAAGCAGCGTTGGCTCCACGGGACGGACGCAAAGTAATCGCGGAGACCGTCCCAGTCTGCCGACGAGTAGTGCCATAGTCGTCGTGTCATTTGTTCAGCACGAGCAGGCGGTGGCACTTGGAAGCTGGCGTGCACCACACAGTGGTCGGAAGTGCCCAGTGGGGCGCGTACCGACACACTGTACTCGGCTGGGCGACTCGTCAGCAGTAGATCCAGCAAGGCGGGCGTGTGGTCTGACCTGTCAGGTATCCGGGTGATCCCCTGTACCATCTGGGTCAGCCCGTGGGAGAGAGCGAATGCATGGGCGGATCGTCCCGCATGATCGGTCCTAAGGGACCCCAGCCACTCAACGTGATGACCGTTAAAGTCCCCCAGGAAAACCAGGTCAGTGTTCGGGAACCGCACCTGCGCATCGTCAGCCATTTCGCTGAGGTATTCGAAAAGCCTTGTTGTCCCAGTGTCCCCTGTGTGGGAGCGGTAGACGCACACGTAGATCTGGCTCATAGAGCCATGATCCACGTGCAGCCAAAGGATGTAGCATTATCGCGATGTAGGATTTTTCACAATAACTAACGTGGGTAGAAACCTCAGATCATGCTAACTAAGTTCCAAAAATAGGTATTCACCAATACAAGACTTTATCTTCTTAATTTTTAATAAATTGTGTAGAAATGCCAAATGACACATACAAACCAACAACCAACTAATGTGTCCGTCTGTTCACAAACAGATTAAGGGAGATTAAAGGGAGACGTATGAAAATCTATTTGTTCATTGAGTAAGGTGTCCGCATCTCTTCTAACTATTTCTAGCCTTTCCCAAACACTCAGCTTGAACCCTTTCTCACATAAGCGTAAAACTTTAAAGGTGTTACTATTGTTCAAGGGATGACCAGTGTCAAGGAGGTGCTTCGCGAAGAGGGACTTCTCAGGACAACCGTTACGGAACGCCGCCATATGCTCCTTGTATCTGATCTCAAAGGACCTGCCAGTCTGCCCCACATACTTCATATCACATCCATCACAACTCAACAAATAAACTCCCGATCTGCGTGAAACTGACACCGAGTCCTTGCCATTACACAGCTCCCTCAAGGTGTTCTGTGTTCTAAAAGCCGCGAATATCCTATTTTCCCTCATAATCTTAGCTATACTCAACGAGACGGGACCCACGAACGGCAAACAGGCAGTGTACTTCCTAGGTGGATCTTGAGTTGGATACAATAAATGAAAACTAGCATTTCTGCGTTTTTTATTTAATAATGAGTGGACCATTCCTACATTATAGCCATTACTGTGTGCTATATAACAAATGATGGACAAATCCTCATTAAATGCCTGTGGGCTCAACGGTACCGTCAGTAACCTGCTCAGTAAACTATGGAAAGCTGCCATTTTATGTTGCCATGGGTGATTGGATGAGTAAGGGATAACTGTGTCTGTACATGTTGGTTTCCTATAGATACGAAACTAATGAATACCATTCCTCCTAGTAATTGAAAGGTCTAAGAAATTGAGAGTGGAATCTGACTCCTCCTCTAACGAAAAATCAATTCTAGGGTGTACTGAATTCAACTTAGAGACGAGGACGCTGAGTTGACGCTTTGTTCCTGTCCAGCAGATGATGATGTCATCCACGTATCTAAAGTAGGTAGTACAAGACAAGGACGTTCCCAACTATGTGGTTAGTCTCGAACGCATCCATAAATATTTCAGCTATTAATGGGCTCAGTGGCGACCCCATCGATAAACCACTTTTTTGCAGAAAAAAATTGTTGTTAAACTGAGAATAATTCTGTGCCACACACACAATCTTGTTAGGTTATAAATTTCTTCTATTTTATTAAAATTGATCCTTTTGATTGTTAATTTGTGTTTTAAAATATCTAAGACTTCATTGTAAGGTACGTTCGTAAACAAACTTTTCACGTCCAAAGACACGAGTTGAGCATTGGACGGTAACCTTATATTTTTGATTTTGTTTATGAGGTCAGTACTATTTTTTAAAGAAAATTTTGGGTTAAAATCTATTGCTTCTTTAATGATTGTGTTCAAAAACTTCGACAAATTGTATGCTGGAGCACCCCTGTATGCGACAACAGGTCTAATCGGGCAACCTTCCTTGTGCAAAAACCACGGACAACGAGGATTCATGTTTATCAAAGTTTTATGCAACGAAGAATTCTCAGGGAATAAGTAAGTCGTGGATTTCATAGCAAGCTTTAGTTCTGCCTGGAACTTAGCTGTAGGATTGAAGGTTATGTGTTGAAAATCATCAGATAAAATGATGTCATTGACCCTTGCTATGTAGTCCACCCTAGGGATCAAAACCACGGTGTTGCCCTTATCAGCTTTGCTCAAAACCACATCCCCATCACTAAGTTTGTTGCGAATCGACTTTTGTACAGCCAATTCGGAGTTAAAAGTACAAGACAAACTAACAGAATCGATTTTTTGTGCCACCAATGCCTTTAACATTATGTCACCCTTATTTCTAATGATTGCCACCTCCGCATCCACTGTCAAAGGTTCTAAAGATTTTTTATTGTTAATTGATTTAGGTATGGAGTATTTTAAGCCTTTATTTAAAAGGGACACCTCGCTGTTGTTGAGATGAATATTAGAAAGGTTCTTGATTCTGGGGTAAAATGTATGATTACAAAACACCTGCACCCTTCGGTCAAGAAGCTCGCCTCTACCCACCCTTAGATCGTTGCTACCGTGGAAGATGGGAAGGCCTTTGGTGTGGGACGCTACATGCGTTGACACCTTAGCACCTTCACACCTTCCAAGCACATCCGGATGTGCCGGCGCTGCTGCTGCATCGGCTGAAGGCTTTAAACGGCGTAAATATGCTAACCTAGCAGGTGATTACATATTTGAGCCGTTTGGGGTTGAGACACTGGGGTCATGGGGTCCGAGTGCTCGCCGCCTTTATAGAGACATTGCTAAACGTCTAATCGATGCTTCTCAGGACCAGAAGGCTGGCTATTTTCTGGCCCAAAGAATAAGTATCGCCATCCAACGTGGCAACACAGCCAGCATTCTGGGAACCTTCCCAGTCGGCAATGACGCGGAGGATTTTTTAAACGATATTTTGTAATGTAAATATTTTTAGTCTATAATTATGTTTATTTTGTATATTGTAATTCTTATTGTAAATAAATCATATATATGTATGTATAATAATAACAGATGATTGAATTGTATTATAATTATTTAGTCAAAAAATACCCCTTAGATTAAATATTTTTTTTGATTAAATTAAAATTTTTTTGTGTATAAATTTTGAAGCCAAATCTCGTGCCTTCCGATCCAACAAATCAAATTCTATTCTGTGTAAACTGAATGACAACTCAGAGTGTAGAACCTTTAAATGCCACTTCAAACTGTCTCTCACTCTAAACAAACTCCTTATTTCACAGTTCAGCCACACTGTTTTTGCTTTTAAAACGCTTGCACTCTTGATTGAACCAAAGATTTTGACTTGCTGTTCTGTGGAGTTTGATCAATTTTATGCATAGTTTGGCCTGGATAGTGATGCTCACTGATCTTAAATATTGGATGGAAACAGGCGTTACTTGGCGAAAATCCATGACAAAGCAATGGTAAGTAAAATATTAAAAAAAAAATGTTTTAATCTTTTTTAAATTTGTAATAGCATTGTTTTCCGCAGAATTAAAAAAGACAACAAAACGTCGACAATTGTTTCGCCTCTAAACGAGGCATTATCAAGACTGTCTCAGAGAGAACTCAGTGGCTGTTCTCTCTGAGACAGTAGTCTGGCAGGTCCTTTGTGATCAGTCACAAGGAGCATATGGCGGCGTTCCGTAACGGTTGTCCTGAGAAGTCCTTGACACTGGTCATCCCTTGAACAATAGTAACACCTTTAAAGTTTTACGCTTATGTGAGAAAGGGTTCAAGCTGAGTGTTTGGGAAAGGCTAGAAATAGTTAGAAGAGATGCGGACACCTTACTCAATGAACAAATAGATTTTCACACGTCTCCCTTTAATCTCCCTTAATCTGTTTGTGAACAGACGGACACATTAGTTGGTTGTTGGTTTGTATGTGTCATTTGGCATTTCTACACAATTTATTAAAAATTAAGAAGATAAAGTCTTGTATTGGTGAATACCTATTTTTGGAACTTAGTTAGCATGATCTGAGGTTTCTACCCACGTTAGTTATTGTGAAAAATCCTACATCGCGATAATGAAATTTGCACACGTTTACTTATAAGCAAATATGTTCTAACCACAAATTTTGCTGTTCTCTCTGAGACAGTCTTGATAATGCCTCGTTTAGAGGCGAAACAATTGTCGACGTTTTGTTGTCTTTTTTTAATTCTACGGAAAACAATGCTATTACAAATTTAAAAAAGTTTAAAACATTTTTTTTTAAATATTTTACTTACCATTGCTTTGATACGGTAGGTACTTTACAATCAATTTAAATATAGGGAAGTACTTATAAAAAATCTAGTAGTAGTACAGAAGTCGTGCAAAGAATGTAAACAGGAAGAAAGAAATGTAAACAACAAACAGTTATCTGTCTGTTTGGAGGAGCAGATTACGTAGCTTTAATTTGAAGGCAGCCAAACTATTATTAAATAAATCCAAGCACCCAAAATCCTCATTGTATGTGTCAACACTGCGTCTCAAGAAGTTGTAACTTGTATAAATCGTTCTATAGAAAGGTACCGAAAACAAGTTCAATGAACGAGAACTGGACCTAGGTACTCTTAGGTTTATCTTTTCTAGAATGTGAGGGGCGTAATGTGGATATTTAAAATTTAAAATAGGAATACTTGGTCAAACATTATGCGTCGGTCTGCGAGGCGCGAGGGTGGTCAGTGAGTGACGGCTAAGTGAATTTTCATAAGATATACGTTCGTGATTACCACGGTAGTCTAATGATTTGACAAACTTCTTTTAGACTCTCTCAATCCGTTTAAGATGACAATCATAATATGGACTCCAAATGATGCAACCGAAATCCAGGATCGAACGAACAAAACTAAAATATAGCACTTTTAGTGTCTGGGGATGTTTAAAAGGTTTAGAGATCCTTAGTATGAATCCAAGTTGACAGAATGCTCTATTAACAATGCTGTCTATATGTAAGTTGGAATCCATAACTATACCCAGGTCGGGTACAGATGTGACTCGACTCAGTAAAGTACCATTAATCTTATAATCGTAGACTTCAGGGTTGTGTTTACGGGTATACGTTATAACTGAGCATTTTCTAGATTTAAGTACAGTTGATTTAATGAGCAATACTCCGATAATCGTTCTAAATCTGATTGCAGCTGTTGTTGGTCATGGTTGGTTGCGACTGTCGTGAAAATTTTTGCATCATCAGCATACAACAAAAAGTTTGAATTATGTTTGAATTTACCTATATCATTAATGTACAAAATAAAAACAATGGCCCAGCATGCGAGCCCTGGGGAATTCCCGATGGGATTTCCAGGAAACGTGAGACATACCCCTTTATAGAAACAGCTTGAGAACGGTTCTTGATAAAAGAATGAATCCAACGGAGCAGATCGCAATGTATACCGATGGTCCATGACTAATTTTATCAAAAGCCTTAGAAAAATCAGTATACACGACGTCTACCTGTAATTTGTTGTCCATAGCATCCACTAGAAAGTTGGTAAAAGTAAGCATGTTAGACTCAACAGAACGCTCCCTACAGAAACCATGTTGGTTAGGAGATATATGATTTTTCAGTGTATCCGCCAGCGAGCAAGTCACTATCTTTTCCAGAATTTTACCGAATAAGTTAGTCTTAGATATAGGTCGATACTGGGACACGTCACGCCTTTTATCATTTTTAGGAATAGGGGTAATGAAAGCCCGTTTCCACACTGATGGAAATACACCCGAACTCAAAGACCCGTTGTATATAATATGCAATGGTAACGTTAATTGATTGGCGCAGCCACGAATAAATATAGGATGTATACCATCGGGCCCTGCTCCCTTATGTATGTCAATCCCTTTAAGCTCTTTTTGAATAGCTTCCAAGGAGATGCTTAAAGAATTAAGATCGACTGGAGAGTATTCTGGAGTAGCATTCTGGGAACCTTTTCAGTCGGCAATGACGCGGAGAATTTTTTAAACTATATTTTATAGTGTAAATATTTTTCGACCGTTTTGGACATAAACTATTATATAAAACCCATCAAAAACTATCTATAGTAGCCGGTTACAGCAATAGGCTTGCCCATAGTAAAGTGGAACCAAAAAAATTACTGGCAGGGAGTGGGTGTGTACTGCACCTCTGCCTCTTCGGGGATATAGGCGTGATATATGTATGTAAATATTTTTAGTAAACTATATTGTAATTCCTACAAAGTTTTATTTTTAAAGTTACATATAAACAAACACAAAGCTTTAACTCTACTTCGTTGAAATTCAGTTAAACATTTGCCAACTGGAGGCCCTTGTCAATAAACTACGGAACATGTTCATATTCAAATTACAGAGAGAAAGCAGCAAAATGTTACCCGTTGTTTTCTGTAGACATTGATTACCATATAATTTGAATAGCTTAGTCAATTTACTTCGAGATTTGCTCAGTTTGCGTATAAATTAGATATTATTTTAGCAGTTGAGTGAATGGTTAGTAACACCAGCTGAGATTGGCTGGTTTCACAAGGTAAACAACGAATAATGGATTAATTGAATTTCGAGGCGAGAAGTTTTAGGTTAGAGTAGAATATACAGGATTATCTAATCCGATTTTGATAAAACTTAGTCCAAAATAGTATACTTAGATTTCGATGTTTTTACCCGACTGCGTCAGCCCTCATATCAAGGTATGTTATATATCCCATAGCACAAGCTTATAGCTTAGTTTGGGCTAGATGACGTTGTGTGAGAATGTCCAAAAATATTTATTTATTCTTATATCTGTGGTATTGGTTATTTATGTTGCTTAAATAAGTATAAAATGTGACCCCAGTATCAGTTCTCTGTACATCACAGAATTAACCATATGTAACGAACGCTCACATCATCTAGCGTAAACATTTAATAGGTGTTCTCATCTAATTGAACTTCATTATTCAGTAAGGTGCTTAAAATAACGCTTAACATTGTAATGAAAACATTAAGCTACTCTGTGATCTCCTTAGAACTTAATATATTCTATACGCATGCTACATTTTATCTCTCAAGGGTTGGAAATTGGGAACAACCAATTAATTTACATAATTTGTGGTTAGGTACCACTTCTTCGCTACTAAAACACTTTACTGCCGAACTTTACTCACACGTGTCGAGTGAAGTATATTTCGAAGGGCTTTTTTTAATGTCCATTGCCTGACGTCCCGGGTATGCCCTAGGAAGGATAATCCTAGGACTTTGTACAAGGTTCTGACTGCAGAGATTCTATTTAGTAGTATGTAACATCTGTCCTGGGTGTTGGAATTTTGGTTTGAATTACAAAGTGGTTTTGAATATGCTATGGTGCCTGGTAACGGCAATATGCTTGCCCCCTTATTACGTGGGACCGACAAAATGACTGGCAACGTGTGGGTGTGTAATGCACCTCTGCCTACCCCATCGTGGATATAGGCGTGAAATATGTCTATTATCTAAAGATTAAAATAAATACAATCTCTGCACTCTGGGTATTGTCTATATTACTAACTTGTAAAATATAACATTTTCAGAATTAAAATTCCACAATTCTATCGTTTTGCATAAATGAATGCGCACCAACCCTAATATAGTTACAACGACAGACAATTTAATAGGGTTTCCAACAAAAGTGCTGGGATTTTTGCTTTTTATAGCTGAAACTTTGTTATCATACGATGAATAATGTATTGGAGCCACTGGCACCGATTGACTCCATGGTCCAATTCAAGATGGCGGACGCTTGGCTATCCTTTTACGTACAAAAGGTCTTTTGTCTAGGATATTATGTTCACTATTGTGTGGAAAAGATTTATTATCTTTTTTGTAGATACCTTTACTATAATATAGAGGTAGGTACTAACGGACACTTGCGACTTCACACGCATGTTAACGTGGTTTTTCATCCTTTTTGTCATTGCGTCTCCGCTCTATTCGTAGCGTTATGTTAAAGCATATGCTATTATATTAATAGATGAAAGAATTTTCAATTAAATGCATACAAAGAAACAAATCGATCCTCTTTATTAGAGACTCATTATTGTACGTAATATGAAATTAGAAATTTGAATAATGATCAATGAAAAAGCAACCCTTTTAATATACTTACGTCGATGATTCAAAGTACGTAAGTAAATTTAAAGTACCCCAATAAAATGAATCACATAAAACCATGATGCAACAAGATAAAGTGAAAGAAATGTTACAATAATGTGCTTCTGGCATGAATCACATGAATAAATTAAATAGTAACACAAATATGATGATTTCATTGATAAAGTTCTTTAAATTAGATTTCTCATCGCTCTCGCTGTTGATTATATACTTTTTATTACATACACTTTCGTTTTAGCTTAAAGCTATCTAACAATTTTCAAAATTATATTGAATTTGACACACCCGAATCTACATATCTCGATTGCTGGGTAATGCTGACTAATGCTAGGGGTAGCCGCAATTCGCAAAGAAATCTGATAAAGAAAAGGATTCCCAAGTTGTCTTAACGCCATCATGAGTCCGAGACGCCCAGGACTTTAATTGGCTGTGCCACTTCAGCTGGCACGTAAGATTTTGTTGCCTTTAATCAACATTTCATCGCAAGGCAACGGGTTTCAAATTTAGTTTTAAAAATTATAATATATCTCTTATTTTATTAACTTAATTCGGCCATTTTGGACATAACCCACTTTCTAGAGTGCCCGGTGACGGCAATACGTGGGACAAATAATACTGGCAAATTGTGGGTATGTAATGCGCCTCTGCCTACCCCTTCGGAGATACAGGCGTGATATGTGTGTGTGTGTGTGCGCCATCTACATCCAAAAATAGGAACAAGATCTGTAATAAAAACTACAGTAAATCATTAGCAATATATTTTCACGTCGTAGAATCCAGACACACTAATCCCGTTCAGAACCCCCTTTGGGCCGTTGTGGGGTTTAATTTCCGTTCGCAGACGACGGAAAGGGGATTAATAGATATTAGGGTACCACAGTCTGAGTACACCCTTATTACGTCATCCGCTTGAGGTATTTATAGTTTAGCTAACGAGGAAAACTGCCACGTCGAGGCTTGGGGATTAGGGTGGGCTAATACATAAAATGTCCGAGCTTTTTTATGTTGAATTCGTAAGTGTTTTATAACGTCTGTTGGTTTATGTTTCATATTTTTATTATGTCATTACCTTCTTAAGCGTGCTTAATAGTAACGATAATATTATTCCTGCCACATAATTTTTATGAAACAAAGATTATATACCGTCTAAGCAGTCGTGACGTGGAGCTGAAAAATGTAACCGTTGGCAACTTCCACCCATAGATCAACACGTTAACTGCAGCGCAGGTCCGAAATTCGTTGCTTTGTGCTTCCGCGTCACGAATTTTTAGACAGGGTATACTATGTTGCTCTGACCTTAATCTATTTGTGAATCTAGGCATATCTAGGTACTGATTTGACAGCACAACGAGCTGTAACAAGGCTTTATTGTTTTGTCGTTTAATAAAAAGAAGGTGATTGAATTTGACAGTGATCTATACTACTCTCTTGTGCACTTTCTTTCATATCGAACAAAACACTTCTTGTTAATTTCCATTACATTCACTTACAACCCTAACCGGAATCACCCTACTGCGTTTCTAAAGGATAAAATTGGATTGAACACTCAATATTATAACATAAAACGTTATTTCTTTCTTTCAACGAATTCCTTCTATTGATTTTTAGGGTTCCGTACCCAAAGGTTAAAACGGGAACCCTATTACTGAGACTTCGCTGTGCGTCCGTCCGTCTATCTTGGGCTGTATCTCATGAACCGTGATAGTTAGAAAGGTGAAATTTTCACAGATTATGTACTTTACCTCTGTTGCCTCTATAACTAGGAGATGCGGTCGCTGCCGTGGTACTGCGCTGCAGCATGCAATTGAGCAAAGCGACTATTGTCATATTTTTGGACAATAACTTTTTTTGAGATTCCTAAATCAAAATCCGGTCTTGAATAAAACCTGCTCCTGAGAATGCTTGATTTTTGAGTGAAAAAATCATGAAAACCGCTTGGGTAATTGTCGAGAAACAATTTCACATCGAGTTGCATTTAAGTCACCTGACTAGAAGCTCCGCTCAATAAATATTTAAGGGGGCTCCCTTACAACAAACGTGGTTTTGCCGTTTTGGTACGGAACCCTTTGTACGCGAATCCGAATCGCACTTGACCGGATTTTTAGTTAAAAGCGCCTTACCCACGTTACACTTCGTAAAACTTCAGCAACTGTTACTATCGTTGTGCTATCGGCATCACCCTTTCAAAGGAAAAAGTTTTCTAGGAATCGCTTTAGCTTTAAAACACTTTAAGTGGTTTTGAAAAAGAAAACCTGTAAAGTTAGGTTTGTAGGTATGTAATATACTAAAGTAAGTATCTAAAATTTTATTATTATAGCCCACGAAGGCGCAACCAATACTTATTATAGAGGTAAAGCTGCAGTAAGTAAGTACCTAATGGTTCAAATTGAATACAAATATATTTCTGTTGAATAGTCCATCTATAAAGGAAGGCAATATACTATAATAAAATAACATCACAGCAATCAAAGCAATGAAAAGGTGGGTGGAACCGCGGGAACAGCTAATAAGTACAATATAATAATTGCTGTTCTACCCAAGCGATAAACAGAGGATATTATGCATGGGTAGTTTTAGGTGTATATTATGGGTTCTACAACTACGGTATCAAAACTGACGAGAGATGGCGTTGTACAGACAATACATCGAAAATTGTGCTCCGTAATATATTGTAAAAAATAATTATTTTCTCCATTTTAATATAGGTAACTTGTGTGTTTTTATCCATTTCATGGAAAAAGGTGTTTTCCTAATAAAAAGTAATAGTAATAGTAATATCTACATAAATAAATACGTGAGTGCGATTGTGAAGAAAACTTATAAAATTTTTAAATTAGTGGTGAATTAATTGTCTAAAATTAAGAACAGTGAAATATATACAATACGAGCAAAACGTGGAATATGTGAAACGTGAATAATAAACATTTTTATTCAATATTGAACAAAGTGACACCTAACTTCGACCCATAAACTATCGACCCATAGCTGTCACCTCAGTCATTTGCAAGGTGCTTGAGCTCCTTATAAATAAGCAGCTCATGCAATTCCTAGAGGATCACTCGCTAATCAATGATCGACAATACGGCTTCAGGCCAAAGCGATCAACGGGTGATCTTCTGGCATTCGTAACGCATGTCTGGGGTGGGGCTATGGAAAGGCACGGCGAGTCCTTGGCTATTAGCCTGGACATCGCCAAAGCCTTCGATAGGGTCTGGCATGCTTCGCTCCTTTCCAAGCTTCCGGCATATGGTCTACCTCCTCAACTGTGCAGCTGGATTGCCAGCTTTTTAAACGAGCGCCGAGTGCGGGTCCTCTGCGATGGCCAGGCTTCTCGCTTCTTGCAAGTGAATGCCGGGGTACCGCAGGGGTCCGTACTATCACCAACTCTCTTTCTTCTGCATATCAATGATATGCTATCCCTCGGGAACATTCATTGCTATGCAGATGACAGCACACTGCACGGGAGTTACTCGGTTCGTCCGACGGCGGGGCGATCTGAGATTGAGGAGGAGAGACGACGACTCGTGGCTGATCTCGACCGTAACCTCGACAGTATCTCTCAATGGGGTACCGAGAACCTGGTCGAGTTCAATGCCCGCAAAACACAGGCGTGTGCATTTACTGCGAAGAAATCCCCTTTCCTTCCCCTACCCTCTCTTCAGAATGCATTATTACCAATGAAGGACAACCTTGATATCCTTGGCATAGACGTTCGTCAAGAGCTCAATAATAAAAACTACATCGAAAGATGTATAGGGCTAGCTTCGCGGAAACTAGGAATACTGAATAAGGTAAAGAGATTCTTTACACCGGACCAGAGGTGTCTGCTGTACAAGACGCAGATTAGACCCTGCGTCGAATACTGCTCTCACCTCTGGGACGGCTCCGCGAAGTATCTGCTGGACGCTCTCGACGCTATGCAGCGACGGGCTATCCGTATTATAGGTTGTCCGGAGGTAACGGGAAGCCTTGAGCCGCTAGCTCAGCGCCGAACAATAGCTTCCTTGGCCGCATTCTACCGTATTTACCACGGCGAGTGTTCTGAAGAGCTCTTCAATCTGATCCCACCCTCTTCCTTCCGATCCCGAACGACTCGTGCCGGGCAGAGATGCCACCCCCACACAGTGGATAGCATGTTCGCGAGAACCGAACGTTTTAAACGTTCGTTTCTCTGCCGAACGATAGTGGCCTGGAACGCCCTGCCTGTGCACGTGTTTCCTCCCACATATAATCCTGGGATCTTTAAGCGGAGCGTGAAGAGGCACATCAGTAGGTCGTCAAGTACACCACTCTCAATAGTAATGTGTGCTGTGAGAGTGGCCCACAATCGCTAGACGTCGTCACCAGGCGGGCGGCGTCAATTTGGCGAACCAAATATAAAATTTAAAAAAAAAAAACTTGGATAGGAATGTGCAAAAAATTCCAAACAAATGAGTCACACTTACTGGTGTTTTGAATTCTAATACTTGCACGAGAGAATACTGATTGCCAATTTTAAGAACCTAACTAATATCTGTCTTGGCCTTGTGGAATGAGTGTCGGAATAGAAAGTGACTCTGGACGAGTAGTCGATGGTACAAATCTAAGGTACTGAGATTTGTCTTTTTGTATTTTCCTAAATATTATTTGACGAATTTATTTGTGAGCGTTCTAACTAATAAATTACCAATACTAAGAAATAGAATGGAAAATATTACAGTACGGACAAAATGTGTTAGATCACAGTCACTTTCAAACCGTCAATAAATGCTAACAGCTACTGTGAAGCGGCTAACTCAACCATGTTGGATAACAGTGGTGTCAGTATGTGAAGTGCAACACAATATAATGAGGATTTATCGTTTGTTGTGGAACTAAAACAGGAATTACAGAATCTAAAAGATAAATTAAAAAGTTCTGATGTTGAGATCGACAGTCTCAGCAGTATGAATGCTCAGCTGAAACTAACCATCCAAAATCAACAGAGGCAACTTGAGGTACTAAAAAAATTATCTACACCATTAACGAAATCTAGTTCTATTTCTAAAACATTGCTGGCTAAAATGAGGACCTCACGTCAATCTCCTGTATTGCTGGCAAGAAATATTTCCTCAAGTTACGAAAACCAGTGTACACCAAAGAGATCCACACCCTCTACAAGTTGTACAAAACTAATACACTCACAACCAACCTATACAGGTAATGACCTCAAATTGCCAGAGAAACATACCATAACTATTTCGCCTATAAAAACACATATCGGTAAAAACAGTAACAATTCTGCATCAAGTAAATCTTCACAGTCACCTGTCTGTTCAAAAAGAAGAGTGGTAATATTGGCTGATGTACAGGGCAGAAAACTTCGAGAACGTCTGGAAATATTACTCGGGAATGAATTTTCAGTTCTATCATTCCGAAAACCGGGTGCAACCCTCAATATAAAACTGTCTCCAATTCGTGAATATATCGCAAGTCTAAGCAAGCAAGATTATATTATTGTATTGGGAGGGTGCCATGATAAAAACCCTTACGATTTGGAAATCAACTCACATGCGTGGCTACCTATGACTAGTAACACTAATGTTATTTTAAGTGAAGTTCCCTACAATCAAAACCTTAATGAGAGTAAACTTAATTATTTGTTGAGGTTCGTCTGTAACAAATATGCCAATGCCACATTTATGAACATGAATTATGCAAAATTAATACCAAGTTCAAAAACGTTTACAGTGAACCTAGCTCGATCTCTTTTAAAGGAAATTCTACGTCTGTATTATTTGGAAAAATTCCAAAAGTATCAAAGGAGCAAGATCAATGAATCACTGCAGAGTAAAATATTGGTAGACAAAGATGTACAAACGGAAACGAAAGAAATCTGCGTTGACATAGTAAATAAGACAAGGGAGAGCCCCATAAAGCTCGATAGTGATGTACGGGAAGAAAACAATAGCAACGACAAGGACACAAGTTTCAACAACGATGGTAAAAACATTGATTCCAAAGATGATGAGGGAAACTCAAGCAAACATTTATTTCGTGACTAATTACATAACGGTGATGCACCAGAACATTGACGGTCTTTTACATAAATCTGATAGCTTGACGGTATGCTTGAATCAACTGAATTCTAACAATGTAAGTCCAGATATACTGTGTATAACGGAACATAATATGATAATTGGGGATGAAAAGTACTTGCAAATGCCAAATTTTAAATTAGCCTCCTACTTTATGAGGAGTACAAGGCACGGGGGTTCTTGTATCCTAGTAAGGAGAGACATACGTTTCAAAAATCTAGTCAATATTAACAAAATGTCAATTACGAATATCATTGAATGTTCCGCCGTTGAATTATTGGACCAGGAAATGAATGTGTTGTGTTTTTACAGGTCACCTAATAATGCCGTTGAAAGACTTAACTCGTTCTTTATAATTTTAGATGAAATTTTAGCAATTGTTTGTTCGAAAGGCAAAAAAACTGTAATATGTGGCTATTTCAATATCAATGTTCTGGAGTCGTCTGGAGAAACTAGAGCATTTAAAGAACTTCTTTCGGGATTTAATCTTTCTCTACAATTTCATCAACCTACTCGCTATGCCAGTGGTACATGTTTGGATAATATTGCTCATAACATGAAGTGTTGTGTATCTCATACGGAAGAACTTGCTCTCTCCGATCACTCGGCACAAATAGTAAAAAGTTTGTGTAAAAAATACTGTAGACTGAAGCATTGGTACATAGAAAAACGTGATCTATCTAGAGAAAATAAGGCAATATTTTATAAGTACTTGAGCCAGGTTACTTTTTATAATGTGTACGAATCAACTGATCCTAATGAAAGTTTTAACTCTTTCCAGGATATATTTAATTTATTATATGACCTTTGTTTTCCAATTCGCAGAGTACGAATTAACAATACTTTAAAACCAAAGTGGCTATCTAGGGAATAAAAATTGGCAGTAGGCGCAAACGAGAGCTCCTATGGTTATATAAAAAAAATCCGAATAGAAAAAGTAAAACACGATTTCAGACATACAACAAGAGGTACAAAAAAATTATAAACCTAACAAAAAGATCGCAAAATAATTTCTATGTAAGCTCAGCTGAAAATAAATGTAAAGCTTCATGGAACGTGATCAATAATCAGAAATGCAAATTCCCAAATGACAATATTGACAATATAATCCTTGAGAATGACATAATCACCGATCCTTCGTGTATAGTAAATGCTTTCAATGACTATTTTCTTAGCACGGCTAAACCATTGGGCTCTCAATCGTTCGGTTCTCAATCGTTCTTAACAAATCAACATAATATTTTAAATGTGACAAATGATTATAAATCGGTTTTTCTGCCCCCTGCAATTCCATCTGACATTTATAAATTGATATTATCTCTAAAGAACACAAATAGCACGGGATACGACGGAGTTACAACTGGTGTGGTTAAGAATGTTGCCCCCATAATTGCACCCCCTTTGTGCACATTATAAACTTGTGCACAGATAATGGTATTTTTCCTGATAATTTAAAATTATCAGTTATAAGGCCACTGCACAAGAAGGACGATACAAATGTTCTAAAAAATTATAGACCCATCGCTCTTCTACCAATATTTTCTAAATTGTTTGAAAAAGTCATATATCAGTGTATTTATTTATTTTTTGAGAGTAAAAACCTGTTTTCGAAATGTCAGTACGGATATCGTAAGACCAAATCAATTAATACTGCAATATATAGTTTTTTAAATAAAGTTCTGATTAATATGGACAAAAGAACTCCGGCTATTGCTCTATATATGGATATGTCCAAAGCGTTTGATCGTGTCAACCATCAGAAGCTTCTGGATAAAATGTATAAGTATGGAGTTTGAGGCAACGTGCACTAATCTTTTTTTTTTTTTTTTTTTTTTTTTTTTTTATATTTGGTTCGCCAAATTGACGCCGCCCGCCTGGTGGTAAGTCGTGACGACGTCTAGCGATTGTGGGCCACTCTCACAGCACACATTACTATTGAGAGTGGCCCTCAACTTGACGACCTACTGATGTGCCTCTTCACGCTCCGCTTAAAGAACCCAGGATTATATGTGGGAGGAAACACGTGCACAGGCAGGGCGTTCCAGGCCACTATCGTTCGGCAGAGAAACGAACGTTTAAAACGTTCGGTTCTCGCGAACATGCTATCCACTGTGTGGGGGTGGCATCTCTGCCCGGCACGAGTCGTTCGGGATCGGAAGGAAGAGGGTGGGATCAGATTGAAGAGCTCTTCAGAACACTCGCCGTGGTAAATACGGTAGAATGCGGCCAAGGAAGCTATTGTTCGGCGCTGAGCTAGCGGCTCAAGGCTTCCCGTTACCTCCGGACAACCAATAATACGGATAGCCCGTCGCTGCATAGCGTCGAGAGCGTCCAGCAGATACTTCGCGGAGCCGTCCCAGAGGTGAGAGCAGTATTCGACGCAGGGTCTAATCTGCGTCTTGTACAGCAGACACCTCTGGTCCGGTGTAAAGAATCTCTTTACCTTATTCAGTATTCCTAGTTTCCGCGAAGCTAGCCCTATACATCTTTCGATGTAGTTTTTATTATTGAGCTCTCGACGAACGTCTATGCCAAGGATATCAAGGTTGTCCTTCATTGGTAATAATGCATTCTGAAGAGAGGGTAGGGGAAGGAAAGGGGATTTCTTCGCAGTAAATGCACACGCCTGTGTTTTGCGGGCATTGAACTCGACCAGGTTCTCGGTACCCCATTGAGAGATACTGTCGAGGTTACGGTCGAGATCAGCCACGAGTCGTCGTCTCTCCTCCTCAATCTCAGATCGCCCCGCCGTCGGACGAACCGAGTAACTCCCGTGCAGTGTGCTGTCATCTGCATAGCAATGAATGTTCCCGAGGGATAGCATATCATTGATATGCAGAAGAAAGAGAGTTGGTGATAGTACGGACCCCTGCGGTACCCCGGCATTCACTTGCAAGAAGCGAGAAGCCTGGCCATCGCAGAGGACCCGCACTCGGCGCTCGTTTAAAAAGCTGGCAATCCAGCTGCACAGTTGAGGAGGTAGACCATATGCCGGAAGCTTGGAAAGGAGCGAAGCATGCCAGACCCTATCGAAGGCTTTGGCGATGTCCAGGCTAATAGCCAAGGACTCGCCGTGCCTTTCCATAGCCCCACCCCAGACATGCGTTACGAATGCCAGAAGATCACCCGTTGATCGCTTTGGCCTGAAGCCGTATTGTCGATCATTGATTAGCGAGTGATCCTCTAGGAATTGCATGAGCTGCTTATTTATAAGGAGCTCAAGCACCTTGCAAATGACTGAGGTGACAGCTATGGGTCGATAGTTGCCTGGATCGGACCGATCCCCTTTCTTGGGGATCGGTTGTACGTTCGCCTCCTTCCAGACCTCCGGCACGAGCCCTGAAGAGTATGACAGGCGGTACAGACGCGTTAATACTGGAGACAACTCAGCTGCACATTTTCGTAGCACCACCGCCGGAATGCCGTCAGGGCCACTGGCTTTCCGCGTGTCGAGTGACCGCAGCACTGCCCGTACATCACATTGCCTGATAACAATATCAGGCATTGTGTGGCCACAGTTGGCGATGGCGGGGGGCTGCAGGCCACGGTCGTCGACCCGGGAATTAGCCGCAAAGAGGTCTGCGAGCATATCCGCTTTCTCTTGGGCTTTGTGAGCCAGTGTTCCATCTGGGTAACGCAGCGGTGGCAGCGAGGGCTGACAAAAGTTAGATTGCACGGCTTTGGCCAGTTGCCAGAATCCACGGCTGCCCGTGGGATGGGAAGTGAGCTCCAGACCAAGCCGCGCGACGCGCTGGGCATCCGCTCTCTTAAAGGCCCTCTTACTCGACTTTGTGGCCCGGTTGTACGCTGCTTTGAGGTGGCCCACGTTTGGGTCGCGCACAGCCCGGGCCCTGATCCAGGCGCGATATGCCGACTGTTTTTGTCGAACAGCTTTGGCACAATCTCGCCCGAACCAGGGACGGGCTCTGCGGATACTGGCGACATCAGTGAAAGGGATGTAATAATCCATCCCTAAACTGATCTCGCCAGCAATAGCAGAAGCACTATCCGAAGGAGCCTTTCCTACAAAGCAGCGCTGGCTCCAGGGGACGGACGCAAAATAATCGCGTAGACCGTCCCAATCCGCTGACGAGTAGTGCCATAGTCGTCGTGACGTTTGCACAGGACGTGCAGGAGGTGACACCTTCATGCCAGCGTGAACAACACAGTGGTCGGAACTACCCGGTGGGGCTCCTACCGAAACACTGTACTGGGCTGGGCGACTCGTCAGCAGTAGATCCAGCAGAGCGGGCGCGTGATCTGACCTGTCTGGTATCCGGGTGATCCCGCATACCATCTGGGTCAGACCGTGGGAGAGAGCGAACGCATGGGCGGCTCTACCCGCATGATCAGTCTTGAGGGACCCCAGCCATTCAATGTGATGGCCATTGAAGTCCCCCAGAAACACTAGGTCAGCGTTCGGGAACCGCACCTGCGCTTCATCAGCCGTCTCGCTGAGGTACTGGAAGAGCTTTGTTGTCTCAAAATCCCCTGTGTGGGATCGGTAGACGCACACGTAGATCTGGCTCATAGAGCCATGGTCTACGTGCAGCCAAAGGACGGAATTGGAGGGGTTCTCTAGGCAGCGCAACCGGCGGCAGCAAACATCCGCCCTAACGAACACGCACACCCCGGCTTTGTCTCGAAATTGTTCCTCGATGACATAGCCGGGGTAACACAGGTAAGACGTGTCGTCAGGGCGGCGTATTTGTGTCTCCGTGAGGAACATCACAGCGGGCCGTGCCGTCTCAAGGTGGTGGTGGACGGTATCGAGGTTCGCATGGAGTCCACGGACGTTAGTGAACTCCACCTCGAAATGTGAAGTTGTGGGGTTTCCTAGGGCCGCTGTGTAACGTTTATTTCTTTTTTGTTGCACTGCCATTGTAGATTTTGAAGAAGAAGCGTGAAGACAGGGCGACATTTGGTGCAGCAGTAAATGACAAAGCGCAGGGGCTAGCTTTGTCTAGAACCGTGTGGTTAGGTCGGAGCCGACCCGCCGGACGGAAGGGCTCCCAAACCCCCCTGATGCAAGGCCGCCGCTACCCCACACCGGTTACCACCCGGAGCGGCGATCCCACATCAGGATTATGCGCAACATGTGGGGCAGCCTCCTGGGGTGGTTGGCCCCAGGCGGGCCCCATGACTGTGTTGCGGGCGGCCGCGGCAACGCCGTTGCTAAGGGTCTCCCTGGCCGGCGAATCGACCCACACCACCCACACTAGACTCCGTTTCGCCCCCACTGGTCCCATGCCTGCTGCACCATACATCGCCCCGGGCCCGGCGGTGCAGCTGCTGAACCCCTAACGCAACCCAGCCTGGGCTGGGTTACTTGGGGGGCTTTAGCACAGCTGCACGGTGGTACCCCCCCGTACCAACACTGTTGTACCACCTGGTACCCACGTAGGGGCCGAAGCCACTCCATAGGTACCGTAAATTAACGAGCCTCGTCCGTTTATCAGCAGGTGCGCCACTAGCAGGTGAGGTCGCTGGGGCCCTATAGATGTTGGTAGAGCCCCTTTGCACCCAAAAGCCCCTTTGCACCCAAAAATCTAATTAAGTCATACCTTCATGGTCGAAAACAACGCACAGAGATTAGAAGGTTATAACTGGCAACCAAAACAGAAGAAACATATGTCTCTGAGACAAAAAAAGTCAACGTAGGTGTACCTCAAGGTAGTATTTTGGGCCCTCTGCTATTTTTGAAATACATAAATGACCTACCCGCGATTACTCAACATCACATGACGTTATTTGCTGATGATAGCACTGTTTTGTTCTCCTGTAGTAATTGGTTTAGCATTGAATCTGACATTCATAATTTTTTGATATTAATGGTTAATTGGCTAGAAGATAATGACTTACGTATCGATTGCAAAGGATTGTTAATGTTTCAACTGTGTTAACAGCTTACCACGGCTATGTAAATTCAATCTTGAGATACGGGATAGTTTTCTGGGGTAATTCTGTGGATAAAGAGGATGCATTTAAGGCGCAGAAGCGATGTATCAGATCAATGTTTAGCCTTAAACAAACAGTATCATGTAAGCCATATTTTAAAAATTATAATCTGCTTACCTTCCCATGTCTATATGTATATGAAACAGTAGTATATGTCAAATTAAATTTGGATCTATTTGAGGATCGTGCCAGGGCTCGTCACAAAGACAAATTGCGCGTGGTGCCAAGTAGTACTACACTGCTGCACGAAAGTATATTTTGTATGGCACCACGTATTTATAATAAAGTTCCTAATCAAATAAGAGCAATCACAAATTTGGCAGAGTATAAACGCGGCTTACGCCAACTGCTCGTAGACAAGTGTTACTACTCCGTTAAGGAGTTTCTGGACGATAGCTCATTGGAGGCTTGATAGACGAATGCTGGTGTGCAAAAAAAATCATAGAATGTTAAGATGTGGTTTGTTTTCTAGTGTAATTTACTTAATTTTGACATACACATTATTATTCAACTATTTAAAATTTGGACATTCACATTATTATAGAACTATTTTAAATTTTGACTTTAACATTATTATTCAACTATTTTAAATTTTGACATTCACATTATTATTCAACTATTTTAAATTTTGACATTCACATGATTATTTTTCAAATATTTTTAATTTTTGACATGAGATTAACTAAAATTGTCATTGAAATATTTTAAATTTAGACACAATTTTTAAATTTTATTGGACGTTTCATATGTATATAATTCAAATATTTTAAATTTGACATGTTTTTTAATTATATTGTTAAGAATCACTGATTACATATTACTAATATATTTGCATACCGTAAGGTGGAATGTGGCTGTGCACATCTATTATGTTCATGTTATCTAAACCTGACCCATATTCGCAAATAAATGATTTGAAAACTCGTAAGTTGAATTCGACAAAGAAGAAAGTTTAATAAAATCTCTGCGCTTTTTTTTTTTTTTTTTTTATATTTGGTTCGCCAAATTGACGCCGCCCGCCTGGTGGTAAGTCGTGACGACGTCTAGCGATTGTGGGCCACTCTCACAGCACACATTACTATTGAGAGTGGCCCTCAACTTGACGACCTACTGATGTGCCTCTTCACGCTCCGCTTAAAGAACCCAGGATTATATGTGGGAGGAAACACGTTTACAGGCAGGGCGTTCCAGGCCACTATCGTTCGGCAGAGAAACGAACGTTTAAAACGTTCGGTTCTCGCGAACATGCTATCCAATGTGTGGGGGTGGCATCTCTGCCCGGCACGAGTCGTTCGGGATCGGAAGGAAAAGGGTGGGATCAGATTGAAGAGCTCTTCAGAACACTCGCCGTGGTAAATACGGTAGAATGCGGCCAAGGAAGCTATTGTTCGGCGCTGAACTAGCGGCTCAAGGCTTCCCGTTACCTCCGGACAATCTATAATACGGATAGCCCGTCGCTGCATAGCGTCGAGAGCGTCCAGCAGATACTTCGCGGAGCCGTCCCAGAGGTGAGAGCAGTATTCGACGCAGGGTCTAATCTGCGTCTTGTACAGCAGACACCTCTGGTCCGGTGTAAAGAATCTCTTTACCTTATTCAGTATTCCTAGTTTCCGCGAAGCTAGCCCTATACATCTTTCGATGTAGTTTTTATTATTGAGCTCTCGACGAACGTCTATGCCAAGGATATCATGGTTGTCCTTCATTGGTAATAATGCATTCTGAAGAGAGGGTAGGGGAAGGAAAGGGGATTTCTTCGCAGTAAATGCACACGCCTGTGTTTTGCGGGCATTGAACTCGACCAGGTTCTCGGTACCCCATTGAGAGATACTGTCGAGGTTACGGTCGAGATCAGCCACGAGTCGTCGTCTCTCCTCCTCAATCTCAGATCGCCCCGCCGTCGGACGAACCGAGTAACTCCCGTGCAGTGTGCTGTCATCTGCATAGCAATGAATGTTCCCGAGGGATACCATATCATTGATATGCAGAAGAAAGAGAGTTGGTGATAGTACGGACCCCTGTGGTACGCCGGCATTCACTTGCAAGAAGCGAGAAGCCTGGCCATCGCAGAGGACCCGCACTCGGCGCTCGTTTAAAAAGCTGGCAATCCAGCTGCACAATTGAGGAGGTAGACCATATGCCGGAAGCTTGGAAAGGAGCGAAGCATGCCAGACCCTATCGAAGGCTTTGGCGATATCCAGGCTAATAGCCAAGGACTCGCCGTGCCTTTCCATAGCCCCACCCCAGACATGCGTTACGAATGCCAGAAGATCACCCGTTGATCGCTTTGGCCTGAAGCCGTATTGTCGATCATTGATTAGCGAGTGATCCTCTAGGAATTGCATGAGCTGCTTATTTATAAGGAGCTCAAGCACCTTGCAAATGACTGAGGTGACAGCTATGGGTCGATAGTTGCCTGGATCGGACCGATCCCCTTTCTTGGGGATGTACGGTTGTACGTTCGCCGCCTTCCAGACCTCCGGCACGAGCCCTGAAGAGTATGACAGGCGGTACAGACGCGTTAATACTGGAGACAACTCAGCTGCACATTTTCGTAGCACCACCGCCGGAATGCCGTCAGGGCCACTGGCTTTCCGCGTGTCGAGTGACCGCAGCACTGCCCGTACATCACATTGCCTGATAACAATATCAGGCATTGTGTGGCCACAGTTGGCGATGGCGGGGGGCTGCAGGCCACGGTCGTCGACCCGGGAATTAGCCGCAAAGAGGTCTGCGAGCATATCCGCTTTCACTTGGGCTTTGTGACCCAGTGTTCCATCTGGGTAACGCAGCGGTGGCAGCGAGGGCTGACAAAAGTTAGATTGCACGGCTTTGGCCAGTTGCCAGAATCCACGGCTGCCCGTGGGATGGGAAGTGAGCTCCTGACCAAGCCGCACGACGCGCTGGGCATCCGCTCTCTTAAAGGCCCTCTTACTCGACTTTGTGGCCCGGTTGTACGCTGCTTTGAGGTGGCCCACGTTTGGGTCGCGCACAGCCCGGGCCCTGATCCAGGCGCGATATGCCGACTGTTTTTGTCGAACAGCTTTGGCACAATCTCGCCCGAACCAGGGACGGGCTCTGCGGATACTGGCGACATCAGTGAAAGGGATGTAATAATCCATCCCTAAACTGATCTCGCCAGCAATAGCAGAAGCACTATCCGAAGGAGCCTTTCCTACAAAGCAGCGCTGGCTCCAGGGGACGGACGCATAATAATCGCGTAGACCGTCCCAATCTGCTGACGAGTAGTCCATAGTCGTCGTGACGTTTGTACAGGACGTGCAGGAGGTGACACCTTCATGACAGCGTGAACAACACAGTGGTCGGAACTACCCAGTGGGGCTCCTACCGAAACACTGTACTGGGCTGGGCGACTCGTCAGCAGTAGATCCAGCAGAGCGGGCGCGTGATCTGACCTGTCTGGTATCCGGGTGATCCCGCATACCATCTGGGTCAGACCGTGGGAGAGAGCGCACGCATGGGCGGCTCTACCCGCATGATCAGTCTTGAGGGACCCCAGCCATTCAATGTGATGGCCATTGAAGTCCCCCAGAAATACTAGGTCAGCGTTCGGGAACCGCACCTGCGCTTCATCAGCCGTCTCGTTGAGGTACTGGAAGAGCTTTGTTGTCTCAGAATCCCCTGTGTGGGATCGGTAGACGCACACGTAGATCTGGCTCATAGAGCCATGGTCTACGTGCAGCCAAAGGACGGAATTGGAGGGGTTCTCTAGGCAGCGCAACCGGCGGCAGCAAACATCCGCCCTAACGAACACGCACACCCCGGCTTTGTCTCGAAATTGTTCCTCGATGACATAGCCGGGGTAACACAGGTAAGACGTGTCGTCAGGGCGGCGTATTTGTGTCTCCGTGAGGAACATCACAGCGGGCCGTGCCGTCTCAAGGTGGTGGTGGACGGTATCGAGGTTCGCATGGAGTCCACGGACGTTAGTGAACTCCACCTCGAAATGTGAAGTTGTGGGGTTTCCTAGGGCCGCTGTGTAACGTTTATTTCCTTTTTTCGCGCTTTTAGGTAATTGATGAGTAAATTGAAGGATTTACTCGTTATACGTTAACGAGAAGGTTTTTGAAGACATTTAACGAGTCGCTGCCGCATGAAAAGTTCCTTTGAGAGACTTAAGCGACGCTTGAGTGAACTGGGGGTTTACGAGTAATGTACGAGTAGATAATGAATACGTTATTTTGATGAGCTAACTTTAAACATAGATAAAATTTTGGTAACCAGCCAGACACTTGGCAGTGTTGGGGAAAGTCAATCGACATAATCAACCATTTGTATTGCAGAAAATGTGACCCAGATAACACTTTTTTTATATTTTCAGCGATATTATTGGCTTTTGAGTATGTCGACGCTGGCTATGCTGGCTATAGGATGCCAACAATAGACGTGAATATGATGCAATTATGGCTCTTCTATTGTCTTGCTTAAAATTAATAAATGTAGAAGCATTAATCTTGACGACGAAGGGACCTACTTAAGTAGGATTAGGATAGGTTTTCGATAGACAAACGGTAGGTATATCGTTAACTGTCTTAATGTTCAAAGACCCAAATGATTTCCTTAGAGAAGGTCCTCGAGATTTTTTATTTATTTATTTATTTAAACTTTTTGCACAAACACGTACAATGGCGGAGTTAATGCCTTTAGGCATTTTCTACCAGTCAACCTTGAGGTGATACAGAAATAATGCTCAGGTAGGTGCTCATTCTTATTAGGAGAGTGAGATGGTACAAATAAATACAACACTAAATACACATATAGGTATATAAATTACAAATAATAAATACTTAATATATAAATATATACTATAAGTAATAAAATATATATATCTATTTGTATAAACTACAAAGTATAAGTAAGTCGGTTTGCCTGTGCGTTGATGTAAATCTGGCGGACTTTTTTCTTGAAAGTGGGACGGGTATTGCATAACCTGACCTCGGGAGGAAGTACATTCCAAAGGAGAATGGCTTGGACAAAAAATGAGGAATGAACAAGGGCCGAATTGTGATTAGGACAGAGAAGGAGGCGGTTGTTAGAGGAACGTAGGTTTTTACTGTGGGTATCGCATAGTAGTTGAAAGTGGGGTGTTAAGTAGGTGGGAGCATAGGGAGAATGAAGAAGAGAGAAAAGAGTTGTGACAGCATGTAGACTGTGCCGTTGACGTATTGCCAACCAGCCCAGTTCTGTACGATATGCTGAGACATGATGAATGCAATAGTTGAGAAGGCAGTCAAGTTTGTTGAGCAGATCTGCATTCAGGCCGATATAGCATACATCACCATAGTCTATAATTGGGAAAATTAAAGTCTGTACAAGCGCTGCCTTGGTTTTGGACGGTAAGAAATTTTTCAGGCGATAAAGTGCTCGTAACGTTCCCGTCACCTCCTGGGCTACACTAGTGACTTGAGCTCTCCAGCTTAGATTGGCATCAAAGTGTAAGCCCAAGTTCTTGACACTCTTGGCAACAGGTATGGACTTTGACTTGTAAAAAAGATGCGGTAAATCTACAACATTCAGCCTACCCAACATACGACTGGAGCCTATCAATATGGCCTGACATTTGCCAGGATTCACTTCCAACCCGAACCGGTCGCATCAGTCACTTAAAGCGTTTAAGTCAGCATTTACTCTGTATATGGCTTGCGGGAGGTTGTCTACACTAGCATGACTGTAAATTTGTAAGTCGTCTGCATACAAGTGATACGCACACTGAAGATCTGAAGCGATTGCATTAATGTAAGTAGAAAAGATTGAGTTGAGATTACACCAAGCTGACGACATGTCATCGGTGCGAACCGACTGCTGGCGACCCCAAAGATAAGAGAAGAACCATTCCAATACGTCAGACGAGAACCCAATGCGCTTAAGGATAGCTTGCAGGATGTCATGATCGACACAATTGAATGCATTGGTGAAATCCACCAAAACTAACACCGTAATCCCGCCCGTCTCCATAGCATCCCTTATGTCATTAGTCACTTTCAGAAGGGCTGTAGTGGTACTATGGCCGCGTCTGAAACCGGATTGTAAGGGGCTTAAGATGTTATTGATCCGCATAAAATGTGTTAACTGTTTATGTACACAGGCCTCAAGAACTTTAGACAGAAAGGGAAGAATGGAAATCGGTCGGAAGTGGCTAGGCAGTGAAGGGTTGGAAATTTTTGGAAGAGGACGGACGTAGGCTTTTCGCCAAAGGGAAGGGAACTGATTGGATTCGAGAGAAAAGTTGATAATATGGGTAATAGGAGAAAGTATGTGGTCAATAACAGTAGTGATCATACGACGACTAATGTTGTCGCAGCCCATAGCCTTGGAAGTTATGGAGGAGATCACCTTTTTAATCTCGTCTGACGTAACCGAAGTAAATTGAAAGGGGTCGTGACTGGTACTAGGTAGGCCAGCCAGGTAGCTAACCGTTTGACGCTTGGTTAGATCATCTATAGTGTGAGATGTGGAGAAATGTCGATTGATGACATCCAACTCAATTGTCTTCGGCAGCTCCGACTGCTTAGTCCTACCAATTCCCAGCGTCCCGAGAAACTTCCAGACCTCAGTCGATGATGAATTCCACATTCCAACTGGCTACGCGCAGGACCATCGACCTCCATGATCGGAGCCTGAGGACGATGGATTAGCAACCCATCGACCTTACAGAAGCAGGCTAGAAGGGTAGATTAACTCACCGACGCGGGATTAAACCCGACCCCAGAGATGCGGGGTAATACCAGTCCATGCAGCGGCCACACAGGTGGCCAAGGTCCGCCGGGCACCACTGGGAATTCTTTCAGTGCTTACCGGAGGCACTCGGCAATGGACGTAGGTGCAGCCGCGACTCAGGGCCGCGGATTGCAAAAAAATCAAAATAACAACTGTCGTCACTGTCAAACTTACGTTCGTTAGAAAACATTATCCTACCTACGATAAAAACCACGCACAAGCCCAATGCGATGCTCACAAAACGTTTACATTATCATCCCGTATATACTACACTTTGCCAATAATTTGTTACGTAACGTACGCCTATTGGCGTTAAGTTAATCCAGAACCAATCTGTAATTCAAACAGCCAAGACTGATGTTGCCACTAAATAGAATCTCTACAGTTCGAGAAAATCACAAACAGCAAGAAAATATACAGTAACGAGGTCCATTAACTCAAAGAAGACAAATTTATTGAGTCACTTCAAGAGAATCCACTTGGGTGAAAACTTTGAAATGTAAATTTTCCGCAATGCGGAAGACTTTTGGCAAAAGAAAGACTTACTGTAATATTATTGTGCAGGATAATCTTATATCAAAACGCTTTGTCCGCTTGACAAATTATATACACAAAAACCTTCCCCAAAAACCATTCGATCCATATTGGTGAAAATCGCATCAAAATCCGTTACGTCGTTATAAAAATCTAAGCGTACATAAGGTACTGGCGACTTTGTTCTATAATATACTAGCGGTTGCCCGCAGTTTCGCTCGATTGACAAATTTTATACACAAAAATTTCCTCGAGAACCATTCTATCCATCGTTGAAAACCGCATCAAAATCCGTTGCGTAGTTATAAAGATCTAAGCATACATGCGGAACGGGCGACTTTGTTATATAATATTTTGTGTGAGTGATTTGACAACGCAGCTAGCTAATTCCAGGACCTTCCCCATATTTTGACTGAAAGATTTCAGTAGCTACCAACTTATTTAACTACCCTTTAAGTTTAAAGGTTTAGGTTTAAATTATTTGTTTAACAAAAGACTAACCATCGACATGATAATCTATACTTAACTAATATTATTAAGAGATTTGAATGTTTGCTTGTTTGCATCGAATATGTTTCGAACTAACTGAAACGATAGAATATACTAGAATAATCTTTATTGTACACCAATACAAATAAATATGAGAAACATCGTATGAAAATGTACAAATGGCGGCCTTATCACTAAAAGTGATCTCTTACAGGCAACCTTTGGATGGACATAAATGGTAAGAAATAAGATGTGAAAGCAGGTAGTCATTGGTGTTTGAGTAAAGTTAGTGAGGAAACATAAAAACAATCTTATGGAGACAATACTAATATCATAAGAAAAATATAAGTAAACAAAGAAATTTAAATAAGGAAAGATATAAGTAATGGACAGGAAGCATTTAGAAAGTATTTTAATAATATACATATAGAGAGCTACATTATCCCTGAGTGTTTGCTATTTTTTATCCCGGTAATGTATTACCGTAGGCATTGGTAACGAGAAACAATCACACAAACTGCTAAAAACTGCGACATTTTGTATCCAATAATATTATGATTTTGAATTCAAATACCTACTACAGATATATTGAATAAAGATGTCTGTTATTTAACTACAAGCTTTGTGCTTGATTAAACCAGACCACGCAATGGGTATGTAAGCAAGATTGAGATGTTCAATTGTGTACGTGCCCTAACATCGATAAACTAGATGCGAGATAACCTTCTGTATAATACAAGGTAGTCGATTGGTATATTACTTTTTACTATCTCACTTATATTCTACTAACGACGATCGAAGATTGACAAATTAAAAATATGAAAACCTTCTCGACAACCACTCTATCCATTAGTAAAAACCGCATTCCGTTGCGTAGTTTTAAAGATCTCTATAGTTTTAGTGTCTTATACCACAGAATAGGGAATAATACTTACATACAGAACTTGCATTCCGACATTAAAAAAAGCACATTTTTTTGTTTAAAGAGAACATTATTCGAACATTAGGGTTGTCAGGAAAGTACCAGCATAATTTGGCCAATAATTATGACGTCAATGCCTCAATATCAACTCTATGGTCAATGCCGTATCACAAACATTGACCAATAATTATGACGTTAATGCCTCAATATCAACTCTATGGTCAATGCCGTATCACAAACATTGACCAATAATTATGACGTTAATGCCTCAATATCAACTCTATGGTCAATGCCGTATCACAAACATTGACCAATAATTATGACGTTAATGCCTCAATATCAACTCTATGGTCAACGCCGTATCACAAACAAGAGACAACCCTTACTGACTTACAACTTTAAGTTGTCGCTGACGTCACGTATTTTTTGCGATTGTTAGGCGAGTGACATAGGCCTGCTTATACTTTGTTTTACGATAAGTGAATGTATTTTGTTGTCATGTTAAAAGTCGGTTTTGAGTTTTTTTAGTTTCCCATGATTCTCGAGCTCCCCTGAGTCAAAAACAGGGATTTCTGGAAAATGTATGTATGTTCTATGTATGGAGAGCAACTTAACAGCTTAAAACATTCGACTAATTTCGCTTAAGTTTAGTGTGAACGTGTATTTTAATAGTGGAATAGATGGGGAAGCCCATTGACATAAGTGGCCCGGATTAAGGAATGAAAAACCACCAAAAAAACAGGGTTTTAATTTTAGTCTCTGTCTTTTTTAAAACGGATTAAACGTTTTCAACAAATTGTAGTAATGATAGAACATAAACGGCATACTGATAAAAATTCGAAAATTTGAGTTATAAATATGCAATTTTAAAAGTAAAAGTAAGTCTATTAATTTATTTATCTCTTACAATTCACCTCTGTCTACCCCTTGAAGACATAAGCGTTATCTTACGTTAAGATTATAATGTTCAATTCAATTGAAATCTAATGAATTAAGTCTTCCTTCTGTTAAATCGGTTAAAACATACAGGCTGTAGACGATAGGTCAACGTGACGCGGTCGTCTGCTATTGATCGTTACTGTGCGCCACGCCTTTATAGGTTTAACTATAACTGCTATTATTTAAATACAAATTTTCAGTAAATAGTTCTTTTGTACCTATTAGCTGAGTAACCCATGGTCGAGAAGAGGTAAGGGAAAAGCAGAAAAAGAAAGAGATGAGCGGAAACGAAAGTGAGTCTTGTTCTTAAGTAATGTCTCTTAAATGTTTAGATAGAAATTATAAATGACAAATCAACCGCATTTCGGACCTGCGGTCCTTGTTCTTCTTCTTCTTTTTTAAAAACGTGGCTCTATCGATCTTCATCGATGATTTCGCCAATGCCAAGGTAATGCTTGAATAGTTGATAGTCCTACACAGAAGAACTAGTTATTTCTAACTAGCTCCAGGTGCAGGACAAGAAACGTTGTTCGGTATGTGAGTGTCTGGGAACCCGATTGTTGCGGAGCACTCGAGGTAACCTAAAAAGCCACCAGCCACACGCTCAGATAAAATATCGAGAACTCTCACCGGTCCTTGTTAATCTTTGTTATAAATAAATCTCAAAAACAGATGTCATCGGCGGGAATCGAAACTACGGCCTTTACCTATTAGGCGGAATGCTCTTTCTCTCTCTGGTCTATTGCGTTCTACAATGTTTAGGTACATGGTAGTACATATAATAGAGTTATCAATTGTAGACCCTGTCGGGTACAGCAAATATGCTATGACTATTGAGCTATACAATGACCTATATCGACAACACCCAAGCTTTGCTTCATATCATAATTTCTAAACCGCGCTATCAAGGTTAGTTACTACATAAGTTTACATAATAGAGCCTAATATTGATTCATACAACAAGCGAACATTGTAATTTGCACATTCAAAATACACTATCAACTTTGTAAAATACATTGGCTCGGTTTGATTACCCAACTTGTTTGAACTACCGACATATTAAATGTCTTTGCCGGCTGGCAATTCTGGTCTAATCGAAATACGCGACAGTTTAGAAAGCGCTTAGGGGAAGCTTAAATTGATTTCAAATGTCTGTTTGGTATTATTGAACTGCTGAAGTAATTAAGCTCGGACTGCAGCGATTGCTGTGGGAATTGTCGGAATTTAAGTTAGTGATTTTTATCCGACTTCAAAAAAGGATGAGGTTCTCAATTCGACTGTTTTTTTACATACGTATGTTTGTTACCTCATATCTTTTTAATAATAATAATAAATAGTTTATTTCTTTAACTTTTCATTTACAAAATTAATTAGTTGCCGGAACAACCCAGGAAGCATTGGTAATGCTTGTGTTGGGTGGTTCCGCTCCTCCTTAGGACTATATAGTGAAGGTGTAGTATTATAGGTAACTACATTATTTAAACTAATTTTATGTAATTAACTAAATTGACAGAGGTAGAAAATGAGTGAAAGAAATAGGAATAGTACTGGCGTGATCATCTGCATATATGTGTTTGTGTATGTGTGTAAGTATGTGTGTTGTGTATGTGTGTATGTGTGTGAGGGTGAGTATATGTGTATTTGTGTGTGTACCTATGTGAGAAGGCACCTATAGATATGAGTGCAAGTGACGGTGAGTTTATATGGAACAGTGTGTTACGTGAGTGTGTGTGTTTCGTAGTTTGTGTAGATTATGTTCTTATTTGAAACTAGATTCCAATGCAATGCTCGTAAGTACATACGAGCACTAAACTAAAAACCAGTTCCAAATACCACAAGAATGAGTTGCACAACCTTGAACTAACATTCGCATTTAAATAATAAGTTCTCAGTTTCATTGTACCCAAGCGACTCAAGTTCCTGAACAAGGGTTTGTTTACATGTACGGAATTGCATGTTATATATTGTAAATTTGCTGTGAAACTTATTATAAAGGTAGGCAGAATGTGCAGTAAATTGTCGCCTGGCAAACAGAGTTCTACAAGAAGGAGTAGCGGCTACTTTAGATATCCTTCTACCAGTTTGAACTTTATACACATACGGTAATTTTTTATGTAGTTTAAGTACTGAGTTGACAATATAAAGTTTTCTTAATGACAGTATGTTATGGCTTAGGTATAGTTCGTCCGTAGGAAATCTAAAAGGTTTAAAAAACATTGTCTTTAACAAGCATCTCTGGGCCCTTTCTGCCTCAAGAAATTTAGTTTTTGAGGCCCCACCCCAGACAGAGATACAGTAACTCATAACAGATTGCGCCAAAGCAATGTAGATACGCTTTAAGAGGTCTTTAGAGCAGACATGTCTCAGCCTCTTAAAGACCCATATGAGTTTACGGATCCTACCATTTAAAGCTTCTATTTGGGGGTGCCAGGAAAGTCGTTGATCTAATAATATTCCAAGGTATTTGGTGGAATTTACACGTCCAATCTCCTCGCACTCACATTGCGTGGTACTCACAACAGTGAAGTTCGTTCGATCTTTCGACTAGGTGAACCGATTTTGAAATTATTAATATGGTCCCACTCCGATAACTATTTAGTCCCATTCCGGTAAGTAATTTAAAGTCCTTTTTTTGAGTCACTGTTTGAATTTATTTAATTTTTTGTTTGAAACTTTTTTAATTTTATTACAACTAGTGGTCACCCATGTAGATGAGCAGTAGACCTGGCGTACATTCAAAACAATAAGTATTTGGGGTTTTTCCCCATTTCCCCACCAATTTTTATAACAAAATTCCTCTAAACATTATGAACCTTCCTTTGAATAAATTCAAAGTGGCCGTTAAGACACACCTCCTAAAAAAGGCATATTATACTATTAAAGATTATCTAAACGATACAGAGAAATGGCAATGAGTTGCTTGCTCATCACTCGAGCTACATAGGGGGTACTTCTGTTTGAAATGTTGTTTTGTTGCTGAAACTCACTTATTATTGTTAAATTATTATTATTATGATATTGTAAGGTATGGGTACTTTGAGATTATGTGGCACCTTTAACTAGTATTTAACTTTTTTTTGTGAATAACAGAGATTCATAATTTTTAAGTTCACTTGGTTCACACATGGTCACGTACTGCCCTTGCCCTCTTTTTATTGTTGTAACAGAATCATTGTATTTACTGACGAATAAAAAGAGTGACCGTGAGTTTTTCTTGCCAGGTTCTTTCCTCACAGGCTCTACCTATTGTCTTGCGAATCTGGCGGTAAATGTAAATGTAGAAGCATTTTTTTTTTGACGTTCATAAGTGTTACTTTGTGACCTACATGAATAAAGATATTTTGATTTTGATTTTGATTGATTAAAAAAAAACGCTCACGTAGTCTTACATTCTTATTATCCGAGCATTTTTTAACAGCTACTTAGAGGAGGTCAGCTCAAAGCGACCACGTTAATATTAATAAAGAAAAATAGCTATGTCACGATACATTTTTGAAAATAAGTTAATACCTACTAATAGTTACACAATTTATTCAATTTTTAGAATGTGCTTTGCCTCCTATAGCCGCTTTGAGCTGATTTCCCCTGCGTGCCAAAAGTAATTTACGAATAACCGTATTACGATTTAAAATCAATTATTTAAATTCCGAAAATAAGTTCTTGTGGGACTCAATGTGGGATTTCGGTTTTTTTTTAATAATAAAATTTCTTTATTTTTCTCTCTCACATAGTCGATATTAAGTACAAAAACATAACAGAGATTAGATATTACAATCTATGTGAGAGACTGGACCTGTATTACAGATAAAGAAAGATTGAAAAAATGGTCAAAGAAACCATTTATTGCAGAAAAGTTTTAAGGCATTTTCTTATTTTCAACTTAAAGCTTTGAAAGTGTTCATCTCGAAGATTTCTCGACGGCACAATAGATCAATTAGGTACTCGCAGCCTCAGAGCTAACTGCTCCAAGAGATTGCCTTTCCTACAACTACGAACCGTTTGCAATAAATCCTAATTGCTAGAAGCTTCCAAAGAACAATTTAGTGATTTTTGAGGATTATTAGTTTTTTGTGGTTTATATTTAACCGACAACACACAAAAAGGGGAAATTTGCAATTTAGTTTTTATACAGATATCTACCTATTTTTTAGAGACTTCAAAAAGAAGGTTTCTCAATTCGACTGACTTTTTTCTTTTTATCTATTAAGGAACCTTCTGACAAGATCCTATTTGAGCAGATTAAATTTATCTATATTTCTAAATACTTGTTATTGTAACCACGCCAATTTCTTGGAAAGGATAGGCAGAGGTCTACCCATTTACAATTTTACTAGCCCAAAAGTGGACGTATGTTAAACCATTCGCCCACGTTTGGGCCAGCAAATTCAGCTTCGGTTGCGGACTCGCTATTACCTAGTATGTATTTAGTAAAATGGCATTAGTTTATCGTATTGGAACCTTTCAGAAATAACTGAAGTGAAACTCAATTTCAAACTATCCTTAGAGAGTTAAAACTTTCCTTAGAAAAGGGGTCAAAACACATTATAAGTTGTACTTAGTCTTGGAAGTTCAGTTGGCAGAGTATTTACCTTAAAAGAGAACTATAGCGAGGTATACATACTTACTTCTCCGTCAGCGCAATTTTCGTAAAAAAGTGTAAAAGTTTTTGCTTCACGTTTTAATATAGAAGGTAGAAATTACCACAATATTTTTGTAATTTAGGTTCGAATTACAGAATGAATATAATATATTTTCTATTGTAGATATGCTTTAGTCTTGGAGAGCACGTTAAGCTCATCAGTCCCGGTTGAAATACGAACCTATATGGCAGTCGTTACGGGTATTTGGAGCCCTAAAACAAAATCCAACTGGTCTAACTACAGAGTTTCGATATCGCCCACGGAAAATATTGAAGTTCAGCCGTATTGCAGTTAGACTAGAAAACCAACCTAACTAGGTTGGGAAGAGGCGCAGTGGATGATGATGGTGCATAGTGACGGCAATAAGCTTGCCCCCTAACTATTACGCCAACAAAACTACTAACAATATGTGTTGTTGTAATTTACCTCTGCATTGGGGTGTCTATAGGCGTGATTATGTTATGGTAAAAATTACAAAAATGACGCAAATCTTTTTCATTACATTATCTGACTCACAAAGTTTTACTAAGTAGGTACCTACCTACCTATATAAGTAGAGCGAGAGAAGAACGTCTAGTGTTTACTCAACCTGAATACCTAGATCTCAGCCTTCAAACGAGGCCTGAAATGTTTCACTCAAAAGACATATTAATGTGGACAAAATATTTTGCAGACATCTAGACGGTACAATATTATTATATTTTTTTGAATTTTTTTGTGTAATTATACAAATACAATGTACAAGTGGTGTCCTCATCGCTAAAGAGCAATCTTTTAAGATACTTTTAAATTTGAACCAGGTAACACCCAATTAAAAATCTTCCAATACAGGTTGTAATATTCCCTATTCTGTGCCAATACTTTCGTAAATAAATTAATGGTAACCATTTTAAGATGGCAATAAGCGTTAATAGGCTCGCTCGTAAGGGTTCTTTTTCACCAGAGATATGCCATACAGATATGCTGCGAGGATGTGCTCAGTGGAAAAAAAGAATTGGTGGATATTTAACATATCCATAGCAATGTAGCAAAGCAGTATCTCTGGAGGAAAAGCAACCTAAGCTTGAGGTAATGTAGACTGGCATATTAACGACGTGGGAAGACATTGGATGCGGACAGCATAGGACTAAACGTTGTACAGATCTTTGGGGGAGGCGTAAGAATGCCCAACAGTGGGCGCCAACTGGCTAAAATGAGGCTCACCCTTTATTATGTAGCAAATTGTGGGCATACACTAGGCTCTACCTACCCTTGCCATTGAAGCAGTCAAAAGAAAAAAATACTGAATGGAGTCAGGCGTTACCTGGCGAAGGTCCATGATCTGTTCTCTTTGAGACAGTCTTGATAATGCCTCGTGAGTAGGTGAAACATATGTCTACGTTTATAATGTCTTCTATGTAGCGAAATCATTGCAACTATCTAAAAATTCAACATCAAAAGAAAAAAAATCAAGGAAAGTCAAAAGAATTCCTTCTAGTAAACATGAAAAATTACTTTACCCTTATATTTATGAGTTATTCGTCTGACCCTTACTGTTTGTAAGTTTTAGATGGACTACGTTATATAAATATGAGATAAAGAAAGTTCTCGGCAAAAATATGGATATGTTTACATGATAATAAAAGAAATGGATATAGATGGTAAGAAACAATTACTTTGCGACTTATTATCATACTCGTAATATCAGTCAAATATACCTACACAAGTACCACTCTAGCTGCCTCGGTGGCGCAGTGTTTGTGACTGCCGTTCTTGAGGTCCTGGGTTCAATTCCCAGGATTGTATTTAAAAATTTATAAGTATGTTTATCGAAGTAGGTATGTTAAGATAACTCGACACAAATCCCTGTACTAAACCCGTCTGGCTAGCGTGGTGGTATACGTAGGCTGAATTCCCCCCTTTTTCGAGGAGGACTATACTCAGCACAGGGCGTCAAATGGGCTGAGATGATGATGAAAGAAGAAAGAAAAGAAAGAAATAAAAAATATGATAAATGAAAAAAATTATGATAAATGATACGAAAATAACAAAACATTGAAGATTGTGATATTGTACCTGTAAACAATATTGAATGATTTTCGTAATACTTATTGGTATCCTGTTATATAAGTAGGTATAGTATTAGGTACATTCTAAAAGCAATCACGTTCCCCGAGGCAACTCAATCAAATGAGATTATGTTAAAAGCGGTAGAAGGAATACCAAGAAATAAAATTATATTCCGATATCAAAGCCAATTTTTGTAGATATACAAACTTATGAGTAAATAATATGTTAAAACCTTTCTGTGCAACAAAATTTAACCTGAATTTATAGATACATTTTTATTCACAAGAGCCCTATTGGGAAATCTGAAGCTCTAATGGAATCTATTGGGAATTGATTCACAATTCACACAAAGGTTTTATATTTTGCACAAAAAGTCTCGAAATACAGATGGCTGGTTACGTTTTTGCACAGAGAATGTGCATTGACATGCAACGTGGCAATGATGCCAGCTTTCTAGCCTTTAAAATACACATACACGTATAAATTATGATTATTAAACGTTATTATTATTATATTATTAAACGAAAATTATGCGGCAAATTTCCAACTGAGTGACTTGTCGAATTTCGACGCAAATAAAATATTCATTTGTCTCTAAATACAGTTAGTAAGCACTTCCTTATCTTTGCCATTTCCATTCTCATAAAAAAGTTATTCTCACAAAAGGGCACAAAGAATTCGTTTCGAGTGTAGAAAAAAATCTAAATGATCGGGAGGATCCGTTTACACCAAATTACGGACAATAGGGATCAAACTGTCTAATATCATACGATTTTTATGAAGCTACGGCTTTTGAGAATAAAAAACGAAGAAGAACTTCAATTTAGGGGATTTAATGAGAAATTGAGTAGGATTAGTTTGTCATGTCATAAATATTTTGTTAAATTCATGAGACATTATGTTACTTTATTTTTGAAACTTTTTAAGTGAATTTATAAGCAAATTTGTTGAAAAAGCGGTTCATATTTAGGATTTTTATTTGTATTTGGGTATAGTTAAGTATTTGTCTATGCTACCTATAGTAATACAGTACAGAAGTGTGTTTGTACATACACGTGAAAAATTGACAGAGCTACCGACTTCAAACTACTGAAATGGGACCAAATAGTTGTCGTAATGGGACCAAATTGAAATGGGGATTGAAATGGGACTTGGGAAGTTGTAGTTTCCAATTAAAAGAAGATTTTTTTAAAACGGTTCACCCAGTCCGAAGATAATGAGGTAACAAACTTCAAATTTTCAGTAAATAAAAAAAAATATACAGTCGAATTGAGAACCTTTTTTTTTTATATTGGTTTCGTCAAATTGACGCCGCCCGCCTGGTGGTAAGTCGTGACGACGTCTAGCGATTGTGGGCCACTCTCACAGCGCATAATACCTACTATAGAGTGTGGCCCTCAAATGTGGGAGGAAACACGTGCACAGGCAGGGCGTTCCAGGCCACTATCGTTCGGCAGAGAAACGAACGTTTAAAACCTCCTTCTTTTTTGGAAGTCGGTTGAAAAGGGTTTGTAAATACTAATAAATAAGTAAACATAGAACTTATAAAGCACTTTATTTGATGAAATACATAGGTAGACGTGTTCTAATATACTTAGTTAGTAAGTTTCAAGTTTGTTGGAGAAGCTTCTCAACTCTTGATTGAGGTTCTGAGATAGCGGGAGCTAGATTATGTAACAAACTTTTGACTAATAGAACACGAAGTTATGTGTGGGAAACTTGTATGAAAACTAGTTAGATAAAGCCCACATATTCACAAACAAGTATACACGTTGTCTGTTCGTACACGATAAGCTCAAAATTTACCAATTTTCATGATTATGTAGATAGAATCATAAGGAAGGCTTAGGCGAGTATATAAAACAACTCTCATACTTCTACGGATTTAACGTCTGTAACAGACGAGTAAGAAAGTCCGAAATATATAACATTTGCCGGTAAAATAAGCCGAATCTTTTGCGGATTATCCTCGCACAGGCCTGACATGAAAAGCCCGCAGTGGTAATATATGCTCCTAGCAACCCTGACGTTGTCTTTGTCTTCTATACTCAGCTAGGGCCACATTCTGACAACTCTTCATAGGGCATTTATGCTACGACTTGGAGTAGTAGTGCAGGGGATATAGTCAAAGACCATATCTATCCCGTCTGACCCAACCATTGTGTGATTATTGATGCTAATAGATCATAAAGTAAACCTCACTACGGTTAAGACCCGTTAAGATATTTAGTTACTTATGAAAATCGGGAAAATTTAAAATTATTTCAAATTACCTCATGATTGAGGAACAAAGGTACCGAATCTTCTCCTAAAACCTTTATTGTACTGGTTTTTTTATTATCAGCCAATCAGAAATCTTTTCTGTCTGGTTCTATTGGACTTTGAAAACTGTAAAATTTGACCGCAGCCTAATGCACAACGAATACGATTATATTTCCGTACGTTTTAAATTACTCATTGAATCGTTACAATTCATATGAATATGATATAACGATGTAACTACACATAATATTACCAACCAATTATATTCGAGTACGTCAAAACTTTTCGCGAGTCTCTCGAAAGTCTCGAGAATTTCAGGCACGGCAGAAACTGTGAAGTACCCTCTTGAATTATTGCTAATGCCTTAGTTTCCTGACTAGTAGCAATTACGAGCACCGCTCAGTTATGGTTTGTTCACAATTCTAATGACCTTCGAAGTTTTTTTATTACATTTATTATATTTAGTCTTGTAAGAGCTAAAGGAGCAATAATTCAATAAAAAACATCGCAAAAACGTAGAACATTTTATTACTATTGAGAAGTTTCGTTGTGTGCTTTGCTTATCAGCGCGGTTAAAGTTATGCTCGAGCTGCAGAGATCCTAATAAGTGGTAAGTAGGTACTATCTGTCCTGGTTATTAGAATTTGGTTATGAATTACTTACAGAGTGGTTGTGGAGTTCCTATAGTGGCAGGTAACGGATCAACGATATTACTCCAACGTGTGGGTGTGTATGCAAGTTTAACTTAACCCTTCAGGAATACCTATGTTAGTATGCATCAATTCTTTACACAAGCTAACGGCAATAGGCTCTAGCCATAATACAAAGAAACAAAGATGGCTGCTTCGGTGGCGTGGTCGATAGTGCATCCGCTTTCGACGCTGGAGTCTCGGGTTCGATTTCCGATCGGGACAAACTTTGTGTGAAGACAAATACGTTTGTACCGCAATCTGGATGTTTCGTATATATAATATGTATGTATTTACAAAAAATAAAAGTATATAAGTATTTATATTCCTCTAGTACTCAAATCACAAGGTCTGCTTAGTTTGAGACTAAATGGCGTTGTGTGAATTGTCCTAACATATTTATAAATAAAAAAAGATCCCCTTGAAAAGTGGGTGTATAATATAGCTCTATCTACCATTTGTCGAAACAGGCGTGATTATAGGTAATCCTCTAAGGAAACTTATGTAAAAATAATCATTAAACACCTGAAACAGAAATAATAGACGATCCATCAAAAAATAATAATATACAAACACATTTATGTCATCAAAGCAATTTTTCCTCCAATAAATGTCGTAAAACGGTCCTGTTAGTCGGCTGGGTTATTTCCGAATCGTCCAAATATTCGAGTAATGCTCAGCAAATGAGCGAATCGACGAAAAAGCCGTTCGAGCGAAAGCCCCCAGGCTGAAGCAGAAATGGCGAAATGCTCTCAATATTCACGGCATTTTACTCACAACTTTATTACGATTTCAATTTATGTAATGTTACATATTTGTGTTCACTAAAATTACAAATGGTTGGCTATTTTGCACAGTTACTTTAGATTTATTTGACCCAATCAAACCCAACTTTCAAGCAACAAAGTGGTCCCTCTATGTAATTTGTAAATCTCACTCTTACTATGTTAAGGCTTACATAAGGTTTTAAGGTTTACACATAATTTAGAAGATACCAATGTATATTTTTTAGGATTCCGTACCCAAAGGGTAAAACCTATTACTGAGACTTCGCTATACGTCCGTCCGTCTGTCTGTCTTGGGTATGTGACAAATGAATTATTTCTGGTGCCTCTATAACAACAAATACTAAAAAAAGAGAAAATAATAAACTTTTAAGGGCTCCCATGAAACCAATTTTTTTTGCCGGTTTGGTGCGGAATCCTTTGTTTGCAAGTCCGACTCGCACTTGACCCATTTTTTAGATAATCTACCTTTACTTTCATTGCAGGGAATCCCGGGTACGACACCAAATAACTTTCATATAAAGTTGGCGTGGAAATGAGATTTTTTTTCCATGATAAGAGTAGCAGCGGAATTCATTTAGTTTGGATGTAAAATACTTAATATTCAAAACTTACGCTAGTTAAATGTTGCTTAACCTTAAGCCAACAATATGTACAGTTTGCCGTCAGCATACCTGCAACAAATAAGAATACATTAATAAACAGAGTTTGAGTTATAAAGGTGAACAGAGGGGTTGAAAGTATTAAAGTTCACGTTTAACATACATAACAACACAAACCACCCTGAAAATAATTAACTAATGTATAAATAATGTTTTATTTTCTTGGTTGAGTTGAGGTTAGAAAACCGCTCGCTATTGACATAGCTCGTCCCCTAGGTATTAGGTGAGACCAACGGATTCGATTTACTGTTCAAATGTTGGCGTAATCAAGCCCTGTCAGGGACAAAAACGTGATTTTGTGTGTGAGTTTAATTCAAAATTAAAGAAAATATATTATTATAATGACGTCATCGTTTGGTCATATCATTGTTGGTTTGGTTTGGAGGCGGAGACGAAGCGAAGCGCCCGACGGATTCAAAACGGACCAGCGAACTAATGTACGAAAAACACGTTAAACATTGACACAAAAACCAACTTCAAATTACCGGAATGGGATTAAATAATAGTCGGAATTGGACCTAATTGAAGTGGGACCACAAAGCAAGCAGTAGCTTTAAACGAAAATCGCTTCAATCAGTCTAAAAATAGGGAACAAACTTCAAAAAACAGCCGAGTTGAACCTTTTCCTGATTTAATGAAATCTAGTAAATTAATTCCCCTGTTTAAATGGGGTAGTACTTCAGATCCGTCCAATTTCCGTCCCATTTCTGTACTACCTACATTTAGTAAAATTTTTGAAAAAATTATGCTTAATCAAATGCAAAATCACTTTAACGTTAATAAAGTATTACATACAAAACAATTCGGTTTCACTCATGGTCGGTCCACCACTGATGCCGGAATTAAATTATTAGAGTGTATATACAGGGCCTGGGATGAGTCATATGATGCTTATGGTGTATTCTGTGACTTATCTAAGGCCTTCGATTGCGTTCAGCACCAGACTTTAATTAAGACACTTGATCATTCCGGAATCCGGGGGACGGCCTTGAATTTCGTCAATTCTTACTTAAGTGATAGGGTCCAGAAAGTAGTGATCAATGGTAAACAGTCACCTGGTTCTCCTGTAGCAAGGGGGTACCGCAGCGTGCAATTTTGGGACCTTTTCTTTTTCTAGTATATATTAATGATCTCCCTCACCTCATAAGAGACGACCACGAGGTAGTTTTGTTTGCTGATGACACTTCTTTAATATTGTTACGAGCCGGGGTTCTACGGAATGGAAAATGCCGATCAAACTACCACAAAACACTTTATTTATTACACCACTAATTTACACTTCACTATAAAGCTTCACTAAACACTTTTAATCGCACTTGAACTCGCAGGTATAACTCGTATTATCGCTCTGGAAATACTGATGATCCGCCACCGAAGTGCTCCGCCTTTATAGTGCGGTCATTACTCTAGATTACTCTGGAATTTTCACGGAAGAAATATCGCGAACATTCCACACCTTCGAGATGCTTCTAGATAACACGTTACATAGAAGTACCTTGACAGAACATTCCCGAAAGACGTTACGTAGTAGTACTGCGATTTGCTACTAGATGGCGCCGAGTTTGGTAGTCTTATTACTCGCTACGAGATGGCGTTACACTGCCCCCTCCTAAGACATGCTCGTCCCGAGCATTGTCAGGCCCATAATATCGCGCCAATCGATCCACAAGAACTATCTTTGGCGCACTTCTTGGACTCTTCCGTATTCGGAAAGTGACATCGTTAATCTCGGTCACAACTCGGTATGGTCCATCCCATTTAGCTTGCAGCTTAGGAGACTTCCCTTTACTGCGGACTGGGTTATGTAACCACACTAACGAACCTTCATCGAAGCTCTTATTGTTTGTCTTTCGGTCGTAACGGGTCTTCATCTTTTCAGACATTTGTTGACCTGATTGTCTGACATGCTCATAAATGTCATTCATCCTGCTGCGCAAGTCATTCGCATAATCAGTGATATTGCGTGGAGCGTCAGGTGGTATACCGGTTAGTAAGTCGGCAGGCAACCGTAATTCTCTTCCAAAGTTCGCATAAGCTGGTGTCACTGACGTGCTTTCGTGAACCGCACTTCGGTAAGACAAAAGAAACGGTTGGATGTGCTTGTCCCAATCTTTTTGCCTGCTTTCCACAACTTTTGCCAGATATCTCTCCAATGTCTGATTAAATCGCTCCACCATTCCATCTGACTGCGGGTGGTAAGAGGTCGTTCTGGTTTTGTGAGTACCCATGACCCGACACATTTCCTGGAACACCTGAGATTCAAAATTTCTTCCTTGATCGCTATGGATTTCTAGAGGCACCCCGAAACGACAGAAGACTTCGTGAACTAATTTATCTGCGACCGTAGTAGCTTCTTGATTAGGTATAGCGAAGACTTCTGGCCACTTCGTGAAATAATCCATCACAACCATGAAGTACTTGTTTCCGCTTTCACTTTCAGGAAACGGTCCCGCAACATCTAGGGCTATCCTTTCCCATGGTGCCCCAACGTTATACAGTTTCAGTGCACCTCTGCTCCGTGTATGAGGTCCTTTCACAGCAGCACAACTCGTACATTTGCGACACCAGTCCTCAACGTCGTCGCGACAGTGGATCCAGTAAAACCGCTCACGTATCTTCAACAGAGTCCTTTTTACTCCCATATGGCCCCCTGAACATCCATTATGGTAGAGCTGTAGCACATCTGGGACCTTAACTTTAGGGACGACCATTTGCAAATGACAGCTGTCTCCTCGAGCATTTTCCCATTTGCGGCACAAGACTCCATCCTGAATAACTAAACTGTCCCATTGCGCCCAATAACTTTTTGTGATTGAACTCATTGAAGCGACGTCACTCCACATGGGTTTAGGAGCACTTGCTTCAATCCACTCAAATATTGGCTTGATGTCCGCGTCGTCCTGTTGAGCATGTTGTAGGATTTCTTTCCATTCGTCGCTCAGATCCGTTTTAAGCATCTTCACAGGTATGGCTACCTTTATCTCCTGTTTGGCACAGTGCTTACGGTCTTCAGGGCAAGGTCTTCTTGACAATGCGTCTGCGTTGCCATGGAATCTGCCATCCTGGGTTTGTGAGAACGAAACCCTTGGGGCTCTTCCGACATCAGCCGGCACCCGCCACGCAGACCTGGCTATTATTCGTTTTCCCTGCTGTTGCTGGGCGGTGACGTTAGCCACCCTATCTTCTTGGGAACGACTTTCTTCTCTTTCAGCAGTCCGCTTTGGGCAACTGGATCGAAGGTGGCCCCTCTCACCACATGTGTAGCACCTAGGGCTATACCTCGTGAAACGGTCGCGAGCCGGTGATGCTACAACTTCCCTGACGCGGTGAGATCGATGATCTTTCCGTACGGCTTCGACCTCCAAAGCATGAGCCAAGGCGTCTTTGAGAGTCTCATGGTGCCCGAGCCTCACAGCAGCCCTGACTTCCAGGTCGTGGATGCCGTCGATGAATACTTGCACCAGATTCCCATCGATGAGCGCAGGTACCGACTGGTATGCCTTCCGTACCAGCTTCTCAACTTCCAGGGCCCACTGTTGCAAGTTTTCACCAGAGCGCTGGACACGATCATTCAGCTGCGCACGATACACGTGTTCCAGGTGAGCGTCACCGTATCTGGTTTCCAAGGCTTCTAGTAGCTGCTCGTAGGAAACATCGTCTCCGAGAGCTTCTAGGATGGTTAACGCCTTGTCTCGCAAACCCAATGTAAGCGCAGTCATGGCCTGGGCTTTGCTCCACCCGTTTGCCTTCTTAACGGCTTCAAACTGCTTTTTATAGGCTGACCATGAAGATGTCCCATCGAATGGCGGTACTTTAAATCCACGCGCTGAAGGTACGGCAGGTAAGGAAGTCGCAATCCCATCTCCAGCTTTCAGATTTCCCAGCTCTTTCCTCACATCTGTAATCTGGTTTTTTACATCTTCAATCCGAGTTTCGGCTTCCGTGATGCGGTTCTCAACATGATGAACTTGATCCTTCATCACATTCATCTCCTTGCCAAAAGTCGCTCGAAGATCTTTCATGAGGAGCGTCTGTTCCTCCTGGCGGCGTGCCTGCTCCTCCTTGTCACGCAGCAGCTGTTCTTCCAACCGGCGGGCCTGCTCCTCCTGGCGGCGTGCCTGCTCCTCCTGGCGGCGTGCCTGCTCCTCCTTGTCACGCAGTAGCTGTTCTTCCAACCGGCGGGCCTGCTCCTCCTGGCGGCGTGCCTGCTCCTCCTGGCGGCGTGCCTGCTCCTCCTTGTCCCGCAGCAGCTGTTCTTCCAACCGGCGGGCTTGCTCCTCCTGGTGGCGGGCCTGCTCCTCCTGGCGACGGGCTTGCTCCTCCTGGCGACGGGCTTGCTCCTCCTGGTGGCGGGCCTGCTCCTCCTGGCGACGGGCTTGCTCCTGTAGCATCGCCATCAGCGCAGCAAAGTCTGGAGGTGCTGGCGCTGGAGATACCGTGGGCGGGCCTGCTTCCACCGTTGGCTGCTCCTGACCACCCAACCTCTCCGGCGTATTACCTCCGAAGCGCCTGCTGTCCAACTCCTGCTGGCGCTGACCCCTGGTACGGACGCCCTCTGTGTCTTCTTTCGGTAACACCGGCATTGTCCAAATCCCCAATTCTGACACCAATTGTTACGAGCCGGGGTTCTACGGAATGGAAAATGCCGATCAAACTACCACAAAACACTTTATTTATTACACCACTAATTTACACTTCACTATAAAGCTTCACTAAACACTTTTAATCGCACTTGAACTCGCAGGTATAATTCGTATTATCGCTCTGGAAATACTGATGATCCGCCACCGAAGTGCTCCGCCTTTATAGTGTGGTCATTACTCTAGATTACTCTGGAATTTTCACGGAAGAAATATCGCGAACATTCCACACCTTCGAGATGCGTCTAGATAACACGTTACATAGAAGTACCTTGACAGAACATTCCCGAAAGACGTTACGTAGTAGTACTGCGATTTGCTACTAGATGGCGCCGAGTTTGGTAGTCTTATTACTCGCTACGAGATGGCGTTACAATATTTAAAGTTAAACGTGGACAGCGCGAACTTGACGATGTAAACATTGCCCTCTCTAGGATAGTCCACTGGTTTTGTGCTAATAATTTATTATTAAATGAAAATAAAATTAAATGTGTAAGATTCACCTTACCTAATGTAAGACTTGTTAAAACCAGTGTTAAGGTTAGGGATGATATAATAGAATTGGTCGATGACACTGTCTTTCTGGGCATAACGTTAGACTCCAAATTGCAATGGGGGCCTCATATCGGGAAAATTTCGGCCAGGCTTAGTTCAGCAGCCTATGCTGTCAAAAAGATCCGACAACTTACAGACATTACAACCGCGCGTCTTGTCTACTTCAACTACTTCCACAGTATCATGACATATGGCATACTACTGTGGGGTAACGCTGCCGATATTGAATGCATCCTTGTGTTGCAGAAGAGGGCTGTCCGGACTATCTATGGAATGGGGTCTCGGGAGTCATTAAGAGATAAGTTTAAGCATATTAACATCCTTACAGTGTATTCACAGTATATTTATGAAATTTTATTGTATACCCACAAGAACAAAAGTAAGTTTGTGAAAAATAGTGATAATCATAATCTAAACTTAAGAAATAAGAATAAACTGGCAGTTCCTAAATTTAGGCTTCATAAAGTGAGTAATTCTTTTGCGGGGAACTTTATTCGAATGTACAATACATTGCCAACCGAAATAGCAAATTTATCTGTCAATAAATTTAAAAAACTAATAAAAAGTAAATTGTGCCATAAAGCTTATTATAGTATTAATGATTTCTTAGATGACAAGGCTGCCTGGTTGTAACAGAATTGCTCCTTTCTAAATAACTCGGTATTAGATTTAAGATGAAATATTTTGAAAAAAGCCGAACTGAGTTTCTTGAGGGCTCTTCTCAGTTTCGTTGCATTTTGGAACCCTCGGAGAGTCACACCAACTTTTGACGAATCTAAATAATTTTCTAAAAATTTCGAAGATAATAAACGTTATTTTATTTTTATATTTTTCAGTAAGTACTTAAAATAAAAATATTATTGTGTGTATGATGTGTATTATTTTGTTTGTGATATGATAAGGCCCTAAGTATTCGTCCCCTGCACGCGGTGCCCCTATCACGCGGGACTAACAGTGACTGGTGAAATGTAGGTCCAAAGCCTCTGTCTACCTCTTCTGGGATAAAGACGTGTTGTGGATAAGTTTAATGAGGATACGCCATGTTTAATACATGTTAAGCTCATTCCAGACCTACAATTAGTTTATTAATAGCGCCATGATGGTATTGCCACTCTAATTAATTGGTAGGTGTGATTAATGCGTACGGTATTTGGACAGTATGTGCTATTATTATTAATATACATACATGTAGATACTATTATGTCATGGTCATGTCGTATTTTTTTTACCTTTTAATATGAATAAGTAAAAGTAATCGCAAAAATGATCGATTAGCACTCCTGTTAACTCCTATTAACCCCTCCAGCTAAGCTAAAAGTAATTATGTTAGGACTGGATTCACGTTTGTAGTGTGGTTGTCTGGGATCGAAGTCCCTACCAGCAACACACGGACGGCTATGGAAATTGCCTTCGTTATGATTAAGTTTCACCGTCTATTTTAAACCATATCGTGATTGTAGGTAAATATCTGATAATAATAGTTATTTCTTCAAGTACGTATTCATAAACCAACTTCATGGCTATTATATTACATTGATACAACACAAAATATATATTTATATATTTCTGTAACCCTCAAATAACAAAAAGGAAAACCAAATCCCAAGATTATCGCACTAGAGATTCGAGTAAGGCTCGATAAAAATAAAACAAGATGACGCCTCCCCGAAGCGAGCCTGAAGATAATGACATCACAGTAAACGCTGGTTTGCACTTGATATTTCTTTACTTGAGACAAGAAATAAAAACTTATAGCTGTCACAAGAGATTTGACAGAAGTATTAGAGAATTTACTGGAACAATTTAGGCCAAGAATGTTCATGACTCGAATTACATAAGAAGATAGGTGATTTAAACGACTTAGAATAACGAATCTTCTTTGTTCTTACTAGAGGACGCCAGCATCTTCAGCCACATGGAACGTATTTCTAGTAAGCAACTCATAATAGCATGTTTCCTTTTAGCATCAGTTCTCTCAGTGAAAGTCCAGTTAAAATTGCTTCAGCCGTTTCAGAGATTAAGAAGAACAAACCGACAGACAAACTTTATAAAATCAATCAAAGAAGTCCCAATACCAAAAAAAAACACTTCAAAAGTTAACACAAAAGCCGACTCTAAATTACCGAATTGGGACCAAATAATTGCCGGAATGGGACCAAATTGAAATGGGACCACTTATGAAGTAGTAGATTTAAGAAAAAGAAATCCGTTCACTCAGTCCAAAGATAAAGATAAAGAGAAAAACTTTCAGTCGAATAGAGAACCTCCTCCTGTTTTGGCAGTCGTTGACCACATATCAATTTAAAAGGAGACAACAAGGTGACGCCTAATCTTACTTTCTTCTTTTTTTAAATGAGTGGCTCCATCGTTCACCGATGATTTTGCCAATGTCAAGGTAATGCTTGATTTATAGACTTATAGGCGATTGAATAAAAGTGGTCTTAAGATTTCTTGCCAGATTCTATTTCACAGTCTGTTGCTTTGCTAATCTGGCAAATTAGGTATATTTGTGTCGAAATAAACCCAGTCATCAACAACATCGCTCTCTATTTAGATTGAAACTAGATGGCGCATTATAATTATTCTATTTCAGTTACAAAATATATTTACCATATCATGTAGGTATAGAAGAGAAACTTTAAACCAATATTGATTGAAATTTACCATCAAAAACGTTCCTAAGACCAACTTACCATCAAATACGTTCCTAATACGGGAACTACGAATACCTTTCAAACTTTAGCAATAAGTCTTCATAAACTCTGATCCAATTCAACTTCACCTTCACCAAGCTCTCGAATATTAGAATAACTACAACGTGTAATAAAATAGTTAATTTACCGAAATTATCAAAAAGCACAAAATGGTTGGCTATTTTTTTTTTTTTTATATTTAGTTTGACAAATTGACGCCACCCGCCTGATAGTAAGCTGAGACGACGTCTGGCAATTGAGGGCGACTCTCACAGTACACAGGAATACTATAGAGAGTGGCCCTCAACTTGACGACCCAGTAATGTGCCTCTTCACGCTTCGCTTAAAGAACCCAGGGTTACATGTTGGAGGAAACACGTGCGCAGGCAGGGCGTTCCAAGCCACCATCGTTCGGCAGAGAAACGAACGTTTAAAACGCTCGGTTCTCGCGAAGACGGTTTCCTCGGTATGAGAGTGACATCTCTGCCCGGCACGCGTTGTTCGGGATCGGAAGGGAGAGGGTGGGATCAGGTTGAAGAGCTCTTCAGAACACTCACCGTGGTAAATACGGTAGAACGCGGCCAAGAAAGCAATTGTTCGGCCCTGGGCTAGCGGCTCAAGGCTTCCCGTTACCTCCGGACAGTCTATAATGCGAACAGCGCGTCGCTGCATAGCGTCGAGTGCGTCCAGCAAATACTTCGCGGAGCCGTCCCAGAGGTGAGAGCAGTATTCAACGCAGGGTCTAATCTGCGTTTTGTACAGCAGACACCTCTGGTGCGGTGTAAAGAATCGCTTTACCTTGTTCAGTATTCCTAGTTTCCGCGAAGCTAGCCCAATACATCTCTCAATTTATTTTGTGTTATTGTGCTCGCGACTTTTTGTATTTGTAATTTTATTCCAAACTAGATGAAGGGTGGAACCCACGGCATTTCTTACTCCCGCGGGAACTTTTTCACAAATTTACGTTTGTTGTATGTTTTTTAGTATTTTTTGTTATAGAGGACGGATGGAGAACGGAGTCTTAGTAATAGGGTTCATGTTTTACCCTTTGGTTATGGAACCCTAAAAATTTGGTATGCCAGGAGAGATGGAGACTGGAATACAAATACTAAAATCTACCACAATTAATTACTACGCTCAATATAGGATTAATGATACATCTAAAGACGCCCTTACACCCAATAAGGGTCTCCTTGCAATTAATTATTGTACGTAGTGTTGCCATTAATTGAACGAACCAAAGACAATTAATATCTATTTGTTGTGTCAAACGTTTTATTACTTACTATGGGATAAATAATGATTTTAATTAGGAAAGGTGTTTGGAAGGTTACTGATTTAATAATAAAGTATTTATTAAAGAAATCACCATCAGAATAATATTTTAATTATTTGAGGCTGCTGACACATCCGTCGTCAGAGAAAGTAGACTTATATAGGTGTATGTTTGTTTGGGTGGAATCATACAACTCAATTTTGAAGCAGATTTTGAAGATTGAGCTGAAATTTTGTAAACACATTCGGTTTGGGTGACAAAACATGGTTAACTTTGTGACGTCATTATATATCCAACATGGCGGCACATACAAAATGGCGAATTATATTTATTGCACTTTTACGATATGGGTATCAAATGAAACGGCTTTCTACGAGCCAACTCGAAGAAAGTAAAAAAAATACGTGGTACAATTTAAATATAAAAGTAACAACGAAATGGGACCAAATTCAAATGGTGGTCCCACTTGGGAAGTAGCAGCTTTCAATTAAAAAGAAATCAATATCGGATTTTTGGAAGTCAGTTGACAAATTAAATTAAATAAAGAGAGTTCTGGATGAACCTTTTTAACTACCCAATAAAACTAGGCACCCAAGGCAAAACGGTTTATATAGGTACAGTGATTAAGTTAAAATGTTTGTTAACATATAAACTGAAACCACAAACACCGTCACAAACGTTCCCATTCACAATATATAAGTATTAAAATGAAACTATAAATCTCTTTTCCACTGCTCCTCTTAACAAAAGAGACCTTACTGAAGGCTTAAGTTTTATAAAACCATTCTTTGTTCAATAATACCCGGTTGCCGGACAACACCTCCATTATATTAAAGTTTAAACCAATCCAGGGCTTTTGAATTAAAATTTAATATGTTTTAGAACATCGGAATATTATGAGGTATATTATAATTTTGAGGAATAATATAAATAAATATCTAATATCCAGTTAAAAAATAAACTGGATGCGGATAGAAAACGAGCGAAATACGCTGCATTGGAGTCACGTTATTTATTTGTGCCCTTAGCGGTGGAGACCTTGGGCTCTTGGCTTCGGAGTAGGACGTAAAATTAGTGAGAGGTCCGGTGACACTCGCTTTATGCGGGGCAATGCTGCCAGCATCATAGGCAACTTTGCACCAGGAACGATGCAGGACGTACTTATATAGTGATTTATGACATTTTTATTTCTGACAGATTCATTGTTTATTTTTAAAAAGAAGATGTCCAATTGTGTAATTGTTATCATTTGCTTGTTCGTATTCAGTTGTGGCACAGAATAGGGAATATGTAAGTACTGGAAAGAATATTTATGTAAGATCATAACAGGTAATGTAGGTATTACAAAATGTTATCATGTTAGGCTCGTATAGTTTAAAAGTTCCAAAACACTCTCGAGATGAAATTATAATGTACCTCTAACTTCTAAATATGAGAGTCTTTGCTAAGGAAATACTTAATACTAGGGATAGGTATAATACAAACCTCAAAGGACTCTCCTTAGATATTAGGTGTACTAGGTACTTGTATCGTATGTAACTTAAACTAGGTCACGTACTCGTAGAACCTCCAAGTTACGACCTCATTTGTAATTGTGATCGTTTCGACCTCTTTGTACTGTGTCGACCTGCTAACTTTTAATTTGCCCAAACTGTATTCTCGATTGGATTAATTTAACGGTTCGTTCTGGTTTTACACGTGTGGTAATTTTAACCTAATAAACATAGTCTGTGTTACTCAAGGTCTTAGAGCCACGCAGCCTCTAGGAAGCCTTTATGCTTAAACATTATGTAGCGTTCTAACTGTGAAAATAATAACTTTATATTGCCAGCAGTGTAGTAAGCTGACTTCTTCTTATATAATCATCAGGTCTGTTGGTAGAACGTTCCTCCTGGAAAGCGATCAGTCGCTGGTTCGAGTACAGACCTTTTGTCTCTGGTTACAAGCAGAACGTATTTCCAGTGGCGCCCGGCGATTTCGAGTACAGCCCTAGACTATAGTTTTTGTGATTCATATTGTAAAATTATATAAGTAATCGTTAAGTTAGACCTTAGAAAGAAACAAATCTTAACTCTATATAATGTAGTAGTCTATAAAACTAATAATATCATATTCCTCAAATAAAATTAAACCGCCTCCAGAAAACAACAGAATTTATTTAAGCGAAACGACTCACAGCGCCTGACATAGGTAACTGTATGATTTATTTATAGTATTCATTGCTTTTGCAAATTATCAGGCACTTGGAAGAGCAATGTTATAGCTGATCCTTATTGGTTTCGCGTAGAATAGTGTTCTACTTTCCAATCCCACGGGAACACATTCCTGGGATAAAAAGTAGCTTAGATTACTTCTTATAACATCAGCTTAATGTCGATATATGGAAGTTCTGTTAAAATTGGTTCAGCTGTTTCAGAGATCGGAATTACAGAGATTCACAGATGAATAGATATTTTAAGCTCAATTTTAGGCAACATTGTAGGCTTTGTTTCAATAAAATTGTCCAAAATTAGGTTATCGGCATATAAACCACGCAGCTAGTAGGTATTCTTAGTTTAATCCCATCACTCAATTCTTCGTATCTGTTACTAGCTGATCGCCGCAGCTCCGCCCGCGTGATTTAGTTTACTCCTTCCAGGTTCCGTGGGAACACATTACCGGGATAAAAGTAGACTATGTTACTCAGGGTGAATGTAGGTTTCCAATGGTGAAAGAATTTTTGAAATCGGCACAGTAGTTATTGAGTTTATTCAAACATACACACAAAAATACAAATCTTTCCTCTTTATAATAGTAGTGTAGATTACTTAAGTGCTGGAATTAACAAGTACAAAAACTGGCCAAGTGCGAGCCGGACTCGCGTGCACAACGGAGTTCTGTAGCAAGACAGACAGACAGACACATATCACGCCTATATCCCAGCGGTAGGCTGAGGTGCATTACACACCCACAATTTGCTAGTATTTTGGACCCACATAATAGGGGGCAAGCCTATTGCCGTCACCGGACACATGTGTAATGGGTTATGTCCAAAATGCCCAAATGAATTTATTAAAAAGTAGCAGTTATATTGTAATTTTGAAAAAAAAAAATTAAACCGTAGCAAAACGGCAAAAAAATTACATTTAATTTTGTTGTATGGTAGCCCCCTCATATATTTATTATATTCTGTTTTTTAATATCTATTGTTATAAAGGTTCCAAGAATACTTCATTTGTGAAAATTAGTCAACTATCACGGTTCGTGAGGTACAAGCCTGGTGACAGACGGATGGGCAGACGGACGGAACCGACCGTTTTACCCTTTGGGTACGGAACCCCAAAAGCTTATTTCAGTACCTATCTCAACTGTTTGAACGAATCCCAGAATACTTTCTCGCTTCCAAACGAGAGCAAAAAGCCAAAGCCACTCTCTTTATTTCGGTACAAAGTTTATTGCGCAGAGTATTTATTTAGAGCTCTCAGCTTCAATGAGTATTGTCTTTTGGTGAGACAGTCGAGATAATATCGGCAATTTATTGAGGTTTATCAACATGAAAAAAATATTATTTATATATGTAATTTTATTGTTTACTAGCGGAAGCCTGCAGCTTTGCTCGCTTGACAAATTATACTCAAAAAGCTTCCTCAAGAACCACTCTATACATTGGTGAAAACTGCATTAAAATCCGTTGTAGTTTTAAAGATCTAAGCATATGTACATACGGAACGGATCGACGTTGTTTTATACTATGTTATGATAATTATATAACTCGCAAAAACGAATGTTGGAATCGAACCTAACTTCCCTGTATACGTAAGTAGGTAAGTTTCGTATTAAACTTCTTAGTGGTACGTTGTTTTTTGTTTTATTTCTTTTTTTATAAGTCCGCTCCTACATCCATTGCCCGGCGGGCGTCTGCTACCAGGAGGTATTCCCAGTGGCGTCCGGGAGTAGGTACGTATTCTCCAGCGAAATAAATTATCTTAATACTACACCTAATGAAGATAATTTAATAAAGGTACATCTTATTACTTGACATGTAAAATATCTGCTTTGTTAAACCTAAAAGCATACATTTTACAAGAGACAATAAGACAGAAATATACAATTATGGAGCCTTGGAAAAATGTAAGTCTATGTTTAAATTATTAAACGTACGTTGCTCCAAGACAAGACATAACTTATACCTCGGAAGCTGTAAGCTTACCTAGATTACGATACCCGCGAGTAAAAGACTCAGTTTATGCAGGTTCGCTCGGAGGGGCGGGGCCCCAAGTGATTAATTCTACGTCCTCGTCGTCCGCCCTGGACCCCAACCTTGCTTCCGGTAACGCAGTGGCAGGTTGGGTGACCGAACGTTTTAATCCGTACTTGTGACCAAAAAATAGTGATCTGTTTTCTGTTATGGATAACCCTAAAGAGACCCCCGGTCCCGACACTGCCCTTTCCCGGGCAGTGTCAACCGACGACCTTATGCAAGATGAACTGACTCTGATGCCTATCGATTTGGGGGCTCGCGCCGCAGAACGCGGACGCCCCAAGGAACTGCTGCTGCTAGGACTGACGATGGGTCAGCTCCCAGCAGTGTGAAGAAGAAGGGCCGCTCTTCTGCGACGAAGAAGACCCTCGAGAAGGAGGGGCCGCCGCGCGACCGAAACACTAGCTGCTACGGGTGGGGGTCCCTCCTCTCCAGCGATTCGGAGGAGGAGGTGCCGGTCAAGACGGTGCGTACGCGTCTCGACGCGTACAGAAGGCGGCCGCCAACTCCTCCTCCGTCCTCTGTCCAACTGTCCCAGCGAAGTCGCAGGGAAATCGGTGGGCCGCCCGCACGGGAGCTGATGAACGTTTTTGCCCGCATGAACGCTGCCATGCGGGGCAACAGGAACGTGGCGGGGAGGAAGAAGATTGTGGCTTCACTGGTGGGTGTAGCCCAATCTTCCCTCGACAAGCTCCTCGCGCGGAACGTCACCAAGGAGGAGACGAAGCTCCGGAAGCAGGTGACGAGCCTGGAGGTGGAGCTTGCTGCTTCCCGGAAGCAAATGGATGACCTGTGTCGGGAGGTCGCTGACTTGACCAAGGTGATCAAGGCGCCTCCCAGTCCCATGCTGCCGCCTCCTCCTCCGACGGCTGGACCAGCGCCCAACACGGCACCAACCACGGCGCCCGGATCGCCGCCACAGCCTGTGCCGACTATGGTACAGGTCCTGACGGCGATCGAGAGGCGCCTATCGGTCCTGGAGGACCGGGCGTACCGCCCTCCGCCAGCGCGTCCCGCGTTTACATACGCGGCGGCTGTTGGCGGTGCTTCCGCTCCTGGTCCAAGCGGCACACCTACACCCGCTGTCCGCCGCCCCGCTGCGCCCCCATCCGCTTCAGCGAGTCGGATGCCGGCCGAGACCGCGGTACAAGCGCGGAAGGCCAAGGGGCGCGGCAAAAAGAGTCGCACCACTGCCACCTCCTCTTCCTCTAACATCGCTCCCGCTGCTTCTTCACATCCCTCCAGACGGGAAGGATGGGAAGTAGTGGGGGCCAAGAAGAGGAAGACGAAGGCCGCCAAGAAAGCGGCCAAGAATGCGGCCAAAGCCGCCGCAGCATAGGCGCCGAAGAGGCCCCGCCGTCCTCGCTCCACCGCCGTCGGCCTGACGGTGACGACGGTAGGTGTAGAGAAGGGGGTGGGGTACGCCGACGTACTGAGGACCGTGAAGTCCTCAGTCAACCTCTCGGCCCTCGATATACAGGGGGGGGGGCTCCGGTGCAAGACGACACGCACCGGAGCTCGCCTCCTCGAGGTCTCCGGCGCCTCCAGCGGCCCTAAAGCTGAAGCCCTAGCACTGCGCCCTAGCTCGCCCTAGCTGGACGCAGAAGCCGTCCGCGTCACCAGACCCACCAAAAGCGCCGCATTGCGCATCACGGGTCAGGATGACGCGGCCACGACGGAGGAAGTAATCGCCGCCGTCGTGAAGGCGGGCGGCTGCCCCCGTGACCAGGTGAAGGCTGGAGACATCTCCTTCGGCTCCACTGGTCATGGGATGACAGTCGTCCAGTGCCCCGTCATGGCGGCACTGAAAGTGGCGGACGGACGAAGCCTCCTCGTAGGGGGCTTCCTAAAGGCGCAGGTGCACCTCCTTCGTGCCCGGGAAACCACATGTTTCCGGTGCATGGTGGTGGGGCACGTCGGAGTGCAGTGCACAGCGGAAGTCACCGTGGGCGATCGGTGCTTCCGCTGCAGCCGGCCCGGTCACAAGGCAAGTGCCTGTGATGTCCCACCTCGCTGCTTTAGATGCGGAGGGCAAAACTGCGGACCACCGGGTCGGAGCGGTGGGGGTGCCGCTACTGCACGGCCAGTTGTTTCTCGACAGGATGCTGATATGGACGTCCATTAATGTCTGACGCCCATATCCGCATCCTGCAAGTGAATTTGAACCGCTGCCGCGCTGCTCAGGATCTTCTGTACCAGAGCATCGGGCAGTGGTCCATAAACTTGGCCGTGGTCGCCGAGCCGTACTACGTCCACCCGGGAAGCCCGGTGGACGAGGACGGCTCGGCCTGTTTTATCTTTGGGGGGTCCGCCGCAGACAACTCGCGCCTTGCGATCATTGCAAGGGGCCGCGGGTGTGTTGCGGCGGACTATGATGGGTTGGCAGTCGTGGCCACCTACATCTCGCCGACACTTGACGAGACTCAGTTTGAGCTATGGCTCACTGAGCTCGACGTTGTCTTCGCTGCGTGCCGTCCTCGCCCTGTCCTGCTCCTGGGAGACTTCAACGCCTGGAGTGTGGCGTGGGGCTCCCGGGAAACCAGGGAGGCTTCTGGGGACTGGACCAGAACACGTGGTCTGGAGGTCCTCAACCGAATGTCAAACCGAATGTCGCCACCTTCTGGCGGCGGGGGAACAGCTCGGTCGTGGACGTATCGTTCGCGACTTCTGCCCTCGCCGCCCGCATTACTGGCTGGCACGTGGAGGAGGGTGAGGAGACGCACTCGGACCATCGGTACATCCGGTTCCATGTCGTCCCCCCACCTAACCTCCCACAGCCGGTAGCAAATCCCCCGGATCCACGTTGGGCACTTCACCATCTGGATCGGGAGGCTCTCCTGAAGGCTTCCATCGTGCAGGCCTGGATTCCGGCACCGGACCGGCCTGCCGATGTGGATGCCGAGGCGGAGTGGTTCAGGAGAGCCATGTCACAAATCTGTGATGCGGCGATACCTAGGGTTACACCCAAACCGGCAAGGAAGCAGGTGTACTGGTGGTCGCCGGAGATTGCACAGCTGCGCGCAGCATTCATCTCCGCCCGCTGCCAGTACACCAGGTTTGGCCGGAGGCATCACCGCCCAGACGACGCGGCAACCCGAGAGGCGGAGCTTTATCTGTCTTACAGGGAGGCTAAAGGTAGTCTCCAGGAGACAATAAAGCGGGCTAAGACGGCGGCCCGCGAGGAGCTCCTGGAGACCCTGCAGCAGAACCCATGGGGGCGCCCGTACCTACAGGTCAGGGAGAAACTTCGACCTAGGGCGCCCCCACTGACCCAGAGTCTCCAGCCGCAGCAGCTGGAGCGGGTCATCGGCTCCCTGTTTCCGACGAGCGCGGAGGAGCACGTCCTCCCGCGCATGGCTCCGTCTCTGCCCGACGCGGATAGGACCAGCGAAGACGACGTACCTGAAGTCAGGGTGGGGGAGCTAGGTGCGGCAGTACTCCGGCTTAAACGCCGGAAAATCACTACTCCCGGACACGACGGCATTCCTGGCCATTCATGGGTCCTGGCCCTCGAAGAACTCGGGCCTCGAATGATGGGGCTCTTTAGCGCATGCCTCGAAAGGGGCCAGTTTCCCAAGGTGTGAAGGACGGGGCGGACAACCAGTACGGTTTCCGTCGGGGACGCTCCACCGTGAGCGCGATCATGCGCGTGAATAGCCTGACGGAGGAAGCAGTCTCGCAGGGCAAGGTGGTGGTGGCGGTGTCTCTTGACATCTCCAACGCGTTCAACACCTTGCCATGGAGCTGCGTTAGGAAGACGCTCGTGTATCGCGAAACGCCTCTCTACCTTCGTCGTATTGTCGGGGCCTATCTCTCGGAGTGGGCCATAGCTTTTCCCAGCTGGCTCGGGCCAGCTCGGCGAGATGTGTCGTGCGATGTTCCGCAGGGGTCGGTCCTGGGCCGCTTTTGTGGAACATCGGCTACGACTGGGTGCTGCAGGGTGCGTTGCCTGAGGGCGTCGGCGTAACGTGCTACGCCGACGATACCCTCGTCACGGCGCGGGGTGCAACGTACCAGGAGGCAGCACTCAAGGTCACGACGGGTATTGCTCAAGTCGTGGGTCGGATACGGCGACTGGGACTGGAGGTGGCCTTGCACAAGTCCGAGGTTCTGTGTTTTCACAGACCTCGGAACGGTTCACCTGAAGGTTCCAGCATAAATGTGCGAGGCGTTAGCATCGGCATCAAGCCCTCGATGAAGTATCTAGGGATCGTACTTGATAGCCGATGGAACTTCGGACCACATTTCCGAAGTTTGGTCCCCAAGGTGACACAGGCTCGGTCGCGCTTTCGCGACTGATGCCCAACCTAAAGGGACCCAACGCTTCCTGCAGGAGACTGTACCTGGGGATCGTGTGGAGTATGGCCCTATACGGGGCTCCCGTATGGGCGGGGCGGTTGACGGCCAACAACTCAACGCTCCTTAACAGACCGCTGAGGACCTTGGCCGTCAAAACAATAAGAGGCTACCGCACGATCTCCGGAGAGGCTGCATGTCTCCTAGCCGGGACCCCTCCATGGGACCTAGAAGCGAGAGCCCTTGCGTCATTGTTCCAATGGCGCAAGGAGGCGCTGGAGCGGGACCACAGGCCTGCGTCTCGAGAAATCAACCGTCCCAACAGCGGTCTCAACTCCGCCAGGATCTCATGGAGTCATGAAGGGTGCGACTTGAGCAACCCAAGTGGGGTACCACCATCATCGCGGCGGTGAGACCGATCCCATGAACGGGCTTCGGCCGCGGAACTAAAAAAAAAATAAGAAAAAAAGGTTCGCTCGGAACTCAGATTTTAAAATATTTACATTAAAAACTAGACGTGGGAATCGTTTACTTTTTCGAGATCCCCGTAAGAACCTACGGGATAAGGTCTTATATCTGTCAAAAGTCTCAATTCATCTCTGTTCTAAGTTGTGTTAACTCCCTCAGTGAGGCGGTCTTGTGAACGTTCGCCTGCGTGAGACCCCCGGGTCAAAAATATTTACGATCTCCAAATATTTGTTTCAGAGTGTAGATGTATTCTATGTATTTCAAGTACCTACCTACTTAAATTTACAATTACATACATACATATTGTCACGCCTTTTTCCCATGGGGGTAGGCAGAGACTATAGAATTCCACTTGCTACGATCCTGGCAGACTTCTTTCGCTTCTTCCACTTTCATAACTAATATCTTTATGCACGCTCTCCGGTTGTGGATACTCTTGACCTGACCTATGGTTAAAACATCTCCGACTTGGTCAAAGTACGTTCGCCTAGGTCTGCCATTCACGCCCACCTTATGTATCTGTTTCGTCAATCTTCTATCATCCACTCTTTCTACGAGACAGAACCATCTAAGCATTTACCATTATATAAGTATTAGTAGTTTCAGAATAAGTCTGTACCTAATAGACTTTGTTTCATCGAAATCAGAGGGCAAGAAAAAAAGATTTGTCTACCTCCCTATTCCACACAAGCGCAGCTGCCGTTAGAAAGTTAATAAAAATAAACAAATTCCCTAAATCTGGTATAAGTACAGGTTAGAACCCATAACAGTGTTATCTCATTTTTATTACTTAGAAGTTGTACAGACGAGATCTTCTAAGCTTTATAACGCGTTCAATCACTTTAAGCACCTATAAATTTGATAGAATAAGGTATTTAAGATGTAAGCATTACTTTTATTATTCACTAGCGGTCGCCCGCGGCTTCTTTTGCTTGCCAAATTCTATACTAAAAACTTCTTCTTAAATAACTCTACCTATTAAAATAAACCACATCTAAATTTGTTGCGTAGTTTTAAACTTAGCATAAATAGAGGCAGCGGGAAGTGACTTTGTTTTAAAGCATATTAAGTCTAGTTAATTGTTTGTGGCGTTGCCTGCATTGAAATTAACTTTTCTTTTCAATCCATCATCAGCCCATCACTGTTCATTGCTGAACCTAGGCCTCTCTAATTTGTTTCCAGTGTGCTGCCTGGTACATTGCTACGTGCATCAGAATCAGTGGATGCAAGAATAACCCAGATAAATATTATTAGTGAAAGTAATTTCTGAATACTGTTAAGTAGCTTCGAAATTGGTCTAGGGCAACGAAATACATATTATATTTTCACTCTTTTTACTACCTACTCCTGATTCCCTGGGTTATAACCGCTGAACCAATTTCACTAACATTCGTTTTATTGTGTTTTTATTGTCAGGAGAAGGTTCTTATGAAAGAAAAAAATAAGAAAATTGCGTGTACCGCCGCAGAATACTCACTGTTAGTGAGTATTTATTTTCACATATTTATTTTCACTGGTAACTATTTATTAGGTACACATTATTATGTGTATTATGTAACTTTGTATCCCGATAATGTGTTCTAATACTCGTAGAAGTAAGAAAGCTTAAAACTATTCCACAAAAGAACATAAACACCACAGAATTTCACTCACGTCTTCGTATAAATCCTTCCATAAAAGGTATATTGAGTGAAAAATTCATATTCCAATCTTATTTCCTATGTATGAAGTCTGAAGCTCAAAGTCTCGCCTTTCAATCGTCGCATAAACCGAACTATATTAACATTGGTCGGTGTAAATCGTTCTTTTAAAATTCATAACTTGAAGTCGACTTTTAAGTTTATATTCTCGATTTACACTTTTATAAGTACAGTGGCGAGTTTAACTTGAGATAACGACGAGTTAAGTTATTGTTATTTACGTCTGAATGGTAAACACTAATAAATTAAGAGTTGTATAAAACAAAGTGGCTTGCGTTCCCGTATGCTTAGATCTTTAAAACTACGCAACGGATTTTGATGCGGTTTTCACCAATTTATAAAGTGATTATCGACGAAGGTTTTAGTATATTATTTATGAAGCAGGCGAGGCCGCGGTCATTAACTTGTAAAGTATAAGGATTGCAAAAGTTAGAAAGAAAGAAAGAAGAAAGAAAGAAAGATTTATTATTCCACAAACAAAAAAAACAAAAGACTTACACAGGTTACAAAGGAAGAAAATACAAAACCTAAAAAATGAAAAAAATAAAAAATTTACTTATGTACACTTATAAATAACGTGGAATAAACGTAAAAGTTCTGTGTTATGTACCTAAGCACCGTATACTTTCATATGCATTCAATGAAAAGCTGCTAATTCTGCATCACAAACAGACAATTCAATTTTATTCATCATTTGCATTTCATATAGTAAAGAATAGGAAAGTACTAGTTTGGATATTAAATGGCATTATTTAATGTATTATGGACTTATTCCAATTCATTTAATTACCTGCTTTCTATCCTATTTCGCTTGCCATCAGTTTTGACACCGACTGAATTATCCAACGTTCTCGTTCTGCATTTCTGTGATACGCCGGCGTACTGCAACGCCTCTGAAATTGGATTTCACGTTTGTGACGTGTTCAATCTGCCATGACACAAACATAATACTCGTACAATTTATGTCAGTGTAATAAATGTAGATTTTGAATAACGTTTTTAGGGTTCAGTATGTACTGTCTTCGAGCTGTCTGTCACCAGGCTGACTCTCATGAATATCTAAACAGTTGAAGGATTTCGATTTTTGCTGAGCGCATCGGGTTCCCGGACCCTCACTTATACCAAACAACTTTTCTTTGTACCGCACTCCGAACTAGTTAAGTAATTATATAGTACTTCTGTGCGGGAAATATCAAGCATTACCTTGACATTGGCGAAACTACAATGAACGTAGATGGAGTCATGTTTTTAAAAAAAGAAGAAGTAACAGTTGATTTTTTACATATGTTGTATTGCTGTTGCCGCTAGAACAACATAACGTTTATGGTTCGAATAACAGAATTATTATTGATTAAACAGAGAGATTAAAATTAATGCGTAGTAACGGAAATAAGTTTACAAATATAATTTTTAAAATGTGTAATTCACATCTGTCTATCCTCGGGGATATAGGCGTGATTGTACTTTTTATGTAAGAAGGTATTTAGTCTAATATAGTTATACTTTCGACTGACGGCACTTGGTAGAACCTATACCACAGAGTAGAGAATAGTACTTACATACATACAGAACTTGCACTCCTACGTTAATTAAAGCACATTCTTTTGTTTATAGAGAACATCATTCGACTGTTAGGGTTGTCCAGTAAAGTAAAATATATACCAGCATTATTTGACCAATAATTATGACGTTAATGCCTCAATATCAATTCTATGGTCAATGCCGTGTCACAAACAAGAGACAACCCTTATTGACTTACAACTTCTAGTTGTAGCTGACGTCACGTGTTTTTTGCGATTGTTAGGTGAGTGACAAAGCCCTGCCTATACCTAGTAGCACCTTTTGTAGTATAGCAATGCGATATCTGTAATTCAGTGAAATAAGTGTACCAGTGCGTTTGTTTCATAACTATGAAAATATACTTTTTTGCTTAGTTTTTTGCTGTCTCTGTCGTGTGTAAAACCGCGAGTTCTGGCATCTAAACTTAACCTTAGTAGTGGTATGGTCGTTGACATTGATATTACAGCCAGTGCATTGCACTCGACTCCAAAATTAGATGCGTCCGCGCACGCAACTACCAACCAAACGTCTAGATCTGCACACTAGTACTAGTTGCCATTATAAAAATAAGTATTTAATTTTGGAACATTCAAATGCGTGGGGGGTTACTACTCGTATTGTAATGGTTTTAAACTTTTGATTGGATATTTTCAGTGCGCCCCAGTCTTTGAGAGAGGCTTCGAGTTTAACCCCAGGTAAAATTAAAATATTAGTACCATCTGCAAATATGTGGAACAGAATTACAAGTGTGTAGGTATTTCATGAAGTTTCTCTACAAAATGTTGACAATCAAAAGTATAAATAATATTTATAGGTATGTACTACTGTACTTAGTTCAATTTTATGTAAAAACTACCGGTGTCCCGCGATACGTTCGCGTGTAAATTTGGAACACTACTGCTCCGCTAATATTCATCCTAGCGTGATGTTATACAGGCTTCCCCGATAAATGCATTACTTAAACAACAGATATATTTTTTCAATTCGAATCAGTACCTACTTCCTAAGATTGGCGCGTCCAAACAAACCAACTCTTCAGTTTTATCACTATCACTAAATATAGTAAAACAAGATCGCTTACGTCCGTATGTATGCTTAGATCTTTAAAACTACGCAACGGATTTTGATGCGGTTTTCACCAATGGATAGAGTGGCTCTTGAAGGGTTTTTGGTAAAATAATTTGTCAAGCGGGTGAAGCCACGGGCGGCCGCTAGTAATATTATAAAAACATAGATATTGATAAGGTTCTCACAGTAACATTATTTATGACATTATTCTTCACACGATATGTTCGTTAGTAAATATTGTTAAAAAAACTGTAGTCTAATTAATCACGTAAAACAACTTAATTAATAGCTAATTGGAATTTTATATAAATTTATGATAATTTTGGAAATTAATGACTGTCTTACATGAACATTAATTAACTATTATAAGCATATTGACATGCTGCATTCAGATCAAAGATAACATGATTACAATAATTATTACAAGAAAATTGATCTATTATTTATAAAAGGGTCCAAACGGTAATTAAAAAATCCCGGCCAAGTGCGTCTCGGGCCACGCATAAAATAAGGTTCCGTAGTTACCCATAAAAGCATCTATAACTCCTCATCTAACAAAGTTGTACCATGCGTTATAGTTTTCCTTCAAAGTTTATTACATAGACTACCATCATGAATTTTCAGATTCTTTACATAGACTACCATCATGAATTTTCAGATTCTTTACATAGACTACCATCATGAATTTTCAGATTCTTTACGGTAGTCGTTTAGATTTTAGAGGGGGGCACGGCCTGTTTTCTCAAAAATATGTTCTTCAAAGCTAAATATCTCTCAAACAGATGCTTAAAGCAAAAAATTATCTTGGCAACCTCGCAATGTTTTTAAAAGAGCTATCTAGTGATACTATCTAGTGGTATCTAGTGATACCCTACACGATGGAGTAGACGCGAGAAAAATATCAAATATTTTTCAACATTTTATTACTTTGTTGGCGTAGTAAATGTTGCGTAGTAAATGATGCACTAACCGTTTGGGAGGAAAGCCGAGGACAGACGGACGTACTACGACGGATAAGAGTTCTGAAACTTTTACTACGGAACCCTAAAAAGGGTCCAACGGATTTTATTTTAATGATTTAATTTTAAAGGCCATCAAGATCGAAGTGGATCAATGAGCTCATTGAATATTTTCAAAGAAGGTCCAACGGCTCCTAAAAATGAGATATATGGTTAACCTGATGAATCATTGTATTCAATAGAAAGAAATTCAAATACTTATAAATCTTACATATAAGTTTTGGAACCAAAAAATAATAGAACAGCCCCGTTTGTTAATCGATAGGTGAACAATTGCATGTAGCACTGACTTAGTAAGTATGTAAGATCTTGGTGGGACCCCTATAGGTAGTACTAGGAGTCCCTTAACACATTTATATGTATAGAAAAGACAAGAAAAGATGTGTGTTCATGCGATAACGTGTGTAATTCAGAGCCATAATTAAGACAACCGCCATCTTTATAAACATACAAAGGAATGCTATACGCACTGCGACAGTTTAAGAAGTCGGTCGATCAATACCCATATGGAGTTCAGGGTCACTAATAAAACCCAAATCAGCTTAATAGAAGCTAGGTTCATTTAGGGTCTAATCTTTAATAGATAGATGTAGACTTTTTATAAAGCAGTCGCTTTCGTCCGTATGTATGCTTAGATCTTTAAAACTACGTAACGGATTTTAATGCGGTTTTCACCAATGGATAGAGTGGTTCTCGAGAAAGACTTTGTCAAGTAGTAGTAATGTTATAAATGGTAATATAGGTACCCAGATGTACTGTGGTCTTTCGACACAGTGTCTATGGGATACCTAAGGTGTAATTATTTGGTAGTCCACGACAATTACTATTCCATTTTTAATATTCCCGACGGACTCCCAGAGGAGTGACAGATCTATAGAGGTCATACCAAGACTTGTCTCCCAAGTCTTAAATTTTCAAAGATCCGGACCCTTCTCCCGGTATACTACCTACTCAGGACGAATCGTAATTTTTTTACAGGTCCCTGACCCATACAAAAATCACTCCGAAATTCGACTAATACGATGGTCCATACAAAAATGCTCAATTTTTTTTTCCTAACTCCTCAGTTCCTCGTTTTGAATACTCCAACCCAAAGTGACGTAAAATATACCTCTGCAAGCCTCTAAGAATAGGACCTCATTAGTAAAGTAATACGTGTCATAATAAATTACAAACACGTCTTGAATAACTGAAATTGTATAAGATGCGTAATAATACCTACAGTATAAAATGATATGAATTTCTCTCAAAAGACAGAATTATAATAACAATGTATCTTATATTCAAATTATGTTAACTAACATTTGGTTAGAGAGAGGAAATTCTACTTAGATAACATTGAGTTTGTTTATTTAATGTATAAAATGTTGTTAAAGTTCTGAAAGGAGACATTTTGACTTTCTTACTTAGCAAACTCCAGTACGTATGATTTTTACAGACGTATATATTGGAAATAGATATATATGTATAACATTGACGTTGATTATTGACGTATAGATAGAATGTATAACATTGACGAACTAATAATAATTAATAATATTATTTTCAAAACAAGATTCGCGGCGTCACGGACACGGTGATAGTAACAATGTTTGCTTAGATTTATCAATAAATAATTATCAATCTTCTAAGAAGAATCTGTATTTTCTGCCCAAACACCCGTCAACCCAAGCACTATATTATTAGAATGACAGATATTGCGTTAGAGTGACAGATGTACCGATATAATAGCCTCCTTGCAATCATCGTTGGAATCATTACAAGATATTATGAAAATGTCGTGAACTTTGGATAAGAGTTCCACCTGGTTGTACTTTTACTACTGAATCTTCTCAACACTTGGATCTAGAGAAGGAGTACAGTTTTCAGTTATATACACTTACGTAAGACAACAATCTTTTTATAAAAGAAGGTTTGCAGAACGTACCTGTACCTTTTACCTACATTTTTATACGCAACAAGTACCAAGTCTATTTATTCCGACACTAATAATACAACACAATCAAAAGATTCAGCCGTTTATTCTGCAAATTTTTGACATAGAATAGGGAATAAACTTGCAGCCACAGAATAGGGAATAGTATGTAAGTAAGTACTTACATACTACAGGGTATTTCTCGTGAACTCAGAATATTTCTGTAATTTGAAACTAAATTTCTACAGCCGATGTAACAATCTCTGCAGTCCGGACAATTGATGTAAATTGTATTAAAATTAATTGAGCAGCTTTAAAATATCTAAGATTATCTAATGTGGACGCTGTATTGTTTTACCGTGTATAATCTCGAAATAAAATAGGTTTTGTTCTCTAAGCACCAATTAAGTGAATGACTTTCATCTATGTCGCTTAAGATTAATGTCAATCTATTAACCAAATGCCTTTCTATTTATTCTTGTCAGTTCGTTATTTTGGTACGGGACTCCGTTAACATATGCGGTGTCTAAGTCACCCTCACCTGAACATGGTGCAGCTGACAGGCTCTGGGAAATTATATTCAAATTTCCCGGAAACGGGAATGGGCTCGCCTCCTATTACGTGGGACCAAAGTTAACGAATAGATGGCTAGCCTTTTGCTGTTTATGGGCACTTTTGATGAGATAGGTAGATAAATCATGAGCTCGTTATAAACAAATAAATTAAATTAATCGTTCAAAAGCCTCTACGCTGCAGTAAACACAAAACCGACAATAATAAAGTACTTCACACCAATTAAAAAATTATCACTATAGTCCCATTACAAGCCACATAAAACGCTTGTTATATTATATGCATGGAAAATGCTTAAAATAGGCACGAAAATTGATAGAATATGCCAAATCAATTGATAAAGATTCTGTGACTCTGGTTGGAATCGCGGTATTATCACTTGCACCTATTCCAACGCACTGCAGTCTCATAAATATTATAGCTAGGTATACCGATAATATACATTCAAGCTATATGTCTAAAAAATATTCTATTAACACTAAGGATAGCTTAAATACGCATATGCACGTAATCCGGTCAAACCTTGGTTAGGCCAAGTCCCTGTATTAAAATGATCTCAATTAGTAGTAGTATTTTTACGCATCCATTTATTATAGAATCCTTTGTTATTTACAAAGGATTCTGTAATAAATGGATGCTACAAGTACATACTTATGCATATTGTAATACCTATTGTAAATAAATAGAATACTATTATTCACATCTTAAGAAAATCAAACGCAGTTTTTCTAACAATTATTTTTTGAAAAAATATCTGTAGCTTGTTTTATATAGCCATTGTTTAAATACTCGTAGTACCTATTTCACGTATACGTGTTAATGTTTTTCTTTGACAATAGATAATTAATGTTTTTGTTTAAAATTTATGCTAAGATAATAGTAATATGTTATGTGATCCTTGGAGATCCATAAAGTATAAATAAACTTGTATTGTTTATATCCCTTTCCTATAAAAAATACGAATTATAGACCCTTTTTCTACTTTCACTTACCTCTACCTACCTAAACTCATGGTGAAAAAAATGATTTAGAGATTTTGAGTTTCCCATGTACCTACCACTAGGTTTCTCTAAGACGAACAAAGTGAGTTTTGGAAACTGTATGTACCTATGTGTGCATTATGCATGTACGGAGAGCTACTGTCACTAGAGGTACGGTTCTCGAAAACGGCTCAAACTATTTTCTTTAAAGTTTCATCAAATGTAGTCAAAAGGGTATATCATCGAGTATAAGTGGTATGTAGGTAAAAACATTGAGTCATGAATGTTTAGTTTTTTACATTTTCCAAGTGAGTCAAGGTCAAAGTCAAAGTCAAATATATTTATTAATATAGGTTATATATAACGCTGATTAACATCAACACATAAGAATTTACATTTAAAACCAGATTTACATAGCAAAGGGTAGAGCTGTGAGAAAAGGACCTAGCAATAAAAAATCCCGGCCACTCTTTTCCAATCATCACTTACTACATGTATACACACACAACATATCCATCAAGATGCTGCAACTAACTCATCACACGTGAAGTTATGCGTGAATTTCAATGTTCCTAAATATGTATTAAATGCCCAAAAACACGGAATTAACCCTGGCTAACACTGTTAGCCCTAGTGATGTAGTAGGAGCATAAACCCAAATGAGCCATGAGGCACCAAGTAAACGGGCATGGACCAACCCTGGAGAGAAAAAAAAAGTACTACCGTGCCACAAATGACCGATAAAGTCCATCCCACCAAAAACATAAATGTAAAAAAGGAGAGCCAAGTTCAATACAAAAATTATGCTTGGCTGTGGGCTTCACCGCAAAAAGAATGGAGATCTATCTAAATGAGTGCCAAGTTCTATGCAAAATCCAAATATGTATTTATAGGAACAAAATAACATTATGAACAAGTATTAAACTCTATTTCTTTGCTTTATTGCATACCTATAACAATTGCTGATATTTAAAAAAAATGTGCGATTTTAAAGTAGGTTAGATTTGACTTGGCCAGTTTTCATAACATTAGTCATTTTATAAAGTTATTCAACATATATTTATATTTTTTTTTAATTTTGATAAACCAGATTAAAGTTTTTAAAAATAGTTTACCTTGAGATCTTTAAATACAGTTGGTTTTGACAATTAGACTTAAATACAGAGCAGCCGTCTGTAATTCAGTTAAATAATTAGAAAGGACAATTTAAGCAACGGCCACCTATTCAACTATTCTGCTTCTATTTAATTGTTATAGGTAATAATTATAGTTCCTACCTACACGATAGTTATTATTGTAGACTAAGCCCACATTTATAAGTCAAGACTCCACGATTGAGGTTTGGGGACGGCGGGCTAGCAACTCACTGAAGCAGGCGTGATGTATGTCTGTCTAAGTTACTCAAAACATTAGCTAAGTATCTGCCAGTGGAAATTCCGTTAAAATCGGTCCTGCGCTTTCAGAGCAGTTTGTTACACTTTAGATTCTTACAATATTTGCAGTCCGAGTTACACTTTGTATCTAAATGACTATAATTTGTAAATTTTATTGAACAAGTCAAGTAAATGTAACAAATAAAATACAATTGGACATAAAATTCTCGAACCGTACAAATCATATATTTAACGATGCCACATTCAAAGGTACGAGGCACAAAGGCGTATATAAATTTACAAAGAGATCTCATTGTAAAGCCTTCCGCAAGGCTGATTATTTCTTCAAATGCAACTATATTTTATACAAAAGGAACTTATTATTTATTATTTTATACTTATTTATTTATGCTTCTATCAATGCTAGGTGCTTACATTGTTATCTTTGCTTAAGTAAAGCGTATTTGGAGTGTAAATATATAAAATAATATATTGATTTGCATTTGCCAGTTATTTACTCTTTTTTAAGGGGAATACAATTATATCTCCAGTGCCCAAGTCATCCTCACTCGGATACGACCATAGGCACGCTCACTATGACGTCGGATGGACCAACAGTTATCCATTGAGCCTTTTCCCAGCCTAATTGGGTTCAGCTTTCCAGTCTAACTACGATGCGGCTGAGCTTCAATATTTTCTAAGTGACTGCCATCTGACCACCACAATCCATTGATGATATCGAAGCTCTGTAGTTAGACTGAGGTATTCCTCGATGGTCACAGTCGGATTTTGGTTTTTAGGGCTCCAAATACCCGTAACTACAGCCATAAATATTAGTTGACAACCGAGACTGACACGGCTTAACGTCTACGAGGCAGGGATAAACATACTTATAAATACATAGACAATACTAACTCAAACTCAAAAGCAAACATTTGTGGATCACATAAATATTTGATGCGACCTAGAAATGGAACCCGGGACCTCAGGGACGGCAGTCGCATATACATACCACTGCACTACCAAGGCAGTCAAGTCTGTCAAAATGTGGGCCTCTATCTACCTCTTCGAGGATACGAGATTTCGTATTGTGTGTTGTCCTAAAATATCTACCAATGATGAAGATAATTTCAGTCCATAGCATGTTTGCTTGACGTAAAACAATATTCTCTGTTATGTTTGATTTTGAGGTCGCAGCGTAAACAACAATTACCCGCCAAACAGGGGCTAATTTAGTCAACACATTTGATGAGGTACATTGTGTGACTATGACGTAGTTGTTTAATATTCCAACTTTGTATAGCAAAATCTATGTAGTGCTATGGCTTCGTTAGCGTTCTACTGGGAATATTCTATTTGATTACTTCATTTGAAGATAATAGAACTGACAATCTAGCATCAATTGTTGACAATTGACATATCAAAGCTCTGCTTCACGGGTTTACCGCTATCACACTTTTGACATAAAATATGGAATAGTACTTACATACAGAACTTGCACTCCGACTTTAATTAAAGCACATTCTTTTGTTTACAGAGAACATCATTCGAACGTTAGGGTTGTATAGTAAAGTAAAATATATACCAGCATAATTTGACCAATAATTATGACGTTAATGCCTCAATATCAACTCTATATAAAGGTGCATAGTGTCAATAGTTATAAATATTTTATTGACAGATATGAGTAGAACAATCTTAAAATGCATCTCACCCTTTTTTTACAATAATATACATTTATTTCTTATTTACATAAACATAACATAACATAACATAGCATCACGCCTTTTTCCCCGAAGGGGTAGGCAGAGGTGTGCAAACACACCCACATCTCGCCGGCTATGTTAGGTCCCATGTAATAGGGGGCGAGCCTATTGCCATTTACCGGGCACAAGTTCCAGACTCTGGGCTAATTATCTGGGTAAAATTCTAAAGAGAATTATACATTATCCACCAGACCCGGGAATCGAACCCGCGACCTCGAGCGTGGCAGTCCGTACATAGTACCATTGTGCCACCGAGGTAGTCTTATTACAGTTATTACAGTTTATTTTATACTTATTACAGTTCTATACTTTTTATACTTATTCAGTATTTAGTTTATACTTATTACAGTTCTTATTTACACTATTCTTAATTCAAACTTATTAAAATTTATTTTCTACTTTTTAGTTGGATTATCTATAAAAGCGTGTTTTTTTAGTTTTTTTAAACAATATTTTATCTTTTCATGGCTAGGCTGATAAGATTCAATAGGGCGTTACCCGTCGGGTATCCGCTACTTCATATATAAAATAGTTGACCTATTTGAAAAGCAATCTAATGACAAGCCCTAGCTCTACACAGAATTGAATTCCCAAGTTCCTATTTTTAGTTTTCGTCCAATATCTGTTTAATTTCGACGCGTTCCGTGTTCAAAGCAGTTACCTAGGTCACAGAATAGAGAATAGAACTACGTAGGTACCTATAGGTACAACCTCTATCGCGTTTAAAGGATGATTTTTCAGTACACTGTGCACAGATTTACTTTGACGAAAATTGTCACACAGGTAGACTTACTTGTATTTCCTGAATTAACATTAGACCTAGGTCTATTATTCAGTACTTTCAGGTTTATAGTTCAATAAATTTGGTTAAAATAAGGTATTGAGATAGCCGATACCGTGGATCATATCTATAACCTTTTTATCTACACAATCGGGAACAGGAACGCTTCTCCAAGCTTGAGCCCCAAGCATCAGCAATTTATAAACCAATCTTATCAATCAAACAGTTTTACTGATTGATTCAAAACCGAACACTTTTAATTCCTCAGCCCTTTCCATGACCGAGTTTACCCCTTGTCAAATATACTAACTGGAAGTGAGCAGTCATCTGTGCCCTTTTTGGGGTTTTAGGGCGTCTAGACGATCGATCCCTGCCATTTCCTTTGTGAGTCACGTTGCGATTCAATGAGTTTTAAGGTCAGACCATCTGTATGGCTTTACTTTGATGTATACTAGTGATATAAACGCAAAGCTTTTGAGTAAAGAATATTTTTGATCGGAAATAATTTAAGGCTTCTTTGCGTAAATTATTTTGCTGTTGTCAGTCCACCCAATTATCAAGAGAAAAAGTAGCCATGATATCTGCCCCTGTACTAGGAAACGGGTGGGGGAGGGGGGCATCAATATCCCCGGGGCCGAAGTCATCCTCATCTGCGGGAGGTGCTTCTGGCGATGAACAGCCGAGGCTATGGCGAATTTAAAAGTGCCTGGAGAGCGGCAATAGGTTCGCCCTTATAGCGTTGCGTAATAGGGTTTACTCGGTCCTGATTCCCGTGGGAAACTGGGATAAACAGCCTAGTAGCCTATGTTACTTAGGGGTAATGTAGCTACATGTCAGTGAAAATATCTAATTCGGTTTAGAAGTTACGGAGTCTATTCAATTTAAATAAACTATCAAATATTTCTTCTCCATAATATTAGTATAAATTTATAGGTAGATAAACACCATGCACCTACCAAAGTACTTTTCCACAACTTAAACTTAACTACTTATACATGGAAGGTATTTATTTCACACTCCCTACACTATCCTCATTGTGTAATCTGACGTTCTAATTTAGTATAACGTATCTGATGACCAATCAGAATGTCAGTGTAAATCAAGTCAAACTGTTGGAAAAGTACATCGTGTTTTTGTTACATTTCTATGACTCATAGTTTTTAGGAGGCGCAATGGCGTCAAGTCCCAAATTACAATAGATCATTATTTAATAAAGTTTCAGAGGGCACGCGTGGTTGGAATAACGATTTCATAGCGCTGACCATAATTGGACAGGTCAAGTAGATAAAGACGGACAGAATAAGACGCTGGTGACTAAATTTAGATTCTTACACCGTTTTATGATTGCAAATGTGTGATATAGGAACGTTGCGATGTGGCAGAAGATATAAGTGACCAAGAAAGAAAAAAAGAACGCTTAGAAGCTTTGGTCTTGTAGAGAGAATGAATGAAAAGAGATTTACAAAATAAAAAATGAGTGCGGATGGACAGATGATTTAATCGGAGATGTCTCGTTGAAAGGCCAAGTTAAGAAACACAGAAACAGCAATACGTTTGCCTAAGCCTCGACAGTAATGTCAGCAGATGTATCGTGTACAAGTGAGGACGATTTAGGCTCGACAGCTGTTGATAGGGCAGCTCTTTAATTAAGTAAATATAAAGCATTTTTAACTTGGAATGAATTTAATAACATTGTAAAATACCTACATATTCAAAAGAATATAATTCATACATACTTGCAGTAATTTAAAAGTTCAAATAGTTGTTAACATCTATATATTTAATACGACAATTTGTCTGTCTGTCTGTCCGTCCGTCGCATTTTTCAATTTACATACAATTTTTTTTTTTTTTTGTTTTTTATTTATGTACCTATACATATATATTTTTTTTATATATATTTTATATATGTTTTTTTTATTGTTTATATTTGAGGCGATACAAAGTTCGCCGTGATAACTAGTATTACTTAATTCAAGATTTCAAATGATGACATCAAAATAACACCCCAAATTTTATTACGAATAGCACTCTTAACCATATTATTACAATCAGAACACGAACCAACTTGCCTCTTCTTATAAACCGACATACATTTTTATCTGAATTGGAAATAACAAAGAAGTTTCATAGTGTCTGTCTATACATAAAACTACTCGTACATCTTGCTGAGACGGAAACAGGAACTTCAACATGTTCCGATTAAATTCTTGAAGAACAAATTGGAAAAGTTCTAAGTTACAACTTCAATATTGAACGGACATGGAACTCATTCTAATTCAGAGGAACTTGGTAATGTTAGTTGAATGTATATTGTCGGAACACTGTTTTATGATGTATTTGTACAAGTGATTACTTCTATTCAATTATACAATGAGTCTATTTCCAACCCAAACGGCTTTCCAGTTAACTGCGAGGGGTACTTCGAGATTTTCCGTGAAGCAAAAGAAGAAATCTGCCCTTCACAACCCATAGGTGATATCGAATTTCCTGTAATTAAAGCAGTCGTATTTTTAGAGTTAGAACTACCCTTAAAACCTGTCTTAGATGTTATTAGATATGGCTACCGTGACCGACGGCTTAACGTACTCTCCGAGCCACGGAGGGGTCTCAATATCTTAAGAAATGGATACTCATCCTAAAACTGACGTGGCCTAGAGTTTGCATAACCTTTGCAATTTGTTAACCTTACCACTTACTTAGCTGCGAGCCCCTCAAAAGTTATACTTTTCAATATATTAGGAATGCCCCAAGCAACTTGCTATTCTAATTCAAGAGTGAGTCACCTGCTGCATAAAAACGTCCACTATACCATGACACACCCTACCCCGCTGCTTCGAAGTAATCTCTACTAGAGAGGAACAAATGAATCAAGGCTCTGAGGTTTTGTTATATTGGTCAGGTCTCACGCACGTCTCGCCTGGCCTTCGCTTTAATGATGTTTGTCTCTGACAACGTTAACTGTTTGTATGATAGTGAATAATAAAAACACATTTTATCTAGTGTCTAAAAAAAATTGAGACATCTTTAACACAGTTTTATCTAGTTCTTAGAGGCCCTGGGTTCACCACCTGTTACTTGGGGACCAGAAGACTAACATGTAGTAGTTAGTAGAAACAGGCTTTTTTTTTTTTTTTTTTTTTTATTCCGCAGCCCTGGGCCGCGGCCGCACCTACGTCCATTGCCGAGCGCCTCCGGTAGACACTGAGAGAATTCCCAGTGGCGCCCGGCGGACCTTGGCCCCCATTGTGGCCACTGCGTGGTGGTCGGGTGTTACCCCGCATTCTTGGGGTCGGGTTAAATCCCGCGTCGGTGAGTGAAGTCGTGCGTGGAGTGAAGCCCCACATCACGCAGCCTGCTTCTGTAAGGACGGTGGGTTGCTAATCCATCGTCCTCAGGCCCCGATCATGGAGGTCGATGGTCCTGGGCGTAGTCACGTCTGCGGCGTCCTCGCCGCACACTTCGGAGCTCAGCGGGGAGGGTACGCTCCCTCACCCTACCGGCCGCCTCCTTCACGAGCATTACCTGCTCGCAGAAGGAAACGGCCGCGTTCCACTGGCTCCCGCTAGAGATCATGGCTCGTAGCATGGTCTCCAGCGAGAGCGTATCTACGTCCAGGCCCACAACGAGGTCCCGGCGCTGACTCGCCCATGCTGAGCATTCCACCAACGTGTGGAATGCCGTGTCCTCGCCGGAAGCCTCACAGTGTTGACACGCGGGTGTGACCTCACGATGCATGCGAAACAGATACTCACCGAAGTTTCCGTGCCCAGTGATGATCTGTGTCGCACGATACGTGAGGCCACCGTGCTGCCTCTGCAGCCACTCCTCCATGATCGGTCTCACCGCCACGATGGTGGTGGTTCCCCACTTTGGTTGCTGAAGTCGCACCTTCCATGTCTCCATGAGATCCTGTCGGAGTTGGGACCGCTGGGCTTCGATTTCTCGAGACGCAGGCCTGTGGTCCCGCTCCAGCGCCTCCTTGTGCCATTGAAACAATGACGCAAGGGCTCTCGCTTCCAGGTCCCATGGAGGGGTCGCGGCTAGGAGACATGCAGCCTCTAGGGAGATCGTGCGGTACCCTCGTATTGTTCTGACGGCCAAGATCCTCAACGATCTGTGTAAAATGGCAGCGTTGTTGGCCGTCAGTCTCGACGCCCATACGGGAGCCCCGTACACGGCCATACTCCGCACGATCCCCAGGTACAGTCTCCTGCAGGAAGCGTTGGGTCCCTTTAAGTTGGGCATCAGTCGCGAAAGCGCGGCTGTCGCCCCCGTCACTTTGGGGACCAAACTTCAGAAGTGTGGTCCGAAGTTCCACCGGCTATCGAGTACAAGCCCCAGATACTTCATTGTGGGCTCGATGCCGATGCTAACGCTCCCTACATTTATGCTGGATCCTGGAGGTGGCCCGCGCCGAGGTCCGTGAAAACACAGAGCCTCGGACTTATTCAGTGCCACGTCCAGTCCCAGCCGCCGTATCCGACCCACGACTTCAGCAACCCCAGTCGTGACCTTGAGTGTTGCCTCCTGGTGCGTTACTCCCCGCGCCGTGACGAGCGTATCGTCGGCGTAACAAGTTACGCCTACGCCCTCAGGCAACGCACCCCGCAACACCCAGTCGTATCCGATGTTCCACAGGAGAGGTCCTAGGACCGACCCCTGAGGAACACCGCACGACACATCTCGCCGAGCTGGCCTGAGCCAGCTAGGGTATGTTATAGCCCTCTCGGATAAATATGCCCCGACAATACGACGGAGGTAGAGAGGCACTTTGTGGTATACCAGTGCCTCTCTAACGCAACTCCAGGGTAAGGTGTTAAAGGCGTTGGCGATGTCAAGAGACACCGCCAACACCACCTCGCCCCGCGAGACTGCTTCCTCCGCCAGGGTCTTCACGCGCATGATCGCGCTCACGGTGGACCGTCCCCGACGAAAACCGTACTGGTTGTCCGCCAGGTCTGGGCCCACACGCGTGAGATGCTCGACGAGGCGTTCCGCAATAATTCGCTCAAAGAATTCGCACACCTCGTCGAGCAGCACGATCGGCCGGTAACCGGACGGTGAGTCCACCGGCCGCCCCGCTTTCCGGATCAGGACCAGTTTCCCCGTCCTCCACACCTTGGGAAACTGGCCCCTTTCGAGGCATGCGCTGAAGAGCCCCCTCAGTCGAGGCCCGAGTTCCTCAAGGGCCAGGACCCATACACGGCCCGGAATGCCATCGGGTCCAGGGGCGGTGGTTTTCCGGCGACTGAGCTGTAGTACCACCGCTCCTAACTCACCCTCTCTGACTTCGGGTACGTCGTCTTCGCTGCTACTATCCGCGTTGCGCGTCTGAGACGGAGCCATGCGCGGAGGGATGTGCTCCTCCACGCTCGTCGGAAACAGAGAGCCCAAGACCCCCTCCAGCCGATCCGGCTGGAGACTCTGGGTCAGTGGAAGCGCCCTCGGTCGGAGTTTGCCTCTGACCTGTAGGTATGGGCGCCCCCATGGGTTCCGCTCCAGGGTCTCCAAGAGCTCCTCGCGGGCTGCCGTCTTAGCCCGCGTGATCGCTTCCTGGAGGGTGCCCTTAGCCTCTCTGTAGGACGCATATAGCTCCGCCTCCCGGGCTGCCGCGTCGTCTGGTCGACGATTTGTCCGGCGAAACCTGGTATACTGACGGCGGGCGGAGACGCATGCTGCACGCAACTGTGCGATCTCCGACGACCACCAGCTTCACCACACCTGCTTCCTGGCCGGCCCGGGTGTAACCCTAGGCATCGCCGCATCGCAGATTTGCGACATGACTCTCCTGAACCACTCCGCCTCGTCATCCACGTCGACAGGCCTGTCCGGCGCCGGAATCCAGGCCTGCACGATGGATGCCTCCAGGAGAGCCTCCCGGTCTAAACTCTTGAGCGCCCAACGCGGTTCCAGGGGATTCGGTACCGGCTGTGGAAGGGTAGGTGGGGGGACGACCTCGAACCGGATGTATCGGTGGTCCGAGTGCGTCTCCACACCCTCCTCCACGCACCAGCCCATAATACGGCGGGCAAAAACAGGGGTCGCGAACGTTAAGTCCACGACCGAGCTGACCCCCGATCGCCAAAAGGTGGCGACATTCCCCCGGTTGAGGAGCTCTAGTCCACGTGTAGTGGCCCAGTCCTCAAGTAATCTCCCCCTGCCATTGGTCACCCGGGAGCCCCACGCCGTAGACCAGGCGTTAAAGTCTCCCAGGAGAAGGACAGGGCGAGGAAGACACGCAGTGAAGACGACGTCGAGCTCAGTGAGCCATAGCTCATACTGAGCGTCGTTAATGTTGTTCGGCGAGATGTATGCGGCTACGACTGCCACCCCTTCATATTCCGCTGCAACGCAGCCTCGGCCGTTTGCAATTATTGCAAGCCGCGAGGTGCTCGCGGCGGACCCCCCAAAGATGCAGGCCAAGCCGTCTTCCGCCACCAGGCTTCCCGGGTGGGCATAGTACGGCTCGGCGACCACAACCAGGTCTATGGACCACTGCGCGATGCTCTGGTACAGAAGATCCTGAGCAGCGCGGCAGTGGTTCAAGTTCGCCTGTAGGATGCGGATATGGGTGTCCATTAATGGACGTCCATATCCGCATCCCGCCGCGAATCTGGCCGCGCAGTAGCAGCACCCCCGCTGCCCCCAGCGGACGGCCGAGGCTTTGGCCTCGAGGCGGCGCAGGAACGGCTGCCGTCCCGATGGTCCGCCGTCTTGCCCTCTACCTCGCATCTATAGCAGCGAGGCGGTGCATCACAGGCGTTGGACTTATGACCGGGCCGGCTGCAGCGGAAGCACCGATCACCCACGGTGTCTTCCACTGCGCACTGCACTCCTACGTGCCCCACCATCATGCACCAGAAACACCTGGTTTCCCGGGCACGCAGGAGATGCACCTGCGCCTTGAGGAAGCCCCCTACGAGGAGGCTTCGTCCGTCCGCAATTTTAAGAGCCGCCGCGACGGGGCACTGGACGACTGCTGTACCGTGACCGGTGGGGCTGAAGGAGATCTCTCCAGCCTTCACCTGGTCACGGGGGCAGCCGCCCGCTTCCACGACGGCGGAGATTAGCTCATCCGTCGTGGCCGCGTCGTCCAGGCCCGAAATGCGCAGTGCTGCGCATTTAGTGGGTCTGGAGACGCGGACGGCTTCTGCGTCCAGCGTGTCCCTCAGCTTAGCCGCGAGGGCATCAGCTTTGGGGCCGCTGGAGGCGCCGGAGACCTCGAGTAGGCGAGCCCCGGTGCGGGTGGTCTTGCACCGGAGCCCCCCTTGTATCTCGAGGGCCTTGAGGTCCACCGAGGCATTGACTTTCCTCAAAACATCGGCGTACCCCACACCTCTCTCCACACCCTCCGTCGTCACCGTCAGGACGACGGCGGTGGAGCGAGGGGGGCGGGGCCTCTTCGGCGCCTTCGCCGCGGTGGCTTGGGCCGCTTTTTTGGCGGCCTTCTTCCGCCTATGTTTTGCTCCCACTACTTCCCATCCCTCCCCTCTGAAAGGATGTGTAGTGGGAGTGGCGCGGGACGCGGGGGCAGCAGGGGTGGCATTAGGCCTCCCCTTTCTCTTCGGCTTAGCCGTCGTGGCCGGCTTAGCCGGTGTCCGAATGGTTGGTGAAGCGGACATAGGCGGGGCTGGGCGGGCAGCAGACCTACTTGGACCGGACCCAGGAGCGAGAGCCCCACTGGCGGCAGCCGCGTATGACAGCGCGGGTCGCGCCAGCGGGGGGCGGTATGATCGGTCTTCAAGAACCGCGAGTCGCCTCTCAATCGCCGCCAGAATCTGCGTCGGTGTCGGCGCAGTCTGCAGCGGCGATGCAGGAGGCGCTCCGGGCGCGCTCCTAGGTGCCGCCTTGGGCGCCGGACTAGCCGTCGGTGAAGGCGTAGAGGGTCCGGTCGGCTGGGTCTCCGGAGGCCCCTTGACCAAAATGGTAAGGTTAGCGACCTCCTGTCGCAGGGCCTCCGTCTGTTTCCGGGAGGAAGCGAGCTCAGCAGCCAAGCTCGCTACCTGGTCTCTGAGCTTTACCTCCTCCTCGGACACGCTCCGCGCGAGGAGCTCATCGAGGGACAGGTGGGCGTCGGCAATGGCACCTCTCATGGCGGCAATGATTCGGGCAAGAGCCCCCATGAGCACCCGCGCGGCCGGCACTTCTTTGTCCCTGCCGCTAGGCAGGAACGGGACCTGTATACTGGGGTTTGGTGCCCGCCCCTTGGCGTCGTAGCCGGGCTTCCGGACTCGGACTGCCTTGACCGGTGGCTCCTCGCATTCGCTGGAGACCACTGATATCGACGGACCGTCCTTCGGCGTCGAATGCGACTTCTTCACCGGCGCGCTCTTCTGACGGCCCCTCTTCAGGTAAATAGAGCGCGCCGGGTAGAAACAGGCTGGAATACATTGAAGAGTATCTATATGTATAGGTACTATAAAATACGCACATAATTCGCGTAAATATTGACCAGTACCATTTTTTTACCGAAATTCAAGTAAAAAATAAAGCTTATGTTCGTTGGATATTTTAATTTGTTTCATTGTGAGGTCTCATTGATCTTTGAAGCAATTTTACGCAACGTAGAGCACGCATATTGAACAATTTTCTCAGAAATTTCTAGATTGTTTCATTGTGGACAATTAACACAGTCTTGCATACTGTTACTAACTAGTATAACCTAGGTAATGAGTACATGATGACATTTTAGCTAAGATCTGTCTAGAACATATTAGTGCTGTGAGAATTCAGTTTTATTACAATTGTGTTATTGTATTGTTTGCAGTTCATTTACAAATAATATAAATCATTCATTCACCGAGCCTTTTCCCAACTGAGTTGGGGTCGGCTTTCCAGTCTTACTGCGATTCGGCTGAACATCGATATTTTCCGTGAAGCGACTGCCATCTGACCTCCACAACCCATGGGCAATATCGAAGTTCTGTAGTTGTACCGGTCGGATTTTTGATTTAGGGCTCCAACTACCCCTAACGACTGCCATAGATGTGTGTATGACAAAATTGTATGACACATAATGTAAATACTTACCATAATTATTGGATGGAAACAGGCGTTACTTGGCGAAAATCCATGACAAAGCAATGGTAAGTAAAATGTGCGGACACCTTACTCAATGAACAAATAGATTTTCACACGTCTCCCTTACTTAATCTGTTTGTGAACAGACAGACACATTAGTTGGTTGTTGGTTTGTATGTGTCATTTGGCATTTCTACACAATTTATTAAAAATTAAGAAGTTAAAGTCTTGTATTGGTGAATACCTATTTTTGGAACTTAGCATGATCTGAGGTTTCTACCCACGTTAGTTATTGTGAAAAATCCTACATCGCGATAATGAAATTTGCACACTTTACTTATAAGCAAATATGTTCTAACCACAAATTTTGCTGTTCTCTCTGAGACAGTGTTGATAATGAATGCCTCGTTTAGAGGCGAAACAATTGTCGACGTTTTGTTGTCTTTTTTAATTCTGCGGAAAACAATGCTATTACAAATTTAAAAAAGTTTAAAACTTTTTTTAAAAACATTTTACTTACCATTACTTACCATAATATTTTTCATGGTTCTGTAGTCAAATTTTATCATCAGTTATACCTATTAGTTAGGTAGAACCTAAGCTCAGTCCACCCGTGACCATGGCTCTTGTAACAGAGTCGAAACGTCAGGTAATAAAGTGGTATGTATATATCTCAATAATCGCGTAAAAGACCCGTTTGTCTTAAGTTTATAACCTTACCTAACGTTACATATTGTAATGATGATGGCTCAGTGACCATCAAAATTATGCTCTTTTATGAATTAATTTAATATCTATCATGAATGAATATTGATCACGATACCATGTTTTATAAGTGGCGTAGCTGTTTACCTGCAAACAAAAAAAACACATGGTGAATATAAAAAAAATAATTGCAACATTTTATATGAAATGATCTTTCAATTCGACACCCAAAGTTGTAGAAACTGCTGAACCAATTTTGAAACTTCTTTTACAAATTAACAACATTATCGTTGAGTGCTGTAGGCTATTTTTTATCCCTGTAATAATTATGTTCTAATCAATCAGACGGCCTTTAAAAACAACGCGGTAATTAGTTAATTGTATAAAGGCAATAAGTCCAACAAATTGAATTATCTGTCATCAAAAATGTGTAATTATCTTCATAAATAGGGCAATTGCCTATAAACAATGTCCAATGGGTAGTTTAGGGAATTCTTGAACTAGAAATAAACGTTATATGAGACATAAAAATGTACCTATGGATAGAAAAACTATTAAATTCACCCACCCAGGATCATTTCTTCTACGTTACAATTCTCATGGGAACGTTTAATTAGTCATTGATAAAGTACGTTTCCAAGTTTTACGCAGTGTAGATATTATTATACACTAACTGTCCTGGTGAACTTCGTACCGCCTGAAATTTTACTTTTAAACCTTCGCTAAAGTTCCAGGAATATTTCAAGACCAAAATTAGCCGAATCGGTCCAGCCATTCCAGAGTTTTAGCTAGACAAATAGACGGCGTTTGATTTTAGACTTCTTACTATACTGACAAGTATACTATAGAAGAGAAGTCTTATAGTCCGGTCCTGTCCGTCTGTCCGCACTTTTCAACTCGAGAACTACAAGTGCTAGAAAGTTATGATTTGGCACATAGAAATTTGGTACAGAATAAACACCATAGCAAAAAAAGGAAAAAAAAAAAAAATATGATTATAGAGTCGCGTCATCGCATCGGTGACGAAAGCACGCGTGCGCACGTACGTAGTAGTTTGTAGTGACGACTTGTTTCAAAATGGCTACTAACGTAGTAAAATGTAAAAACTGCAATCTTGTTATTAGTGAAGTGTTAGTTTTCATCCAAAACAAACTGGATGTAATGGACGAGGAAAGTTTAGTACGATTGTGTGCCAGTGCTTTTACAACCGCGGACATAGAAATAGCCAAAAATCTACTTTTTAGTGCTGTTTCTACGAAACACAGGAACATAGTACGTAAAAGAACTGGTAAAGCGAATCGTGACCTCTATGATATAGTGTCCCTTTTCAAGCAAACCGATCCTGAACAGGTTCCTATATTTGTGGCAAAAAATTTACAGCTATTGCCCCCGATTACCTTTGACCACATAGACGTGACAAAATTGCTGAAAGATTTATTGATTATGCAGAGAGAGATTACTACGTTGCGTGAATCCTGTGTTACTAAATCACAGTTAGACGAAATTAAAGACGAAGTGAATAATCTGAAACATGCATCAATAGTTAATAATTTCGACCTGAATGTGAATAGAAAAAGAGGTAGTAGCAAAGTACTGGATAGTTTTTGTTTGGACAGTGGACCGTTTGGATTACCCCACATCGAAGAAAATATCAGTGATTTGAACAATACGCCAAACCGTCAAAATCGAAGTACAACATCCGAACCAGGTGCATGCAATGGAACTCGCACAAACGAGCTGTCTCGGTCGCACCTGTCTAAGGTCCATAGCGCCGTCTCTGTACCGCAAGTAACTCAATCACAAGAAGTGACCTTGACGACCGATGACAATGACATATGCGCTAATGACCGCCCCAAGTCAAAAACTTTTGCGTCGAAGGTAGCTGACAGTGGAAATTGGAAACATGTGGAGCCCGATGGGGAATGGATTAAGGTACAAAATAAACGATTAGCTAATCGATTATTGGGATCGAAAGGAAAAGCGGAAACAACGTCGAAATTCAAGGCAGCAGACAATAAAATCCCGCTATTTATAAATAACGTTGACAAGGGGACTAGTGAAGGTGATATAATCGATTACATCTACCAGAAAACCAGTATAACGGTGTCACTAAAGAAAATAAATATGATAACTCGAAAGTCGTACGACGCATACAAACTCTTTGTACCATACACCAAGTTACCGTTGTTTCTGGACGATTGTTTCTGGCCGGAGGGAATACGTTTTCGAAAGTTTATTTACTTTAATAGGCGTAAATATGAAGAAGGTAGTGAAAAAGGAGAACAGAGTGACGCGAAGGATATTAAAGTGGACTAATGGAGAAAGTAAACCTAGTTAGTTTCAACTGTAAAAATGTCAAAAGATCAGTGGAATGTGTTAGAAAGTTGTGCCGAACTGCACACATTGTATGTCTGCAGGAGACGTGGCTTTTACCCCATGAGATCGGGTACCTTGGCGGCATCGACAGTGAATTTAGCTACACGGGTACTAGTGCTGTGGACTTATCTGCTGGGGTACTAAGAGGACGCAGTTTTGGGGGTGTGGCCATACTTTGGAAAAGAACAACCTTCCCAATGGTTGCTTTAGTGAACTGTAATAGTGCACGGTTGGCGGCTATAAAGGTTACAGTGGGCGACAGTTCGGCCTTGATTATAACTGTGTACATGCCAACAGATTCCAGAGACAACTTAATATTGTTCACAGAGTGTTTAAGTGAAATTAATGCCATAATTGTGAGTCAAAATGTGGAATCTGTATTTGTGCTTGGTGACTTTAACGCACACCCTGGTGAGTTGTTTTCAACTGAATTGTTGAGTTTCTGTACTGAGCAGTCGTGGTCATGTATAGATATGCAGTTGTTACCTAGCAATACACATACTTTTGTAAGCGATGTTCACGGTAGCTTGCGTTGGCTGGATCACTGTGTACTGACTGAGGCAGCACAGCAGTCCGTTGTAAATTGTTCGGTACTTTATGATAACTATTGGTCTGACCACTTACCTATTGTATTACAGTGTAATTTTATCTTATTAAATTCTAAAGTATCTTTGTCAGATAATTTTGTTGACAGAGTTAAATGGGGTGACCGTGATATTGTGCAGACTAATCTCTATACCGACTTATGTCATTCTAAATTGAGGGACATTGACTTGCCCACGGTTTTTGTGTCCTGTGCTGATAAAATGTGTGACAACCCCGAACATAAAATAGTCTTAAATGAAATGTATGACAGGATCGTGTCAGTACTCTCTCAGGCAGCTGAAAATGCATGTATTGTGAACTCCAAGCGTAAAGCTGGTCGCGTTACTGGGTGGAATAGGCATGTGCGAAGCGCTCACGAGAGAGCCCGACTCCGATATAAAACATGGTTACTATGTAATAAACCTCTTCAAGGTCAGGTATATGATGATATGTGCGAATCAAGGCGGATTTTTAAATCCAAACTTAAATGGTGTCAAAATAATGAGCTACAAATAAAAATGAATATTATTGCAGAAAAGCATGCCAATAAAAACTTTAAAGACTTTTGGAAACTATGTAAAAATAATGATAGGCCTACTCTTCCAGTGAGTGTAGGAGGGTTACATGAACCCCGGGACATAGCAAATGTTTTTCTGCGACATTTTAGAGTGGAATCTCCACTGGGTCACCGTCCACGGGAGCCAATGATGCCCAGCGCTGGGGCATCTGACACGGAGTTAAGTGTAAGATTTACCGCTAAAGATGTGGCCTCCGTGTTGAAGCGTATGGTCAGAGGAAAATCTCCGGGTCATGACAGTCTCAGCGTTGAGCATTTGAGGTATGCAGGTGTGCATTTGCCAAGAGTACTGGCCATGTTTTTTAACTTGTGTTTAAATCATTCCTATTTGCCTGATAAACTAATGCGAACAGTGGTCATACCAATAGCCAAAAATAAAACTGGTGATCTTTCTGATGTCTCCAACTATAGGCCGATCTCCCTGGCTACGATTATAGCCAAGGTTCTGGACAGTCTGATTGACAGACACCTGGGGGAGCATATTAGATTGAGTGATGGACAGTTTGGTTTCAGGGCTGGTCTTTCAACGGAAACTGCGATCCTGGCTCTCAAGCAGACTGTCCAGTATTATACATCACGGCAAACACCGGTGTATGCCTGCTACCTTGACCTTTCCAAGGCTTTTGACCTTGTGTCATATAATATACTATGGGAAAAGTTGCGTAATACAACGGTGTCTGAGGAGATAGTGTCTGTGCTGGAGCATTGGTACAACAATCAGAGAAATAGTGTAAGATGGTCCGGCACTCTCTCGGATGAGTACAGACTGAGGTGCGGAGTGAGGCAGGGCGGGCTGGCCTCTCCTCGCCTATTCAACATGTATGTGGATGGGCTGATGGGGGAGCTCAGCAGAACCGGGATTGGGTGTCATGTTGACGGGGTTTGTATTAATAATATCAGCTACGCGGATGATATGGTGCTGCTGAGCCCCTCGATCAGTGCTCTGAGACGACTGCTAAATATTTGTGAATCATACGCTGTGACCCATGGGCTTAGATATAATCCAACTAAAAGTGAGTTCATGGTATTCAAGGCAGGCAATAAATGTTATGATGATGTGCCGGATATTCGCCTGTCTGGTGCTTTAATTAATAGAACGAAAAAGTTTAAATATTTGGGCCATTGGGTCACTGACGATATGCGAGATGACATGGACATCGAAAGGGAGCGCAGGTCGTTGGCTGTTCGGTGCAATATGTTGGCACGTAGATTTGCATGGTGTAGTGATCAAGTTAAAATGACACTTTTCAAAGCATACTGCCAGTCCTTCTACACGTGCAGTTTATGGGTCAACTGCACGCGGCGGACGTACAGCGATCTGCGAGTCCAGTATAACAATGCCTACAGGGTGCTGATGGGACTACCACGGTTCTGCAGTGCGTCAGGTATGTTTGCAGAGGCAAGCATCGATGGATTTGCCGCAATAATGCGAAAGCGTGCTGCCTCCATGCTTGAACGGCTGCGATCCAGTTCCAACAGCATCTTGTGTGTATTGGCTGACCGGTGGGACTCACCGATGCTCAGGCATTGGGTGGAACTACATGCAGTGAGGTGAGTGTCGGAGAGTGTCAGTCGGATTATATTATGTAGGTACTAGGATTAAGATTAACTAACAATAGCTCTTAAGGTTTATGTTACTAACACAATTGGATCTCTGGTCTGAAATAAAGTTTTTATTATTATTATTATTATTATATTTATATTTTATTTTTAACATGTGATATCACATAATAGTAAGAAGTCGTCTTATGCCTTCACTGCGATAGTGAAGGGCGCCTTGCTTGTTTATTTATATATATATAGATTTCATCGAGAGATTTAGTGTTCGAATACTTAGTGGTTCCATTTGAATTTGGTCCTATTCCGACAACTATTTGGTCCCATTCCGACAACTATTTGGTCCCATTCCGACAACTATTTGGTCCCATTCCGACAACTATTTGGTCCCATTCCGACAACTATTTGGTCCCAGTCCGACAACTATTTGGTCCCAGTCCGACAACTATTTGGTCCCATTCCGACAACTATTTGGTCCCATTCCGATAACTATTTGGTCCCATTCCGACAACTATTTGGTTCCATTCCGACAACTATTTGGTCTCTTTCCGACAACTATTTGGTCCCATTCCGACAACTATTTGGTACCATTCCGACAACTATTTGGTCCCATTTCGGTAGTTTCAGTAGTAGAAGTCGGTTGTTGTGTCAATTTTTGACGTGTATTTTGTTGGACTGTTTGACAATGAGCAACTTACTAACTATACTATTTCCATTTCTTTAAGCTCTCGATGAGAACTCCTGTGAAAACTTGAACAAGCGTCTTTTTTACATTATGTACGCATTATTTTATAAAAATATGACGCTTACGCACGTACAAGGTTATACCAGAGTCGGAGAAATTGATAGGGATGCAGCTATCGATAAACGTATCATGATAACAGACGCGATATTTTTTACAAAATGTAAGAAACTAAACTACTGCCGGATACTTTTGTACAAATTTATTAACTAATGTTATATTTCATTACAAGATGTTACACGTATTAATTCTTGATTGATAATGCCAACTTCTCTAAAAGCTTCTTTAAATTTTCGAAGCTGTAGTACAATAAGTAGGTATAGGTAGGGTCGACAATGAAACGAAATAATTAAAAAAATATATTTGAATGTTTTTGTTGTAGTTGTCTTTGTTCAAAATATAATAAATATATGCGATCGATATCATTACTTAGTTGGTCACAACACTACAACTGTCAAATTAGAACTGCCTCGGTGGCTCAGTGGTATGAGTATGCGACTGCCGCCCCTGAGGTCCCAGGTTCGATTCCGGGGCGATTCGAATTATTTGTGTGATCCACAAATGTTTGTTTCGGAGTTTGGGTATTTTCTATGTATAATATGTATGTATTTGGAAATATATAAGTATGTTTATCGGTCGTCTAGATTAGAACACAAGCTTATATTACCTTAATTTGGGCTAGATGACGTTGTGTGAGAATGTCCAAAAATATTTATTATTTATTTATTTTTTATAGAACTGTCATCGGGAGCTTGAAATGGAAAGGGGACAAATGGAATTAGTATAGTACCTACGAGTATATTGGTAACTTTGTTGATATCACATAAGGTAGCCCCACTAGTACCGCTAACCGTGTACTTTTATTTTTAAGAACCAGAATCTAATCCGTTGTTCGGCAGGTGCTACGTTGCAAGTAAGGACAGCTTGGGTTCCTAAGGCTGGAACTTCTATTGCATGCAGTTACCCACTTATTTTATAACATTATATTAGTGTGAATGGGTGCCGGACGTCACTGGAAATACTGAAATACGTCCTAGTGCGTACTGGAGACGCCCGGCAATGGACGTAGGAGCGGCTGCCGTTTTTTTTAAATAATTTCGTCGTCTAAAAGCGGCCATTATCCATTTACCGTAAAAAATTAAGTACCTATAAAACTGTTTGCTCAAAACTGACAAATAATCTGTTCACATAGTGCGCAAAAATCGGCGCTTGCATCACCGCGGCGAACGGGATAGCTATCAAATGTGGTCCAAGTTGAAAGCGAGAAGCAGTTCTGTAGTTTCAGAGAAAGTTAATTTCAAATTATAAGAAGAAACAATTTGATTAATAAACTGATGATAATGACAGACGGAAAAAGCAGTAACATGCTAGATATTAGGTACCTAGGTTTTTTCGGTCTTTATCACCTGACTCCTCATAGAAAGCTGAACCAACCTGTGATGTTTTGTGTGTATATTTCAATTGGTTTCCGGATAGTTTCTTTGATAGATGCTGTGATGGTACGAAGACATAGTTATAAAATTGAGTTAAATTTACAAAAAAATAAGAAAATTTCAGTTAGTTATGTCACGTGTTGTGGTCCAACACTTTACATTTTATCAATGTAATAAAACTAATGGTCGCCCGCGACTTCGTCCGCGTGGTAATTTGGATTTTTTCCCGTTCCCGTCGCGCCGCGTCATATTTTGAACAATTCACACAATATCTTTATAAATTGTAGCCTATGTGTTATTCCGATGTATAAGCTATATTATTGTAAAGTTTCATTAAAATCCATTCAGTAGTTTTTACGTGAAAGAGTAACAAACATCCATTCATCCATACATACGTATGTACATACTCACATACTCACAAACTTTCGCGTTTATAATATTAGTAGGATAACATTACTGCATAACAATAAGCACTTAATATTAACTCGCTAACACTCGTGACTCGTACCACTTTCTTGCACGGAGATATGAATCACGTCAAATTTAAGCACTTAGTCCGAACTCAAGGTCTTACTGTTGTTAAATAAGATGTTGCTGTTGAATACCTAGTGCTGTTAGTGTTTAACATTTTAGGACCTAAAACGTCAAGGTTAAGTCGTAATACTATTTGAATTGCTAGGGTTGATAAAGATCGCCGATGCCATGGGATTGTAGTTACAAGGACTACCTCAGGACGCCTGAAGAGGGATGTCAGGGTGGATAAGAAAAGGTTAGAAAAAGACTATCTGTATTCATGTAGGGCGTTAAGTAACACTTATAAAATTTGTCAACAGTATTTTTACTACATTACTTTTACTGTTAGATTCGCACGCTTCATACTAGGCAATAAAACTCACAGACACTATTTTCTAAGCGCCATTGCTAGCCGAAAGATTCTGGTAAGGGCGTAAATAGACTCGCCCCCTTATTATGTGGGATCCATATAAACAGGGTTACTAGTACTCGTAGTTCGGGATTCAACTCAAGTCATCACAACGCAAATCCGAAGCCATGTACGAACATGTTTCTTCGGACTGCAGAAATTCTATTTACTTAGTGGTGTTTAACATCCTGTCCTAGCTGTTGGAGTTTGTATTACAGAGTGGTTACGGACTTTCTACAGTATCCGATAATGGCAATTGGCTTGCCCTATATTATTACACATAAAACCAACAAAATTACAGGCAAAGTAAGGCACCTCTGCTTATCCCTTCGGCATAGTTCAAGAGAAGAGAAGAGTCCACTTCTACTACGAGTATACCATCGGGAATATAGACGTGATGATTTAATTGAGAATATTTGTGCAGTTTTCAAGATCTCTACATAATGAGATCACTGTATTGACACGTGTAATCGTTGTTAACAACAGCAAGCTAATAATGGCACCTAAAATTGCACAGACTGTTTGCAAAACTTTGTTCCACAATTAGTAGTGAGTTCATCACAAGGTCGGCTGAATACAAACTCATCTTTAACGAAGCCTTTTTCCCAACGCAGTTTTGGGAAGTGGGCAGTGGCTTTCAAGTCTAGACACTAGACACGGCGACCAAAAGTACTTAAGTCATTTTCGGTAAAAATCTGAAAAAGTCACAGTAATCATTTTATTGCACGATCCATCGGCTGGAATAAGTACGTAAGTCAACGACGCTGAATTCAACCGCAATCGTCGTATGTACCAAACAACTTATGTTTAAACTATAGATCAAGCGGCGGTAATAAACACTTAAAATGATTTAAGTTGTTATGTCCGCGCTTTACTGTATCTTTTTTTCCTTTTCGCACTTCATAAATCTCACATTAGTGGTAGGTCATAGTGAAATGTTTTTGCTGTGATAATTTTATTTCGAATACCCTCTTTTTTTTGGTTTGTTAACTACAAATATTTTAAGTGCCAGTAGAAGGAATACAATTTTTAAAATTAGTTGTGATTTGTTCCTGTTTGACGTTGGTGTTATACTGAGCTGTATTGAAATGGATTCCAGAGCACGGAAATTAGTGAATCTCGCCCTAAATAATGAAAATACAGGCACGTTTTAAACGGTTTCATTATATAATTTAAAATGTTCTGGTGCAGATATTGTTTATTAGTTTTTTTTTTATACTTATGTTTTCAGGTGAAGAAGATCCTTTTAATAATCCTCAACCAAGTACATCTGGCGGTCAAAAACAAATTGTTTCTGAAGAAACAGTACGTGACTTTTCTAGTGACGATTCTGTTGCTGATCCCACCTATTCTCCATGTAGTCCTAGTTTGCTCGCACTACGTGAAGATTTTGATCCGACTATTACTTATGCATCGATGAATATACCACAATCAGCAGATAATGAAGCTCTGAAAAGTGTTGAAGGAACCTCATTGCAACAAAATATACAATCAAAGCGCAGTAGAAAAAACAAACGCGAAAAAAGCTGAAAAGAAATCTTGGGCAAGCTTATGTTTCGTGTTCTGGAAAAAAAATTGAAAAGTGTTAAATGAGAGAGTTACCTCAGTGTCGTAATAAGTGCCGGGATAAAATTAGTGACGAACAACCATAATACACAAAGAGGTTTGGGAACTTGGCTCTTACAATTTAAGGGCGGCATTTATTTCATCTTTGATAACAATCCAAGAAAAAAAACAGAGCGAAGTCGTACAGAAGAGGTTGAAAAGCAGAAATCTAGACAATATACATACAAGTATCATTTTAACATAAATAGTGAAAAGATATTTTTTACGAAAACCCTATCAGTGACTGATAATTTTGTAAAATTAATTGGGTTGAAAAAGCGAAACAGTGTTACTGGAATTATTCAAACTGACAAGCGTGGAAAGACAACACCGTCAAACAAACATACCGATCAAAAAATTGAAGAGGTCATTAAACATATTAACTCTTTCCCTTTGTATGAAAGTCACTATACTAGGCGCAAAAGTAGCCGGAAATATTTACCGTCTCATTTGACAATCTCAAAAATGTATTCTTTGTATTCAACGTCACATCAAAACCCTGTAAGTGATAAAATATACCGCAGAGAATTCCACCGACTAAACTTAAGTTTCAAGAAGCCAAAAGTCGATACATGTCATAATTGCGACCTTTTTAAAATGAAAATAAACATAGCTGCTGATGAAGAAACAAAATCAACTATACAAACAGAACGTGACTTACATCTCGTAGCAGCTGACATGGCATACAAAGAGAAACAGATATTTAAAAACATTGCAGTTACTGATAGTAAAATTAAATGTCTAACGTTTGACTTACAACAATGTTTACCAACACCAGCGTTACAATCATCTGTAGCTTTTTACAAGAGACAACTGTGGACTTTTAATTTCACCATACATGACAACTCTTTTGAAAACTCAATACATTACATGTGGCATGAGGGCATTTCAGGTCGTGGTGCCAATCAAATAGCATCTTGTTTATTTGAATACTTGAAAAATTTACCTGAAGGCGTTTCCGAAGTAATTTTATACTCTGATACTTGTGGAGGACAGAATAAGAACACCCACGTCGCTGCAATGTTCACTTACCTATTAACATTAAAACCCTCACTAAAAAGCATTCATCACAAGTTTATGGTACCAGGTCATACACATATGGAAGTAGATTTGGATCATGCTATCATCGAAAAAGAGAAAAAAAAAACCGAGATAAAAATTTATCACCCACACGATTGGTACCAGCTAGTAAGGTCAAGTAGCAAAAAAATTACTGTTAAAGAAATTTGTCAAAACGATTTTTTTGACTTTGCGAGTCTTCTAAAGGGTCCGTTGGTGGTACGAAAAAAAAACAACGAAGGGAACACATTTAAATGGCATGATGTGAAATGGTTGTGTTATGACACCGACTTTGGCATTATAAAATATAAAATATCACTTGCCAGAGATGAAAATTTTAAAACAATAACTTTGAAACGTAGCACAAGACAAGCAATAAATTTCACGTTATTGCCTATTACGACCACGCCTGTACCAATAAGTATAGAAAAAAAACGCGATATCTTGTCGCTATTACCCTTAATACCGGCCTGTTTCCACGATTTTTACCACAAATTAACCACTACCGCCGATACATTAAACTATGATCCAGAGTTGCAAAATTCCGAGGAAAGTGAATGAGTGTGTTTATATTATATAAGTACTCAAAGTGAAAGTTTAGTTGATAAGTATACGTTTTAATTTCTAATTAATCATATTTCTAAGCTAAATTAAATAAGTGTTAGCATATTTGTTACATGGCAAAAACCACTTAAGTCGAATTCTAGTTGTGCTCAAAAAAACTTATGTCCGATATTTCTTGTAATAATAATAATAGCCGTAAAATGTTAAACTCTATGTTCGAATAGTTTGTATTTACGTTATAAACATTAATAAAAACAAAACCCATAGTACATTTTTTTTACACCAAACAATTAAAACCTTGCCCTGTAAAATTTTTGTTTGCAAATGTTTCTGACTTAAGTGCTTTACCCTTCCAAGTCTATTGTCCGTGAAGCGACTGTCATCTCTATTGCTTAGTCGCTTCGCAGTTAGACTAGAAAGCCACTACTCAGGATTGTTTTAATAGACTTCAAAAACATAAGGTCATTTTCAATTCGACCGCATTTTCAACCGATTTCAAAAAAAGAGGTTTCTCAATTATACCATATATATTTTTTAAGTTTGTTCGCGGATAACTATTTTCATTATAAGGAAACCAGAATCTGATGATCGGATCTCGGAGAAATCGAGCATAACCTTCAAAAATTGTAAGGGCGAATAGTGCGCTTGTTAATTTTTTCATTACGTATAGGACTATCATTTAATGAAGGTTTGGAGTCGATTTGATGAGGGAGCCAATAGCTATTTGTATTAAATTGAACTTTACATATACCAAATTGCTTTTTAGTTTTGATGGTTGAAGGCGATTTATTTTGTTCAATATTATTTCATTTTTGTTTCCTTTATAAGTTATAACTTTCAACCGGGTAAACCCATTTAATAAAATTTTGTTTTACTAGTACGGTGTCTTGCGCGGTGCTTCGCGCCGCACCACGCCATAGGTTTTGGCCTATAACTTTTGACCCTTTAGGGCTATATAGGTCAAATTTTCGATTTTTTGGCTTGCCTCCAGATCGAGGGCTATCCATGAAGGGGTCAACCATCATTGGAGCATAAGCAGTTCTCGAGAGCTAAAGGGGACATTCCCCATTTCTACATATAGATTGAAAGTAGGTGCATTTGTGTGGTTCCATATAATTTGGTCGAATTCCGGCAATTTGCTGTCGGTATTTTTGCCAAAATTACCGAATTAGGGCTCCAATGTAAATTCTTACATCCAATACAACTTCTAAGCACCTTATGCTGTTCTTTGATATTATCTCAAAATCTTATTTAGATATTATTTTAAGTTGTTGTATGTAAGTTTTAGAATCTAGTGCTCGTAGCACATATTTTTATTGCACTGTACACACGTGTTGCCTTGTCACCTTAACATCTTCTCTCTGGCCTGCTGGAAGAGATTCCTTTAGGAATAAGTAGAGCCCTTGTACTAACTGCTCACTATTCTCTTTGTATTCTTCTTATAGTTTTATTTTTCTCTGTGTGTTGTACATAAACTAGTGGTTCTGTGAACCGTAGACTTCGGGAGCGGCTGAGTTTAGAAATTTTCTTCTTCAATTTTCTTTATTCTTTCATTTGTCATCCAATCCAAAAAATATCATTCAAATGTTATTCATTGTAAGCAACGAGTGTGTGTGTAAAGTTTCATGCAAATTGGTTGATAAATACGGCCTCAAACATGATTTGACAGAACCCGTAGATGGGTACAGACAAAGAAATTCTCCCCAGTCTGCAAGTTTAAACGGAGCCTTCGGTCGATTCGCTCCCTCAGTCAATAAAAAAAAAGCACAAGTTGAGTAGAATACCTAGCTTCTTAAGCGTTAATTAATGTAGTGGTTTATGTCTTCTATAAATGGAAAATTTACTATAAACTTAGACGGAAATGATAGAATCACCAAGTTAAGCACTATTTTGCAAATTGAACCCGGAAAAGAACCGTTGGCATAACTCCAACTATGAGCGCGAGCGTGCCAGACTGATCGTAACAGTTTTTATTACTTACACTAACGTATTACCACTTTATTGGTATTATAATATAGTATTTATCCGACAATGTTAACACTTTGTAAAGGTTAAGCAACATCTAGTCAGGCCGGTCTTAGGACGGGTGATCATTTCTGAAGACACTGAGACCCCTCCATGTCTCGGAGAGCACGTTAAGCAGTCGGTCCCAGTTGTCATACGAACATCTATGGCAGTCGTTAGGGTTAGTTGGAGCCCTAAATCAAAAATCCGACCGGTCTAACTACAGAACTTCGATATCGCCCATGGGTTGTGGAGGTCAGATGGCAGTCGCTTCACGGAAAATATCGAAGTTCACCCGAATCGCAGTTAGACTGGAAAGCCGACCCCAACTGAGTTGGGAAAAGGCTCGGTGAATGATGATCTATGGTATTATAAACACGAAAGTTGTATGTTTGTTACTCTTTCACACGAAAACTACTGAACGGATTTTAATGAAACCTTACAATAATATAGCTCATACATCAGAATAACACATACGCTACTTTTTATTCCTGTAATGTATTCACATGGGGATTGGGAATGAGAAAATTATTTCACGTGGGCGTAGCCGCATGGGCGGAGCCGCCATGAGCAATGGCCTATCGATATAGAGCCATCTCTTCCAGACAACCTTAAAGTGGTATTCGGTTTCTAGTGTGCTGTTATTTAGTCGTGTGTTAACAAAATATATTTTAAAAAATTGACACAGAGGTACCGCGCGATGAATGTTAGGTTAGCGTAGCGGTCAATAACCTCTTGATAACCTTGCGGTTCTTGTCTAAAACTAGACTAAATCAACTTTACCGAATTTAAATTAGATTTTTTAATTTTTTTTATTATCATTGTTAACTTTGGTTTGAGATTTACAGCCTTCTATAATGTGTATACTAAGGCTTGAAAGAGGTTACAATGTCGTGCTTCACCGATTTTCGTTACGTTTTGACAAGAAGTTTTATGTTTGCCGAAGCCTCGTCTGCTGATCGGCCGGTGCACCAATTGCAGGTGGGCCCCTAAGAATTTAGGCCCAAGCAATCTACCAATATTCACCTACCTAATCTACTAATATTCAATATTATTATATTTAGACAGCAAAGTATTCAACAAAAGGTTAGACAATGAATGGTTATGTAAATTATTAAGTAATAACAAAACAAAAAATTGTCATCGACAGAACTCAAACCTCATATCTACCTATTACGAATAGGTATAGAAAGTAGTTCTGTGGGCATAACCATTACTTTTACTCGGTAATAAAATAAAATCAGACGGCTCTTATTAGGATTCCTCCCCTTTTGTCCTGTGACGTCACCAGTATACTCCAAGGACACTGTTGGCAATCCGCCAACGTTTGCAGACCGATGAAGGATATAGATTGAATCACTGTGCTATAATTTATGATGCCGACCGAAATGACAAAACGAATTACGAAAAAAACCGGTCGCACTGGCGCACGAAGAGTTCGAAATGAAATGAAATTATTTATTTATTTGTATAGGTCACTAAATGGCTCTTACAAACGTCAGTAAGTAAGTTTGTCTATAAAAATGTCTATAAAAATGGCAATAAAATTACGTTTGTTGTACGGGAGCCCTATTAAATACTGATTTAATTCTGCTTTTTAGTATTTGTTGTTATAGCGGCAACAGAAATACATCATCTGTGAAAATTTCAAGTTTCTGTCTATCACGGTTCATGACATATCTACAGCCTGGCGGATGGGCGGATAGCGAAGTCTCAGTAATAGGTTTCCCGTTTTACCCTTTGGGTACAGAACTCTAAAAAGGAAATAATGTTACTTGGTAATATGTTTTTAGACTGAACTAGTAGTAGATTAGAGAGTACAAGTGGTAACCGAGTAAGTTAAGTTATTACAAAGGTTAAACAACATCTAGCCAGGCCGGTATAAAGATGGGTGACCGTTTCTTAAGATATTGAAACCTATCTGTAACTCGGAGCCTTCCGTCTAAGCAATCATCAGTCGTTACGGGTATTTGGAATCCTGAAACAAAATCCGACCGTTCAAACTAAATAACCTTGATATCACCCATGGGTTGTGAAGGTCAGATGGCAGTCTCTACTCGGAAAATGTCAAAGTTCAGCCACATCGCTGTTAGACTGGAATACCGACCCCGACTGGGTTTGGAAAAGGCTCGCTGAGTGTGGAAGTAGATAAGTAATACATGGCCCATATAACAAGAGGTTACTGGGACTTGTAACATCAGAAGTGTTAGTAATAGTGAGTCAACTCGGCGGCGGCGGAGGCAAGGAGCAACTGTGTGGTGTGGTATGTAGATCAGCGGGACAGCGATCCCGAGTGTAAGAAACTACATGGGATCACGTTCTATGTTCACTTCTTATTTATAGATTTTCTTTTTCTCATTTAACGAGACAGCATTGTAGGTATTTTGTTATTGGAGTTGACTCACTATTAGAAGGTAGGTATTTATTGAGCTGAGTTGACGAAGCTCTTTCTTAGGCGACTGGTGTATTTCGTTTGGGATCGAACTCCTCCTAAACGACTGGACCGATCTTTTTGAAATTTGGCACTGTCATAGTGACCATCACCGTGAGTGCATATATCTGAATTCATAAAGGTCGGTCCAGTTGTTTAGGAGTTCAACCCGGATCGACAAACTCAGCTCAATTATTGCAACAGCAGAATGCATTGCATACCTAGTTATTGGGCTCGGCTAGCAGAGATTCTTTTTAATGCTATGCAACTGTACAGGCTGCTGGTTATTTTGAATTACAATGGTTATGGATCTTCAATTAAAAGTGGCCCGTAACGGCCATAACCGCCATACCTAGTTATTGGGCTCGGCTAGCAGAGATTCTTTTTAATGCTATGCAACTGTACAGGCTGCTGGTTATTTTGAATTACAATGGTTATGGATCTTCAATTAAAAGTGGCCCGTAACGGCAATAGCCTTGCCCCCTATTACGCCGGACTTAAAAATATACTAGCATAGTATGGTTGTGCAATGCACCTCTGCCTACTCCTTCGGAAATATAGGCGTTGTTCATACGATGCTCAGCTAGATATCAAATGAAATGCAGTGGACTGTATAAACTGGAATATTTCTTGACCGCGTACAAAATAGCGTTAATATTGAGAAGTATGTGTAACAAACGAGCGTATGCCTTGCGTCGTGATCGAATGAGTTGTGTGCAATGTGCAAGCGCCGAGGTGAGCCGAACGGTCCCCGACGACGATGTCTAACGGAGATATTGGTTATATTCATGTTATAAGTAGGGAAAAAGGAATAATGGAAAGAGGAAAGAATGGGGAAACATACCTAAGACACATCTAAGTTAAAATTACTTGTGACAATGGGGAAATTCAGCATACCTACATTATTATCACGCCTGTTTGTATTTATGTTTAAATTGGCCATAGTAGCAAGTAGAACAGAATTGCTACATAACAGTTTGTTTTGCCTAGGACCACGAATATTTAATAAAATACCAGTAACAATTAGAAATGTAATTGAAATGAACAGTTTTAAAACAAAACTTCGCAAATTCTTAATAGAAAAATGTTATTATACTATAAATGAATTTTTGGAGGATAACTCACTGTAATTAATACCTATGACAACTTGAATATGATGCATGATAATTATTCATGAATTCTATTATTGTTTCAATTGACATTATGCGATTTGTATTATTTATTTAATTTTATGTGTTAACTAAATTAATAACCAATTAATATTGTATACCCAAATGGTGAAACATAGCTGAACTCATTATTCTGTGAACATCTTTTGTACCTATGATTTACAATAAATATGATTATGATTATGATTATGTTTTCCGAGAATAAGCATTATCTATATAATCACCTATTTATTATACGCCGACATGTTTCCAACATTAGGTAGTTTGAGGGCAAGTTTATACCCGCACTTGTATGTTTGCCTGATCATTGTCCGTTGTTCGGAAAGTCGTGTCTTGCATGTGAGGTTAGCTCCCCAACTGCTGCTACTGGTTGAGACCCCTTTTTTTTTTTTTTTTTTTTTTTTTAATTCCGCGGCCCAAGGCCGCGGCCGCTCTAACGTCCGTTGCCGGGCGTCCCTGGTTACTAGCAGAGGGTATGTCCAGTGGCGCCCGGCGGACTTTTACCACCCCTGTGGTCTCTGCGGGTGTTTGGTCGGGACGAGAATCCCGCGTCATTGGGGTCGGGTTTTATCCCGCGTCAGTGAGTGAATCTGGTTGCGTGCTATGGGGCAAAGGCCCCGCAGCACGCAACCCTTCTAGCCTGCTTCTGTAAGGACGGTGGGTGGCGATCCCGCCGTCCTCAGGCCCCGATCATGGAGGACGATAGTCTTGGGCGTAGTCGCGTAGTCTGGGGCGGCCTGGCCGCCGACTACGGAACTCGGCGGGGAGGGTACGCTCCCTCTCCCTCCCGGCCGCCTCCTTCGCGAGCATGACTTGCTCGCAGAAGGACACGGCCGCGTTCCACCTACTCCCGCTGGATACCATGGCTTGAAGCATGGTCCCCAGCGAGAGGGTATCCACGCCCAGACCCACTACGAGGTCCCGGCGCTGACTCGCCCACGCTGAGCACTCCACCAACGTGTGGAGTGCGGTGTCGTCGTCGGAAACCTCGCAGTGTTGACACCGGGGTGTGACCTCACGATGCATGCGAAACAGATAGCTACCGAAGCATCCATGCCCGGCAACCATCTGCGTCGCACGGTACGTGAGGTCACCATGCTGCCTCTGCAGCCAATCGTCCATGATCGGTCTCACCGCCGCGATGATGGTTGAGACCCCTATACTTTTTTATGTTGGTTAAAAAAAAAAAAAAAAACTGTTTAATATATTACAAAAATGATGAAGAAACATTTCATTTTACACGAAGGCTTCATGTTCTTCATGAAATGCACCAACGAATTTTATAGAAGCCATACAATTTGGATATAGATAATTGGCTTCGGTAGCCATTTTAATTGGCGTTCGATTTTTAAAAATCGTTGCCGTATTTTTACTAAAGATTTTATAATATTACTGGCGACGCCCGTGTCTTCGCCAAACCTTCCTCGAGAACCACTCTATCCATTGGTGAAAACCGCATTACAATCCGTTGCTTAGTTTTAAAGATCTAAGCATACATAGGGCTATGCGTTCATATAAAAGTATGTTCAACAGCTAAATCTAATTATATACGGGCTAAAATTGAAAAATCTGATAATAAAACGAAGGCAATATGGAATGTTATTAACAAAGAAACTTGTAAAGCAAAGTCACGTGATCGATCCTTCGAGTTAAAAATAGATGATACACATATTAAAACTGATTCTGAAGTGGCCAATGCATTTGAATATTTTTTCACAAATGTTCCAATCACCACTACAAATAATTTAAATTCGTCAAAAAACGTAGCCAATTCTCTTCTTAAATCTAGTGTTGATAAATGTAGAATTAACTTTGATTTTCAGTATATTGACTCTGTCACTATACTTAAAACTTTTAAACAACTAAATATAAAAAATACCGAGGATCTTTGGGGCATTTCAACTAATATAATAAAATCAATAGTGCCCGCTATAGCGCCTCACCTTGCATTCATATTCAATAAATGTATAGATGAAAATCAGTTTCCTAATCTTATGAAGTACAGTAAAATCATTCCTTTATTTAAAGCAGGAGACAAAAGTGATCCTTCAAATTTTCGACCTATTTCCATACTCCCAACCCTCAGTAAAATTTTTGAAAAAATAAAATAAAATCAATTGCTTTCACATTTTACAGACAATAAGTTACTTCATAACAAACAGTTTGGTTTCACTAAAGGCAGGAACACAACGGAGGCAGGAGTTGCACTTGTGAAACATATATATTTGATGCTTGGGAGGAAAAGCAGGATGCCATTGGTATATTTTGTGATCTATCAAAAGCTTTTGATTATGTTGATCATGAGACTTTGCTACTAAAATTAGGTTATTATGGTGTTTCGAACAGCTCACTTGGCTTACTCGAGTCTTACCTCACTGGTAGAGTACAAAAAGTAAACATTAATGGCACTGACTCTTCTGGCGCCTCATTAGTCATGGGAGTACCCCAGGGCTCGATATTAGGACCCCTTTTATTCTTAGCATACGTAAACGATCTTCCTTATTTCACTAAAAATCTTTGTGAGATAGTATTATTTGCTGATGACACATCATTAATTTTTAAAAGTGATAGACAAAAACTAGCACTTGACGATGTAAAGAATACCCTTTCGAAAATATTGCATTGGTTCACAAGTAAACACAATCACAATAAAAATTAACTGGCAATGACAAATATTAGACTTCATAAAGTTGGTAATTCGTTTGTTGGCAAATGTATAAAAATTTATAATAAAATTCCTCAGGATTTGGTTGACATGCCTCTTAATAAGTTTAAAATAGTAGTTAAAAAATGTTTGATGATGAAAGGCTACTATAATGTACACGAATATCTTAATGATAAAAATGCATGGTCACCCTAATCTTCTGTTGTTGGCCACTCGTATAATACAATATAAACTAATTGTAACAATGTAAACAAAACAATATTAAAAAAGAAAATGGATAATCTACCTGAGTTTCTTGCTGGTATCTTCTCAGGAGAACCAACTTACAGAACCAGCGAAAGAATCATTTTCTAATGGTTATTTATGTACTTACTTAATTTATTATTTTTATAATATTACTTGACAAAATTGTAAAATTTTGACATTCATATGTGCTCTTTATGTGCCTAAACTGAATAAATGAAATTGATTCTTTGATTCTTTGATATGCCAGTTTCATTGTGAAGTATCAATACATATATAATAAAATTGTAAGTGTTTGATGTCTGTACATCGAAGATATAATAGAGAAACTGTTGTAGGGGGGTTTTTAGAATTTTTGTCTGTTCGTCTGAATGTTTGAACACGCGAATCTCAGAAACGGCTTAACTGATTTGAGTGTTGTTTTCAGTAATGTGTTGTGGTTTATTCAACTTAATATTTAAGGTGTGTTTCATTTCAATCGGTTCATAAATAAAAAAGTTATGTTGATCTAAAGTAACGTGCAGGCGGAGCAGCGGGCAACAGCTATACATAATAAACCAGTAACTGGTAATCAAGAAAACTATAACACGCAGGCGGAGCTGAGTAATTTTTTTTGGGATTTTTTCCTTGAAGTCTGATCGACTTAACTACTAAACTCGAAGGTTGTGGGTCCGATTCCCACCCAGGACAAAACCTTGTGTGATGGCACAATTGTTCTGTCAGGTTATAATTATTAATCTAGCAAGCGTAGTGTCTACTTTACATTTCGAAACAGGATAATTTTGCTTTCGTTTGACCCCGTCTGCCTGTGCGGAACAGAGACAGACAGACGTAAGCAAAATTGCTTCGCACAGTTCCGAACAGTTTTACACACAGCTAGCGACCACATTTTTCTATGCTACCTCTATGAAAGTGTGTCTTTAAATAATTTATATTTGGTATTTGTTATTAAAACAGGGAAATGATTTCACAGCTCTATAGAGCTACACACCGAAATCAAAACAAAACAACAATAAAGTACGTAGTTCTAAATTCAAGAAATATTTAAAAATTGTTTTTACATGATAAATTTAATAATTTATGGACATGGATATTAACATTCGTTTCCATTCGGAAAAACGACTATTGCTGAGGAAGGGCCATTAAGAAAATAGAAGTACTGTACAAGTGTACGTTGATGTAAAACTATTTATTTATCGTGACCTTTTTTTGATTGGGGAGAACAATTTGGGAAAAAGGTACCGTTCGACCATAATATGGGGAACACTAGTTATTACGTATGTCAATACAAACCAAAATAAAAAACTTTCCTCTTTATAATATTAGTATTGCGCAGGAGTGTTGCTGACACGTGACCAATCGGCCTTACTTAATTAGCTTTTTGTGACTAAGTTAGGATCTAAATACATTGTGTTACGGCAACACAATGGGGGCGAACAATGGACTGTTAAAACTCTGAGGCTTAAATTATATGTAGATTTGGGAAGGATAAGCGAACAGTGAGGTGAAAGTAGGGTTGCCAGTGACACCATATAATAAACAAAATCTACTAGGTAATAATATCATTGTGAAAGAAGATTGTTTAGATGAATGTCTGTTACCTTCTCAATATTTACTGTACATTAGAATTAAGATATTTTTGACATTCTCACACCACGTCATCTAGCCCAAACTAAGCTATATGCTTGTGCTATGGGATCACAACTGATAAACATACTTATATATTTCTAAATACATAGATAATATACATAGAAAACACCCAAACTCCGAAACATTTTGTTGATCACATACATATCTGATTCGTGCCGGAAATTGAACCCTAGACTCCGGTGTTGAAACCTGATGCACTACCGACAACGCGACCGAAGTGGTATTGTATTAATAACTCCCAACTGGACGTTTGGCAATTTTTACCTAAAATTACCTACAGTCAATGCATTTTATACAGTTCCTACCTAAATGGGCTTACAAAATTATTACGTATGGTATATGTGTGTAAGATTTTCACGTATTGTTGCAAAATCATCAATCAATGAATTTAAATACGCTTTTATGACATATAGGTTTCTAATAATTACACCTATTATATTTATAGTTTTTACAACCTCATAAGATTTTATGAATCTGTTAACAAATGCGAAGTAACACGACATTAATGTGGCTTATAATATAGTCATTAAATGCCAAGGGTTCCATTAAATGGTAATGGGTCACATTAAACGTGGTCACATTAACTGCGGGTTATTTTCTCTGAATAGAATAATAATATAACCCTCGTTACTGTTTATCCTATTTTCATATTCTACCAGGTGGAAATGAAACGTATGGTCATAAAACTCATTAAACATTAAAAATAATATTCCGGCGTTCTGCTTTTTGCCCCATTTCCCCCAACCAAAATAGCTGATTATAAAAAAATAGTTTAAGTACGTAAAGGAACACTTGTTACAAGTTTTGCGGAGATCGGTGCTTTTCCACGACAAACGTGCCAATTGCTTTATAGCAACGTAGCATATCAGCCATAGCAACGTATCATAGCAAATAATCTGGTGTAAAAGCACCCTTAATCTCAGGAACTACTACATACTCACAGGCACCCTGTGTAGCAATAAAAAAAAAAGGGGAATTATAAAACGATCGAATAATATTCTATCCGTGCGACCACATTACTAAGTGAGCGACTAGAAATACAGAGAGGGATGATTTCTTCTTTAAACAAAATGGGTAGGTTAGGTTAGGTTAAAACTGTGACCTCCTATGCCAGAAACGACTTGCATTGCTCAAATGTTATGAGTCGCTCACTTAGTAATTTCTCGTCACTCGCAGTCAGTCGCTCACTTAGTAATACTAGTCGCTCACTTAATTATTTTTGACACTTAAAACTTTATTTTACAGTCACTCGTTTTAATACTACCCTTAAAAAAAAAGGAACAACTGCTTCGTATTTGAAAAACTAACCAGCATGGTTAATGTAATGAGTTATTATCAGTTACTATCTATTTCAAACCTTGAAATAGATAGATAGATAGTCCGAGACGCCCAGGACTGTAATTGGTTGTGCCACAGCGGCTGGCACGTAAGATTTTGTTGCCTTTCATCAACTTTCATTGGAAGGCAACGGGTTTAATTTTTTTTCATACTTACACTATAGCTGCTACTTTTTATTAAATTCATTTCGCCATTTTGGACATAACCCATTATAAATGTGCCCGGTGACGGCAATAGGTTTGCCCCTTATTACGTGGGACTAAAAATACTGTGGGTGTGTAATGCACCTCTGTCAACCCCCTCGGGATATAGGCGTGTGTGTGTGTGTATATGTGTTGAAATAGATACTAATTGTCTTAAAATAACATTCATAATCGTTCAATAGGGCATTTTTAACTAATAAGGTTTTTACCTAACATTAGCGTTTCATTACGAGTTACGAGTATGGAGGCTAGTATTTGGAAGTCGACTAATAAATTCACGTCAAGTGTCGTTTATGATTTCAGTTTTATTTAAGAAGAAGGAATTATTTTAAGTTAACGCCATCTCTTGGAAGAGCAATGACAAAACATCTTTTGATTTATAGCCGTCTCCGCATTAGTATAGTTAATAGGGTTGGCAGTTTTTAATTTATTGCCTTGAATAAGAATAATAAAACTTACATCTTTGTATAAATAACGGAGACAAATATTTGCATGATTTATTTGATTATGCTCACTATTACACATTCAGGTTTAAGATTGATTTATAAATTAAAAAAACCCAGATATTCCGGTCAAAATAAAAATAGTTATTAAAAACACGTCAATCTTTGACACAAGAAAGAACTTTAAATTACCAAATTGAAATGGTACAACTCAAGCAGCAGTATCACTTAATTAAAAAAAAAATCAAAATTGGTTCACCCACTCCTAGATAAGGCAATGATATTCCAAATATAAAAAAGAGCAGATAATTATATTACTGGAGCGCGCCCCGTGAAGAATTGAAAAAGAGTTAATTGTTCTGTCAAATCCCAGTACATTGTCAGTGTCAGTTTATATGAAGGTAACATACTCGTAGTTATTAAAAATTATAGCCTTTTTTTAAAAAACGTAACGTAACGTAACGTAACAAACGTAGCGATAAACATGGGTGCAGTCGAATTGAGAACGTCTTTTGAAGTCGGTTACAAATTCTGGACTGCATCAGCTGAGGCTTGTAGGTTGATCCCAGCAACGGCAATAGGCTTTACTCCCTATTACTACTGATGAAATCTGGGCGTAATGACCACCTCTGTCTACCCCTAAAGGCGAGGTTTGTGTGTGCATTAAAAAAAAACATTGTACCATATTTTTAGACAGCTATAAATGTTTAACACATTCAACGTCTGTCTCATTGCTTGATGGAGTCGCATGAGTCACTACGCGCGAATCTCGTCGCCTCGACCTCGCCGGAAACAATGTGCTCGCTTCCTTATAAATTCATAGGGGGCTATTAGGACTATAACCCGCGTTTTTAGTATTGATTGAACCTTCACAATAGGTGCAATCTATCTCCGTACGAAATTGCACATGTCGTAATAATTAAATACATTTTGTTATACTTTACAATTTTGCTATAACCTTGTATTAAGGAGAATAAGTAAGCAACTGTGTTTGTTTAGCGCACAATAATTTCAATTTCACAAAAATATAGGTCGATTCATAATTGAATAAAAACACATGTAGGTACTGTCGGTTGTTCATTATTTTTAACATATAAATAAATAAATATTGTTGGACATTTTCACACAATATCATCTAGCCCAAACTAAGCTATAACCTTGTGCTATGAGATCTAGACAACTGATAAACATACTTATATGTTTCTAAATACATACATAATATACATAGAAAACACCCAAACTCCGAAATAAACATTTGTGGATCACACAAATATTTGATTCGACCCGGGATTCGAACCCGAGACTCCGGAGTCGAAACCCGATGCACTACCGACCACGCCACCGAAGCAGTCCGAATATGTCTGTCACTAGTTGTTTCTTTTTTATGTACAATATAAAGTATACGAGTGACACTGAAAGTTCTTAGAAAATCAAAAACTGAACAAACTAGCAAGTTATCCCTGAGGAGTCCGACGCCTCTTATGTGTTTTGGGGGCGTCGCTTCTGTGTCGATCAGGGGGGGTCAGCCCCCCCGAGATGAGCTCGAAAGAGCGCCCCTTTGTCGGGCCGCCGTTGTTTAACAGCTCCTGCCTATCCGGCGGCCCAGCTTAGGCGAAGGAGAAACACCGTGAATAGGTTTTAGTGGGTAGTCCGGCCCGTTTTCCATCCTAGGGCCGAGAGTCCCACACGAAGCCGTCTCGCTTCCCCCCGCAGCGAGACGGTGAAGTGCGTAAATGTATCACCGACCACGTTAAAAAAAAAAACTAGCAAGTTATTACTTTTATTATATCTTTTCAAAATAGTGTCCATTTACATCAAAACATCGCTGCATCCGATAGAACCACTGAGAAAAGCACTTTGCCCACTAGTCCTTACGGGTCTCTTCGACGGCATTTTGAAACGCAACCACTGCTTCATCGGCATTCATAAAACGTTTTCCTCGAAGTTTTTCTTTTATATTTGGAAATAAATAAAAATCGCAACTGCGAGGTCGGGACTATAGGGCGGATAACCCAGTAGTTCCACGTCTGACGTCGCCAAGTAGTCGATTCTTTGCTTGGCGGTGTGCGACGAGGCGTTGTCGTGGTGAAGGAGTATCCGACTGCGACGTCGTTTCTACCAAACTTTTTCTAAGACAAGTGGCAAACAATTGTTAGTGTACCACTTTGCAGTAACTGTTTTTTGATCCTCTAAAACAATTTTTGCGTAATGACCTGTCCTTCCGAAGAACGAGGCCACCATCTTTTTTTAGTTGGCAACTCCTCGGAAGGAAACATCCAGACAGCAGACTGTCTCTTAGTTTCGGGATCATAACAATAAATCCAACTTTCGTCACCCGTAAGTATGTCGAACACAGCATTTGGGTCACCTCCGTTAAATATTTGAACCATTTCACGACACCAATCAACACGACGGAGTTTTTGGGCCTCTGTCAAATTATGAGGTATCCGCCGCGCACAAAGCTTCCTGACTTGACCTGATTTTGCACTTGACTCATAGCGATGCCCAAGCTTGTCCGAATCTGCTGATAAGTCACTCTTTTGTCAGTCTCTATCATACGCCGTACAACACTGATGTTATCTTCAGTCGTAGCCGTAGTGCCGTAGTCGTGCCGTAGTGCGACCACGTGTAAACTCATTAAACCAGTTGTACTAGACAGTGGCACTAGATGGGGCTAGATGGGGCTTCATCGTGAAAGGCCAATCGAAATCTATCAAAACTTTCTTGTTGACTTAAATGACATCGATAGTCATAAAAAACCATTGCACGAAAATTTTCTCGCGTTATATGCATGCTGACGTGACACAGACAATTTTCATTTTGCCGCGGAATCGTAAACAAATGACAAATGAATGAAATACATACACAATAGCATTGGCAAAGAGTTCCGTTTTCAAAATTTGAACTTATGTTTTTATTATTTCGTTTACAAGTGGCCAGTTCTAGGAACTTTCAGTGTCACCCTCGTATTATGTTTTATTTCCTTTTGCACTAGTTTAACTTATTTTGAAGTTATTTTACACTGACCGATTTTACCTCAAAGACTCATCAGAGTGATGTTAAAGTCTCTATAATGCCTACCCCTTCGGTGATTACGAGAATGTATGTACGAGTATGTTATGTAAAGTCGCTTGAGCGCCGAGACTCAATAATATATTACATGGTAAATATTCCGAACATACTAATATTAAACAACTACTAATTTGTGAACCAACTTTTCTACTGTAATCTTACAAAACAGTCAAACAATGAACCCCAAGTGTTATACAAATCGTTGTCTCCAAAAACAAACTTGAATCAAACAAACATTACATCAGCAAGTCGAATCAATCTTTGAGCAAAACGTAGAAGTATGTAAATTTTATTTGTCATTTAAGACAATATTTTTGTAAGCCGTGTATAATGTCACGTCTTGCAAATATCCAGTTAGATCAATATTGAGTAAGACTTGAGGTATAACAATGAGCAAATACTTTACTTTTGAGGTACAAGAAGCTTCTAAGTGTTTCATGGAAAAAAATAGGTCAATGGAGACCTCGACTAATACAGTTAAGTAATATCATTCACCGAGTCTTTTCCCAACACAGTTGGGGTCGGCTTTCCAGTCTAACTGCGATGCGACTGAACTCCGACATTTTCCGTGGAGCGACTGCCATCTTCATCATCAAATTTCGAAGTTCTGTAGTTTAGGGCATGAACAACCTGTAACGATTGCCATGTTCGTATGGCAATCGGTACCGACCGACGACGGCTTAACGTATTTTATAGGTTTTCTGATAAAGCATTCAGCAGTAGGTACATACACACGTTATGCTATTAAAAGTTGATATAATTTGAAACTATTGTCTCTTCACACGCAATCGCTAGATTGCGTGTAGGCGTCGGCTCACTAAAACTCTGCGTGAATAGCAGTTTCTAAACTTCTAAAAATAGAGTTTTGTTCAAAAAAGGGCTGGCTTTTATTTCGCACAGAGAATTGAATATTGCTGTTGAATATGCAGTGCGGTTTTTTGGGAACGGTCGCCAATGATGAGTAGATAGCGTTGACCGAGTTTTGTACCTACATTTGAATATTAAATAGGTCTGCGGTGCACTTGAGGTCGAACCGCTAACAAATTTTCCAATTGCTCGGAAGCTGCACTAGGCTCTCTCCCTATTGCGTGATACTCTGTGTTTATAGTTCAACGCTTGGACTGCAGAGATTATATTTAGTGGTATATATGTAACACCTGTTATAGAGACTGCGGGAAATTCGGTTTCAATAACAGTAGTGGTTATGAGCTTTCTATAGTCCCCGGTATCGACAATAGGCTAGCGTTACGTGGGACCAAACAATTACTGGTAATGGTGATGATGATGAAAGGCAACAAAATCATACATGCCAGCCGCTTTGGCACAGCCAATTATAGTCCTGGTCGTCTCGTACTCATATTGTTCTCTCGGACCCATTGTGTCATATTACGATTCATATTGTAAAATTATTTGAATCTTAAATGTCTCTTATTCTACCTTATCTTCAACTTAATCTTTGTTTCCTATATCCGTTAGAACACTAGCCAACAGATTCTTAAAGCGATGCAAAAAGAAAGTACGCGATTCACAAACGAATAATTATCTCCGCCACAGAGCGTGACTATCGTCGCTGGCGCATCAATGAGCGATGAGATCAGTGCATATGATTGTGCATCTCTATTGATCTCTGATTTGATAGAAAACGCATCTACACCCGCCTTATGTATCTGTTTTGTCAATCTCTTTTCATCCATTCTCTACATGAACGAACCATTTAAGGATAGGTGCCTTCTATCTTGGTCACCATATCTTCTGACACAGCGCAACGTTACCGTATCACGTTGTTCTTTACTTTATCTACTAAGGTTAACCCGTATTTCTTCGTCTAATAATATTCAAGCTTCTTCCTACCCATCAGGGATACAAACGTAATTATACCTACCTTTAAGTAGTTCTTCCACACAGTTTTCAGAATTTGGAAAATTTCAATTAAGAAGTATTTACCCCAGCTAGTCTGAGAAGCCTTACAAGTGAAGGCCATCGAATGGGGCGCTCTGATGTACACCTACTGTATTATGAGATTACGTGTCATGCCGCCACGGTACATAATCTTGTGTGAGACGGGTCAATTCACTGTCATCATAAATAACTTTTCATCTATATCTATTGGTAAATTTATTGTGGAATTAATAGGCTAGTTGCCAAGAAATAATATTTTTAAATTAATTTTAAATAAAAACCGGCCAAGTGCGAGTCGGGCTCGCGCCCAAAGGGTTCTGTACCAAAACGGCAAAAAAAATCCCGTTTGTTGTATGGGAGCCCTCTTAAATATTTATTATATTCTGTTCTTTATTTGTTGTTATAAAGGCAATAGAAATACATCATCTGTGAAAATTTCAACTTTCTAACTATCACGGTTCATGAGATACAGCGCAAGACAGGCGGAAGACGGACAGCGAAGTCTCAGTAATAGGGTTCCCGTTTTACCCGTTGGATTCGAAACCCTAAAAAGATCTAAAATAAACTGCATTAATTATGTTGTTTTTTTTTATGGCGGCAAACCTATTTGCCATTACCTGACTCTATACTTACAAAATCAAAAATTACAAATAACAAATCAAATCAAATCACAAATTACAAATCAAAAATTTACAAATCAAATCAAATTACAAATTATAAATCAAAAATTACAAATCAAAAATGTACACAGCAACCGACTTCAAAATACCGAAATGGGACCAAATAGGTTCACTCAGTCCGAAGATAGAGGTGACAAACATAAAAAAACCATTAAGTCGAATTAAGAACCTCCTCCTATTTTGGAAGTAGGTTGAAAATCTGCCTCTGCACTTTGTACCTTTAAGAATTTCAGTAAAACCAGTTCACCGAGTCTCAATGAGTCAGAGAGTCTCGTATTAACACCTATACAGGTAACCTTCATAACACATATTTAAGAAGATAACAACTGCATTATCAGTATATGATAGAGTTGGATTATGCTATCAGCTTAAATATGATAAGGTTGGGTATTTACGATTTCCATCTAAAAAAATTATCATTTCAATCATCAGATTTTGTTAAGTGCTCAGAGATGCCAATGCATCAATGTGCACTGAGAAGAGCTATTAGGTTCAAATCTTCCTGACCTAGAATTAGTGCAGGTTTACTGAAGATTGACGGACGAGGGCTTTTTTAAGTTCATGCCTTACCGTCCATTGCTAAAGGCCCTCAGAAGGATGATCCCAACGCGGGACGTGATGTCTAAATAATTATAAAACCCAAGTTTCAATGTCCTTTACTTTAGGGTGTATTTACTGACTCTGGTCGGAAAGTAGTAGAGAAAAGCGGATAAAAGGAAAGAGGAAAGAAAAGGAAGAAACCTCTTTAGAAATGTGCAAAGTATGAATGTAGAGAGCTTTAGAAGTAGAGGTAGGCCCAAGAAAATATGGATGAAATATGTGAAAGAGGAAGGAAGGGAGTGGCTGAGGAGATGATGGGTGACCGGAATTTGTGTAGAGGACGAATACATTGTAAGCCGACCTTAAATAACTAGAATAAGGGCAGGTAAATGAGGAATAGAAATGAAAGTAAGTCACATACAGTTCAAAACACAATATTAGCGTTTAAAAATTTGGCGTCAGTTTCAAGTAAAGGGGGTTTAATAGCAAGAATGACGATAAGCTAGTAATCGAAAAATCTGTCCCGACTTGCTATGATCTAGCTACAAGGCAAGTCTTATCTTAAGTCTAATCTTATTGAGATTTGGTCAAAAGAAATCTTATCAGAATACGTCTTTATACAGATAAAGATTATTAACACAGTTAGTGCTCATATGAAACAGATATATAAAGCGAATGTAGACGGACAGGCTTGTAAGACCTTCGTTGAAATCGAAGATCTATTTTTGAAAGGCCAGGTTAAGACTACTTTTTCAACTTCTGAAAGTTGAAAAAGCGGAAAAAGTATGGAGGATCCGGATCTTAGTATGTGGAAATCCGTAGTCTCTTGCTAGCATAACGGGAAAAAAGCGGGACGGTATGTATGTATGTTCACATATCCCACATATAATAGTTTCTCGTGTATTCCGAAATAAAAAGTTAAAATACTTCCAGATAATCAGCTATTATGAATGTGTAAGGATTGTGAACACTGGAGAGTATTTTATAATTTATCTCTATGCATACCGAATGTGTTAAAGTTCATTCCTTTACTTGACTATACTTACGTTTAGATGCATAAACGGTGCAGTACAAACGATGTGTAAAGGGTTCTATAACTGCACAATTCATGAGCCAGAACTCCCGCGAACTCGTTAATTTCTTCAAATAATTACCAAATACGCAAAAACGATTCTTATAACTCCGAACACCAAATTTCCAAAAAAAGAGGTTTGCTATAAAGTTTTCTGTCCATCTGACCTAGATATTTATAGTCGAGACCTACATTATGATTGTCATAATGCGCATACTATCACTCTATGTAAAAACTTCGTATTCTTCAAGATACTTCAGAAACACTGGGGTGATAGGGTCCGAGCACTTGCTACTTTCATAGAGATATCGATGCTTGTCAGGCTGAAAGGCTGGTTATATCCTGGTTTAAAGAAAAAGTATCGCCATCCAACGTGGCAACGCAGCCAGCATTCTGGGCACATTCCCAGTCTGCAATGCCGCAGAAGATTTCGATGATCTTTTGTAGATACTGTAAGTACATTTACAACGTTCTTAACCTTACCTTATACTAATTTCCCGATTTTCGCTCATAATTAGTAATTTAAACAAGATCTATTTGGGTAAGAAAACCCTATGATTGTTTATTGTTGGCTTATGACGACTCTGTTATGAAATAATTGGATAAATGTTTATTCATCATAGACAATGATAATTTTATTTTAAATATCATTATAATTGTTGTTATTACTTTAACTAGTTTGTTTTTAAATTGAATCTGTTGTTAGCGGCGGAATGCTGCCGCCGCCGCCGGCCGGCGTTTTCTAGACCGGCAAGTCAAGTCTGTGACATAATATTTCTAGTATTTCAAGTTTAATTAATTATGCTTCTTTTAAATTATTATATTTAGCATTATTATCATTTTATTCTTTATACAATTTTAAGAATTCATCGGCGTTTTGAATAAGTACGAATAGGTACATTATTGTTAATTTTAATTCTACAGAACAAAAGTCCGAAATATTTTAACATTCAATATATTATTAAATTTTATTTATTATTTACTGTTAAATGTTTTTATTAACTAATGAATTGCTTCTTTAGAAGAAAGTACCAAAAAAAGAATGATTGCATAATATATTTTAGGGTGGTATACTTGTTTTGGCCGCAGTGTTACCATTTAATTAATAATTAATTAATAGCACTTAACTTTAAGAAAAAACTACCTATATCCTACAGGTGACGTAACCTAGGCACCGAGTCCCCGATGCCGACGGTGTGAAATTATCAACTTAATTAAATAACTAATTATTATCTCACAGTTGGTATTATATTGCCTTTCCAGGAAATACATAGTTCGTTTTAATTGCTATAATAATAACTTTTAAATGAATTACAGTAAAATATTAACGCTCAATAAACGAATCAGATTGATCAAGTATTAAACGTGTGATGTGCCTCTAAAATTGCGTTTCTAATTCCTCAATAAACGATCGACAAACGCCGGCAGGGGAATTTGATTTTCTCAGAGATTGACAGCTGTCAAAATGACAGCTGGTTTTTTTGCGAATTACAGCGTACGAACTCACCTTTGACAAGCCGCTGCAGTATAATCTCCTTGTGCTCGTGAGTATGGGGTTCCCCAATCACTGCTAGTAAGTAACATCCCGTAAGGGGGCTCGGTGGGGGCACGGAGGCTGACATCTCCGTCCCTAAGGACAAGGACCTATCCTCGTCGTGGTCCATTGCCGACGGCGGCGCCGGCGCGACTGCCGACGGTTCGCCCAGGGCTAGCGTTCGAGTCGACCGCTCGGCACGAGAACTCCGATCGGAATGGTTTGGAACGGGACAGTGAGGCAGACAATGCGCGCGCAAAACATCACCATCGACCGCAGGACGTGCGCGGCACGCAGACGCGTCGGCGACCTGACTCAACCCCAAAAACCGTCATTCCTCTCTAACTCGACATTTCATTTACCTGAAAAATAGAGACAGAGTATGTCATAGGGCGTATACAGAAGCCGGTGTAGGATTTTCAGCGCACACGTGATCTGCATTGCGTCTAAACAACCCGGCTGAATAACCTCGGACCGGTGCCTCAGCTGTTCATAGAATGCCATGGTTGTTACAATCGATAATGATATAATCAGAATGGTTTGACATTACTTGGTGTACAAGTATCTTGTAAATGTAGTAAATAAAATATTAGGCCTGGTTGATAAATCTGTAGAAGGCTAATGCTTTCTCCGTCATTTGTCTTCCTGACATTTATCACTTTCCTCCGTCCAGCCAGTGTAATCATGAGAGATGCAAACTCATTTTGTTTATGGGTCGGTTTCATTTTGTACCTCAAAAAAAATCCTACAAATAGTAATTTAACGTTCATTGTTCTTACGTTTAAAACGTTATTACAATGATATAAACGGATTAAAGTTTGATTTTTCATATTCTTTGAAATCTTTTATGTAAATGTATAGAGTTCCAGGTGATATTAAATTGAACCACCAAAATACTTTGGTAGATTCTTTTATTAAACATATAAATAACACACACACAAACTTACGTCTTTAATCTTTATCATAGAACAGTCAGATGCGTTATCACATCTACATATTAGTAATTCTGCTCAGTAGGTAATTTCGGAGAAATGGTAACAAACAAATAAACAAAACTTTATTTTAAAGTTCTGTACCCTAAAGGGTAAAACGGGGACCCCATTACTGAGACTTCGCTGTCCGTCCGTCTGTCTCCAGCCTGTATCTCATGAACTGTGAAAGTTATAAAGTTAAAATTTTCACCGATGATGTATTTCTGTTGCAAATATAAACATTAAAAATATTAAAATATTTGAGCCGTTTGGGGTAGAGACGCTGGGACCTTGGGGTCCGAGCGCTCGCGGACTCTTTAAAACCACCTCGAAACTCATGGTCGACTCTTCTCAAGACCAGAAGGCTGGTTACTCTTTAGCTCAAAGCCATACAACGTGGCAATGCTGCCAGCCTTCTGGGAACACTGCCAGTCGGTGACGAGGCGTAGGAGTTCTTTGACATAATTATATACCTAGTGTAGTTTTTAGTAAGTGTAAATGGTATTTTCATCTACTATTATATATATGGTAACTCCTAAAATAAATAAATAATTCTTAATATAAACAACAACTAAAAAACAGAATAAATAATGAGGGGGGCTCGCATACAACAAAAGAAAAATTGTTTTGCTATTTTTATAGGTGCACGAGTGCGATTCGGAATTGGCCGATTTTTTATAATATTATTCTTTTATAATATTCCCTTTCAGGATCATTGGTGTAAATCATACGAGTCGTTTGTCTTGAACAATGTACACATACACATATCTTTTCGTACCCAAATTGACACATGCCCTCCTTTCAGGACAATTTTGGAAAAATGTAGAAATTTTGGGCAGACTAGACAACTTAATACAAAATTCTTTGTGTAAAATTTTAAATGTAAATATTAATGACCGGGCCTGGGTCCAAGCGTCTCTTCCAGTTCGCTTGGGCGGGCTAGGTATTCGTAAAGTCACAGATGTCAGTCTGCCAGCATTTCTGTCGTCGGTCCATAGCACCGAAGAATTAGTCAGGAAAATTTTGTCAAATACACTGATTGATTCCGAGGTTCGATGCAAGACCGATGCCATAAATGCTTGGAGGATGTCTTGCCCCGACACTGACCTGCCCTCACGCCTAGGCTCACAGCGACTGTGGGATTCACCGCTCTGTAAATTGAGAATTAATACACTAATTGACATTTATGTCAATATTTCAAAACGTGCACGCCTACTAGTTGTTGGAGATTGGGAGTCAGGGTTATGGATCCAGGCGCTCCCATCGTCCAACATCGGTACAATGTTGGACGACACAACATTCCGCATTGCCACTTGCCTTCGGCTGGGTACACCTTGTGTATCCCCGCATCATTGCACCTGTGGAGTAGCCGTCGATAATCTGGGACACCATGGTCTTTCTTGTAGCAGAAGCGCAGGTCGTATACCTCGGCACGCTATTTTAAACGACATAATTCGTAGGGCTCTTACCACCGCAGGTCTTCCGGCCAAACCAAATGATTTAGCACGAAGCGATGGAAAGAGACCGGACGGTATGTCATTGCTACCGTGGAAGATGGGAAGGCCTTTGGTGTGGGACGCTACATGCGTTGACACCTTAGCACCTTCACACCTTCCAAGCATTGATGGTTTGGGGTTGAGACACTGGGGTCATGGGTTCCGAGTGCTCGCCGCCTTTATAGATACATTGCTAAACGCCTAATCGATGCTTCTCAGGACCCGAAGGCTGGCTATTTTCTGGCCCAAAGAATAAGTATCGCCATCCAACGTGGCAACACAGCCAGCATTCTGGGAACCTTCCCAGTCGGCAATGACGCGGAGGATTTTTAAACGATATTTTGTAATGTAAATATTTTTAGTACATAATTATGTATATTTTGTACATTTTAATTCTTATTGTAAATAAATAACTGAAATGTACACATTAACTACAGAACAATGTCTCTTAATATACTATAGGCAAATAGAACGGTACATTATGATTCAATATTCCGATAGTGAAAGTAACAACAATATGTTTCATGCCAGCGAGTAACATTAATTTGTAGCAGTCAGTTCTTGTTGATTAATTACTAAGATTATGTCTGACTACGAAATAAAAATAACAAGCGTAGAATGGACGCGCGTTTACGCACTGTTTCCGTACATTCTGAGTCTAGCCGTAGCTGTAAATGTGTTGGACATCCGAACTCGGATGGCCGTTTTCACATTGCACGATATCGTACATTCTTACGTACTTATCGTACAAAGTTACTGCTGCTACTTACGATATCGTCACGATGTCGTGTATCGTTATCGTGCAATGTGAAAACGCCCGATCGAACACGAAGTAATGAGTATGTTAACTGCCTCGGTGGCGGTGGCCCAGTACCCTGATATCACGGGTTCGATTCCCGTATCTAATTAAATATTTGTGTGGTCAACAAATGTTTATTTCGGAGTTTGGATATTTTTTATGTACCTACGAGTATATTTAATATTACATACGTATTTAGAAATATAAAAGTATGTTTATCGAAGTAATAGCGAAGGAAAACTCGACACAAAACCGACCCGTCCCGTCTGGCCAGCGTGGTGGTATATCCTTTATGTCTGAATACGTCTATCACCAGGTAATACAATAGTATCCCTGCAGTCCGAACAGAAATAAAAATTGTACTTAAATTGATATTTACTGAAAAGCAAGTCAAATCTTCTAAAACGACTATTGCTAAAACATCGACCCAATTACTAAAGCATTGTGAGCGTGTGACCAAATAACACAATAATTATTGTTCATTGTTCTGTGTCTTTTAATATTATCACCGTTTTTTCTACTATCTATTTATAACCACAAACCAAAAAAATATAAAAAATATATTAATATATAAATTCAACCGCGGTGGAATGTGCTCGCAAGGCAAGTCAAAGACAGAAGTGGAGGCACATCGCTCGACGTGCAGCAGCTTTGCCGAGGGCAGCCACGACCACTCTACCAAGAATGTACGACTAAGAAGAAGATTTATAACCTGCTGCTGGCCGCTTAGAGCAACAAGTCCAAGGCCAAGCCACCTGGATGCGTTGAAAGAGGCTCTGTCAAAAATCTGAAATCTGACAAACACTGACTGTGTGTTGCCAGTGATGATTTACAGTACAGACGTGATCATTCACATTGTGCCTCATTCGAAGCTGTCACCCAGCCTGGGCGACAGTCCACTGTCACTTAATGATCATATCCGTAATGACGAGATCCGAAGGAGGAACAGAGTCACCCACATAAGCTAGAGCTGCCAGGCTTAAGTGGGAGCGGGCAGGGCACATCGCTCGAAGGAAAAATCCTTCGAGTGGCAGCTTGGGCAGGCCTGCCACCAGGCGATGTCCCGAGAATCCTCTGGATGCGGATAGCACAAGACTGCATGTTCTGGCGCTTGTTGAGGATGGCCAATGCTCAGCAGTGGGTGGCAATAATGTCTGATGATGATGATGGACAGTGACTGGTGAAATCTGGGTATATTAATAGGCAAGCGGCAAACCCCCTGAAAAACTAAAATGACTGACCAATCACTGAAAATGTGATTGCCCCTATACAAATTTGTATTTTTTGTTGAGCTTGGACCAAAAGGCGTCGATTGAACAAAATTTGTGCGCTTGGGCTATTAATTCATATAAACAAATTAATTTGTTAACTGATAAAAAGTTGGTTTTTAAAATGATTTCTGAGGGTAAAACGGGCAAAATAAAACACTTTTTACTTTGTGGTTTTTTCGAAAAAATGTGTTTTAAAAAAGTTACAACCACTTTAAAGCGCTAAAATGGTCAAATTCAACATTTTTTATCTCGCCGAGTTATGATCGAATTCAAAAAAATCCTGCGGCAGAATACTTCTCAGATCTTAAGCTTCAACTGACGATATTTCAAAATGAGAAAATATACATTTTTCCCATATTTCCCAAATTAAACCTTTTTTTTTTGGACTTTGGAGTTCCTTATTGATTGCCCGTTTACATGCGCATAATAGTGTATCTTAACTCGGAAAAACGCTACGCTATTTTACGATGTGAAAAATGTATATTTTCTCATTTTGAAAAATAGTCAGTTGAAGCTTAAGATCTGAGAAGTATTCTGCCGCAGGAATTTTTTAAATTCGATCAAAAGTCGTCGAGATCAAAAATGTTGAATGTGACCATTTTTGAGCTTTAAAATGGTTCTAACTTCTTTAAAACGCATTTTTTCGAAAAAATCTAATAGTAAAAAGTGTTAAAAATCATTTTCCAATATAAAAACCAACTTTTTATCAGCTAACAAATTAATTTGTTTAAAACAATTAATAACCCAACCGCACAAATTTTGTTTTCTTACCAATCGACGCCTTTTGGTCCAAGATTAACAAAAAGTACAAATTTGTATAGGGGCACTCACATTTTCACTAATTGGTCAGTCATTTTCATTTCTAAGCACTTTTTCGGGGGTTTGCCGCTTGCCAATAAATGCCTATGCCCTTTAGTTCGTGAAGAAGTTATTTTGCATAATGTGTGTGTAGACAGAAAATGAGCTGATAACGGTTAGAAATTTCATCCCGATCATACAGGTAGTCCGAGACGCCCAGGACTGTAATTGGCTGTGCCATAGCAGCTGGCACGTTTTTTTTTGTTGCCTTTCATCAACTTTTCATCGCAAGGCAACAGGTTTCAAACATTTTTTAAATTACAATTTAGCTGCTACTTTTTATTAAATTCATTCGGCCATTTTTGACATAACCCATTATAAATGTGCCCGGAGACGGCAATAGGCTTACCCCCTACGTGGGACTAAGAATACTGGCAAATTGTGGGTGTGTAATGCACCTCTGGCATTCGGGGGTGTAGGCGTGATATATATATATATATATATATATATATATATATATATATATATAAACATACAGGTCATAAAGTTTGGTGAAATCTATTCGTGATTCGTATTCAACTAATATTTGTTCGCGTGTGTCCGGGTGAAACAACCCTTGAGATTGAACTACGAGTATATTGGAAGGTATTATAATCTGTAGTACGCGAATGAATTTGTTTTGGAAATGTCTGTATCGGTAAAGGTTGATAATGAGTTTTCTGTTGGAATAACTTAATTTTGTTAGTATAAAGACATTTAGATGATTTTGTTTTACTTACGCTCCGTGAAAATTGAAATTATTTCTATAATACCTAATAATGAATGTGTATAATTATGAACGTGCTTGGTCTGCAGGAGATTATATTTAGGGGTAAGTATATTAAGTGGGACCGACAAAAATGCCTACCCCTTCGGGGTTAAAGGCTTGATTTATGTCTGTCTGTCTTACAACCTGAGTAAGTTTGCTGACCAGGGTTAAAATTAAAACCTACAAGAAACGTAATAAGATTGAATATTACACTCTTTCATAGTAGTTATTTGTAATCATTAATACTATTTCACTTTGATTCGAGTACATTATTAACTAAAACATAACATCACGCCCGTTGCCTCCGCGTGTACCTTCTACTTAGTGCCGGTAATTTTGTTAAGTTTGTGTGTATAATATATCAGATGTAGGTCTACTTTCTTATTGCAGGGACGGGCAAACTCATCCCTCACATGCGCCGTACACATAGACCAACGCTGTCGCCGTATACACTGTCGCCGTATACGACGGGACAAGGCATTATGCATTTTCCCGATACATAAAAGTCTGCCATGTTTGGTGCGGAGGGGTCATCGACACGCACACATTCTCAGACGCTCAAGCCCAATCGGGTGCCACTACGAAACTCACACATGACAATAAGAATAACATATTAACATTTTCACAAACACATACATACAGGGTGTTACGAAAGGGTTATATCAACCCGAAGCCAGCATCATCAGCTGGTCGACCATAACCCGTTTCGATATATGGCGACCGCCAAATGAGAAAAAAAAGTTCATCAAAAAATTTTGAAAGATATTTCAAAACAAACGTGTCCCAACGCTACGGTTTGACGTAGCTACAACTAGACAATGAGCGCGTGGTACGTATGTACAATGCTCTTGGCGGTGGCGCAGGCGTCGCGGTGGCGTGGGCGTCCTTAAAGGATTATTTTTGTTTATGTAAATAAAATTTTGACCAACACATAGTTATGTTTCCCCAGATCCTCGTCCGTGGTTCGACAGGTGCACCATGTGGTGCACGAGTCGAAAATCTTACCTGTTTACAGGAAAGGTTAATTTCTTGTGTAACAGTGCTAAATGCGGCTTCGACTCGACTGCGTACGCAGTATTTTTAGGTATCAAAACTCACGGTACAACTCCCTCCTACACAAAGCATCATCTCGTAATACTCTTCGGTACTCAGAGCCATTACTACACAACACAATCACTATCACACACAACTTGACACAACTCACAAATTAACACACTAAACAATTATTTACCTACCTCACTGCACAAAGCGAAGAATACAACTGAACTGACCTGTGACCTTGACTCGAAGCGCTCGGCTTCGTGTTCGTGGGGCGTCGCTTGATGCGAAACAGAGACAAAATGTTCCTACCAGGAGTAAGACGGAAGTCTTTTCACAGGCGCGCATTATTTGTCCCTATTATTTGTACCTATTTTAATGTCGATGACCGAAGCAGCTGATTTTAGCTAGTGTTGTTTAAACAAGTGTGTATTTTATTCGATAATAATGTTTTTTTATGAACTTTTTTTTCTTGTCTGGCGGTCGCGACATTTCGAAACGGGTTCTGGTCGACCAGCTGATGGTGCTGGCTTCGGGTTGATATAACCCTTACTTAACACCCGGTATACATTTTGTATCATAACACTATAATGACAAGACAAAAAGTTACCGCCCACTTTTGATGTAACAGTGTCGATACATTTTATCGATAAATTTGATAAATCGACTAGGAAAATCAGGTTTCAAAAATGTCACAAAAGTGGATGTCGTTTATGAAAACAAGACTTTTTACATATAAACATATAAATAAGTATTATTTAGTAAAATTACAATATTTACAAAGTTCGTGGAACAATTCATTGACGTCGTCACTGACTGAATACTTCCCAGAATGCTGGCAGCAATAATCACCCTGGAAAGTAACGTTCAAGAAGTAAGACCAAAAATATTAACATCTGTGGGTTCCTTACGCCTACTGCAGAACTTTCTGCAACCACCAGTAAAATTCATAACCTTGGTTGTTTCCAAAACTTTTGTAGAATCATTTTGGTTTGTGCAAATATTATAAGTTCGAATATCGCAAACACCGCCGCCACTGTACCCGTTGCTATTCAGAGGGACATTTCCCTGGATATCTCTAGCTAAAAAAATTATTAAGATTGAATTTTGGTTTGGATTGACCAGTTTCAACATTTTGTACAATATAATATAAAAATGTGTAACTGTGATTGAAGGAGAAAAAGTGGACCAAGTGAAAGAGTTCGTGCACTTTGGGTCCAAGTATACAAGGGATAAAGTATTATGACGATGATATTAAACGAAGTGAATCAACTGATTGGGTAACTGCATAACTTTATGAACAGTCAGAAGGTCCGGTCAGAAGGCCCGGTTGACTGAGCGTAGAGGAGTGCTTGTCCCTACACTTTTGTACAGTAGTGAATATTGGGTGTGGCAGAAGAAGCATGAAAGTAAAATAAATGCAGTGTGGAGTCAAACTGAGAAGTTTGAAAAGTATGGCTAAAGTGAGGAACAGCCGCGTGATACGGGAACTATGCGGTGTGTAGTGATCTAGATAAAGGGATGCTGAGATGGTTCGGGCAGGTAGAAAAGATGGATGAAAGGAGGTTGATGAAACAGGTCAGTACATATGGCGGGTGTTGATGGACAGGCTGGTAAGTAGAATACCATAGTCCAATGGAAAAGACACCTAACTGTAAGTTTGAAATATAAAAATAGCGGGCTTAGTTTATGAGGCCTGTCCGTATTGCTAATGTGTATTAAAAAAATGTTCACGCCGGCAAAGTTGCGCTAGATAAAAAAGACACAATTATTAATAGGTAAGTATTAAACTGAATGATATAAAAGAAACATTATGGGTATTTACGTTATTCTCAGATCAGAAAAAATATCTTTAACTAGCTTTGTAGGTAGGTACTAATAACCTTTCTTGAGAACCACTTCATCCATTGGTGAAAACCGCATAAAAATCCGTTGCGTAGTTTTAAAGATCTACAGCATAGGCATAGGTACATACGGCAAGAAGCGACTTCTTTTATACTATGTTAAGATTACAATAATGATTATATTGAACCTCTTTGCATTTGCATTTTTTTATCGATATCTTACTTGGTACATCGTGTTGTCATGGCGACATATAACAAAGTAATGGTCAGGATTCCTATTAGCATGGCATCGGATGAGTTTGTCGATAACCTATGCCTGACATTGTACTCAGGCAATGCGATGTACGGGCAGTGCTGCGATCACTCGACACGCGGAAAGCCAGTGGTCCTGACGGCATTCCGGCGGTGGTACTACGGAAATGCGCAGCTGAGTTGTCTCCTGTACTAACTCGTCTGTACCGCCTGTCTTACTCCACAGGAATCGTGCCGAAGGTCTGGAAGGAGGCGAACGTACAACCGATCCCAAGAAAGGGGATCGGTCTGATCCAGGCAACTTTCGACCCATAGCTGTCACCTCAGTCATCTGCAAGGTGTTTGAGCTCATCATCAACAAGCAGCTCATGCGATACCTCGAAGATCACTCGCTTTATTAAATGATCGGCAATACGGCTTCAGGCCAAAACGATCAACGGGTGATCTTCTGGCATTCGTAACGCATGTCTGGGGTGGGGCTATGGAAAGGCACGGCGAGTCCTTGGCCTCGATAGAGTCTGGCATGCTTCACTCCTTTCCAAGCTTCCGGCATATGGTCTACCTCCTCAACTGTGCAGCTGGATGGCCAGCTTTCTGAGCGAGCGCCGAGTGCGGGTCCTCTGCGATGGCCAGGCTTCTCGCTTTTTGCAAGTGAATGCCGGGGTGCCGCAGGGGTCCGTGCTGTTACCAACTCTCTTCCTTCTGCATATCAATGATATGCTATCCCTCGGGAACATACATTGTTATGCAGATGACAGCACATTGCACGGGAGCTACTGGGCTCGTCCGGCGGTGGGGCAGTCGGAGATTGAGGAGGATAGACAACAACTCGTGGCTGATCTCGACAGAAACCTGTATCTCTCAATGGGGTACCGAGAACCTTGTCGAGTTCAATACCCGCAAAACACAGGCGTGTGCATTTACAGCGAAGAAATCCCCTTTCCTTCCCCTACCCTCTCTTCAGAATGCATTATTACCAATGAAGGACAACCTTGACATCCTTGGCTTAGACGTTCGTCGAGAGCTCAATAATAAAAACTACATCGAAAGATGTATAGGGCTAGCTTCGCGGAAACTAGGAATACTGAATAAGGTAAAGCGATTCTTTACACCGCACCAGAGGTGTATGCTGTACAAGACGCAGATTAGACCCTGCGTCGAATACTGCTCTCACTTCTGGGACGGCTCCGCGAAGTATTTGCTGGACGCTCTCGACGCTATGCAGCGACGGGCTATCCGTATTATAGGTTGTCCGGAGGTAACGGGAAGCATTGAGCCGCTAGCTCAGCGCCGAACAATAGCTTCCTTGGCCGCATTCTACGTATTAACCACGGCGAGTGTTCTGAAGAGCTCTTCAATCTGATCCCACCCTCTTCCTTCCGATCCCGAACAACGCGTGCCGGGCAGAGATGCCACTCCCACACAGTAGATAGCATGTTCGCGAGAACCGAACGTTTTAAACGTTCGTTTCTCTGCCAAACGATAGTGGCCTGGAACGCCCTGCCTGTGCACGTGTTTCCTCCCACATATAATCCTGGGTTCTTTAAGCGGAGCGTGAAGAGGCACATCAGTAGGTCATCAAGTTGAGGGCCACTCTCTATAGTATTATGTGCTGTGAGAGTGGCCCACAATTACTAGACGTCGTCACGACTTACCACCAGGCGGGCGGTGTCAATTTGGCAAACCCAATATAAAAAAATATAAAAAAAAAGAAACAATAAAAATATCTTTTTGTAAACTTGATGTAGCAGATCGCTTTTACAGCAAAAAAACTGAACATTTTTTTTCAACTTCACTTTACATTTTAGTGTAATGTCATATCAGCTGCGTAACTAGATTTAGTCTAGTGAATGGTCAAGACGCTAAATTGTTTTGTTCCTAACTTATGCACCAGTGGTCATAAGCATGTGGCAGCGGGGAACGCTGATGAAGGCGGCGGTGTGGCCGTACACTAGGTATTATGACACCTGAGCAGGATCTGGGCTATATAATTTGTATGGTAACGAACACACTGGTCATTCACCACGCCGTATTACGCATCACCACGCCAGATTCACGTTTTCCCATGCTATCCCACGCGTACGACGCTGTCACACACGTTTAAAGTGTCATAGCGCATAGATAACGTAAACGTCAGACGTCAAAGACGTAGGACCAGTGTGTCGCTGTTTTCCACGTCGTGTGGCATACGTCGTATACGTATACGACCAGTGTGTATATAGATAGGCTTTAGTCGACTTGGGCTTCTAACAATCCCAGTTGTGTCCCAATTTGCCCTCAGTTCAATGAACCTCATAAAAATAACACGTATCAACGCGGTTTTGGTTTTCTCGTTTCTAGTTCACATTTTCCCACATTTCTCCCTCTGGAATCAGATAGACATACTCTTTATTGTACACAAAAATAAGCAAACAAACATAGACAAATATATACCTACTCATAACTGATGAAAAATAATGTTTAATAGGTGGTCTCATTGCTAAAAAGCAATTATTTTCAGGCAACCTTAAGATGGAAAGAAATTATATGTCTATATTTGGCTGAAAACTACATAGATTAGCTTAAAAGATTGTGAATAGACAGTAGAGGCTACTTTATTTTATTTTATGTAAAGATTATGATACACATACATTCTACTTGCTCTTTATAGGTCAGATTATTGTATGATTGTTGGAGCTCAGCCAAACCCTGTCTGTCTGTTTGAGGTCTAAGGTTTCAAATAATAGAGAGAATTTTCTCGTTCCGAATATCCATAGGAAAATATTAGGTAAGTACCGGTATACAAAGGGTACTAGCTTGGCCTTTCGTCTTCTTCATCTTATTCGAGTCAATGGCTAACAATCTTTACCTTCTGCTAGATTTTCCCAGCCTAATAATTGGTCACAGCCACGGCGTTATCCGTTGCTTCACATAAGTCCTCAACAGTGCAGGTGGAAGGGCACAGTGGGCAAGAGAGCAAGTGCGACATGGACTGGTATGGGGAACCGCAATCGCAGAACACTAGCGACTGGTGGATATAGCCCCACCTTGCCATGTTTCCCTTACAGCTGCCAACTTGTGTCCGCAGGCTATTCAATGACTTCCAAGTCGGCCACTGGAGATGATGTCCAGGCGGCAGGTTTTCTCTCGGTGTGATAAGCTTGGCCTAATAAGTATTCATCCATTTTTTCTTTAGTAAGGATCAGTCGAACTAACAATTAAATAGAGTTTATAAAAACAAATTGCTGAAGACAAGCATCCTCATACACTTACCTAAGTTAATTATTAGTTATACCTTCTGTCTATTTCTATTCACTATTAAATCGTATGGTCACTGGAAAAAGCTTTATGTAGGTAACGACATTTTGTGTTTTGTGTAGTCGGGCCGCCATCCACCGCCCCGCTCCTGCCGCGCCCGCCGCGCTTCCGAAATATTACTTTCCTATATTGCTAATACCTAAATACAGGAGCGGTTTGGTCCATTATAACACCTCCATTGCTCTGAGTATGAAACAGAATACAAGTAATTCAACTCACAAGACAACATTTGCTAAATGACAATGAAAAACAAACTTCGAAAAGTCATTCCCTCATAAAGAGCCCAATTAACTCCCAACACGGTGTCCCCATTACAAAGCGCCTAATTTTGAATTCGTATAACCCTGCAGATTTGAGTAGGTGGTCTTCCCTAAGAGATTTCAATACAGAGTGCGTACAAGTGGTCGTGGTCATATCGATCTGTAGTCGCACTGCGGCAGCACGCGATTTCCTTAACAGCTGATTTTAGAACACGCTCACCGGCTGTTTTATGGAACACCACTATTATAATGCAATTTGTGGATAGAATTCCTTTTTTGAATAATAGAGGGAAAAGCCGATAAAATATACTTTTTTTAAAAGTACGACATGAGCATTGTCACGGATAAAATAAAATTGTTAAGTTTTATTGAAAAGAATAAAAAAAAACCTTTTTTTTTTTATTTGAACCTCATGCAAGCATATTACGGTCGTTCGCCTCATGTTAAAAATTCATGTTTGATAAAATGGGTTGTCATCTTTATTTTTCCAAGGGAATTACGTGGGACCAGCAAAGGTACTGGCGATAAGTGAGCGTATAGCATACCTCTGCGTACCCCTTCGGAGAAACAGAGGTGATTTTATGTAAGTCTGTAAGTATATAACTCAAAATGTATGTACATCTAATTCTCATAATAATTAAGGAAAGCATCCCTTTAATCCGAGGACATTATTTTCGCTTTTTCGGAATATTGAGAGGTGCTTAGCGAACCTTGGTGGATGGTCCAATATATAAACTTGTAGCGATTTCTGATTATGGTAGAAACATTGCTTTACCAGATTTAAAAACAGTCCTTATAAAAATAAGATGAATGAAATCAAAAACACTCTCTATTGTACCTATACCTACTAAACAAAAAACATTAGTTATTTATTTAGATAAGTACACAAAACAGTAAACAATACAAACATTCATAAAATACATAAGTTTACAATGTTTGGTTCTAAATTATGTTACACATGCCGTAAAATTAATGCAAAATACGCCGCCTTGTTGCAGAAGAGCAATCTCTTCCAGGCAACCTTGGGATGGAAAGAATAATGGAGAAAAAGTACGTTATTTCAAAAACCAGTCTATTTTATTATAAATGACCTTAATAAATGACTTTTCATTCAGACTCTTGTAACTTGTACAAGGACATTTAGCCCGGGGAACATTTAGCACTCAAGAAGGGCGTGTGTCCCGACAGGCGGAATTACTAACGCAATATGATGAGTATTTGGAATTAGGTTACCAAAATTGTTTATTTACACGTTGATATTTCTTTATTATTAGGTATCTCATTTAATCAAAAATCATATTATAATATAAATATAAGTAATATACTTAGTGTATCGTACAGGAACTTACCTATGTACCTGTGTACCTCGTTCGCTCTAAAAAGAAAATTTCGCAGGTTTTGCCACATTGTCTATTGCTGCTCCGCTTCTTTTAGCCTAACTGCCTCGGTTGCTTAATGGTATGTGTCTGTGACTGCCGTCCCTGAGGTCACGGGTTCGACCAAATATGTGTGTGATCCAGATCGTTTTGGAGTTTGGGTATTTAGTATTTATTTAGAAATATATAATTATATTTATTGAAGTATGTTATACAAGGATAACTCGACAACTACACTCGATTACTACACAAAACCCTATAAGTACCAACCCGTCCAGCCAACGTGGTTTCCCCGTGGTCCCCCCCCCCCCCCCCCCCCCGTTCCCCCTCCTATGTCCAGTAGTGTGCGTCAAATGGGCTGAAATTATGATGAATACTTAGCGTTCCTCGTTAAATGTACCTCAAACATGAAATCTTAAGATATTGCGACCTTTTTTAGGGTTGCGTACCAAACGGGTAAAACGGGAACCCTAATACTGAGACTTCTTACCAAACGGGTAAAACGGGAACCCTAATACTGAGACTTCTTCGCTGCCCTTCCGTCCGTCCGTCTGTTTCGGGCTGTATCTCGTGAACCGTAATAGTTAGAAAGTTAAAATTTTCACAGATGATGTATTTCTGTTGCCTCTATAAGAACAAATACTTAAAAACAGTTTTTTTTAAATCTGCGTTTGCTGGGCTTCTCTGGTACGCAACAGGAGGTATTTCTAGTGGCGCCCGGGAATATTGCGACCTTCGACTGTACCCGGACTTCTGAGGTACAAGTATTGCCCCCGAATCAGACAAATCTTTCTTGTTGGATTGAACGAGTGATACAAGGCATTAAATAGGTGTTAACCTTTCACAGTCTTATTATTTTAATCTGTAACACCCTTCAAGACCAGAAGGCTGGTTACTTTTTAGCTTAAAGAATAAGCATTGCCATACAACGTGGCAATACTGCCAGACTTCTGGGAAGATTGCCAGTCGGCGACGAGGCGGAGGAGTTCTTTGACGCCTGTATATAGTGTAGATTTTAATGTGTATAGTATAGTTTGTAGTAAGTGTAAATAGTATTTTCATATTTTATTATGTATATTGTAATTGAAAAAGTTGAAATAAAATTACCTAATACCTACCATCAAAGTAATTTTAGTATCTCTAGGAACAGATGATCCCCAGATTAGAACGAAGGATTAACAGGAGCTGGTAGTCAAAACGGTTTTACGACAAGACGAACTCCTCAGAATAATTGGAAGGGATAACTGTCTATGTTGTGTCTTGTATAACTGTTGTGCATGAAATCTCGGGTTTAGATAATAGAACAGAATAATCGTTAATTAAATATATAAAAAATTAGTGGCTAGTTAAGAAATCTAATAAAATACTAAACAGGTATTTTTTCGTTGTGTTTGTCTGTCTATATGTACACGGATATCTTCAAAGTTACTGTTTTTCGTGCGGGCTTCTCAAACGCAACTTAAGGCCACAATATAGGCGGTTTTATCAATCAAAATTGGATAGCAGAAAAATAAGTTATCGTCAAAGTAAAGTTAAGTGTAAATAAGGGGGCTAAGAAGTCTTATTAACATGTCAAGGGTCCAAGTTATCCTCACTTGTACGCGGTGCACCTGCTGAACGAGGCTCTGACTAGAATACTCTGACGGTCCAGCAGCGGCAATAGGCTCGCCCTCTATAACTTAGGACCAACAATGATTGTCGAAACGTGGGCGTAATTAACGCCTCTGTCTACCTTTTCGGGGATAAAGAAGTGATTTGTGAATGTAAGTTTTAAATATTACAAGGTATGCAATGCATGCTGCTGTTGCAAAAAACTGAGCGAAGTGTTAAATTTTCGAACGACAACGATTTATTTTTTTATTAAATGAAAATCATTTTTTCGGTGATTATTCCTCGATGGTATGTCCGATTTTAATTTTTTTTGTTCTAAACCACCCTTACGCCACACGTTATCACTGTGGTAAGTTTGAAGGAGATCGGTTCGGGCGTTTAGGAGGAGTATGCGGACAAACAAAATACATGAGTCGCTTACAATGCTTCTGTCAGAAGCATTATAAAGTACTAACAGATTACCACGTCTCCGATCGCGTGATGTAGTTTTCTTGATCCCGATTCTCGTGAGAACACATTACTTGGATAAAAAGTGGCCTATGTCACTGGGTGATAGTGTAGCTACGAGTACATATAAGTGAAAGAATGTTCAAAATCGATTCATTAGTTTCGGTGCTTCTTTCACCGAAACTAATGAACCAAGGAAATAAACAATGAATATTTATTAATCCTCTTTATTTTGGTTTTTGGGATTGTACTCGTATAAAACAATAGCTTGGATGATACAATACTGTTTGACTGAGGGAGCGGAACGACCGAAGTCTTCGTTTCAACTTGCAGACTGGGGAGAATTTCTTTCGTCTGTACCTCTACATCATCATGTTTGAGGCCGTATTTATCAACCGATTTGCATGAAACTTTACACACACACTACTTGCTTACAATGAATAACATTTGAATGATATTTTTTGGATTGGATGACAAATGAAAGAGTAATAAGAAAATTGAAGAAGAAATTTTCTAAACAAAGCCGCTCCCGAAGTCTACGGTTCACAGAACCCCTAGTTTATTTCATGCTTAGCATCTACTACTAGTACATACATCACATTATAATATAAGTATAGAAATACAATGACCTATTTTACCTCCCATCTTATATCGTAATGTTTGTGTTCATAACACAAAATTTATGTACCAAACCTCTGTTTATGACAGTTACCCCATTTTACCCTGTACCCAAGAACTACGTAAAAACGTCTCGGATGTTATCCTAGAGGATTAGATTTATGTTAAAGAGCTTAAGTGCTGAATAAAAAGTGGTGCGGAACATTACTATTTTGTTGGATAAACGTGGTATCATAGTTTTATTATTACGTACTTACTAGATGATCATCCCGAGTTTTTTCAGTCCCAATTACCACAGTATTCAACAAGATAAAAAGGTACATAGGGCACTCAGAGATAAGCTATATTTTAGTGAAAGAATTTTCCGAGACGCCCAGGACTAAAATGGTTGTCCCATAGCGGCTAGCATGTAAGATTTTGTTGCCTTTCATCAACATTTCATCGCAAGGCCACCTTGCGATGAATGATGGGTTTCAAATTTAGTTTTCAAAATTATAATATAGTTGGTTATTTTATTAAATTAATTCGGCCATTTTGGACATAACCCACTTTCTAGAATACCTGGTGACGGCAATAGGCTTACCCCCTATTACGTGGGATTAAACTGCCAAATTGTGGGTGTGCCTCTGTCTACCCCTTCAGTTGTGTAATTTTCTAAATCGGTTTAGTAGTTACGGAGCTTATTCAGCGCAAACAAGTCAAATCTTTCCTGTTTATAATATTAGTATAGATACATAAATATTGTTTACTCGCTGATGCTACCAGCTCCACTCGCGTCAATATGACAAATTTTTTTCTCTTCATCTTCATCATCTCAGCCTCATTTAACGCTCAAGACTGGGCATAGGCTCCCCTGAAGAGGACGGTCATTAAATGACGCTTATGAACGTCAGCAAGTTACAAGAATAAAAATATAATTGCTTCTATATTTACATACTGCCAGATTCGCAAAGCAATAGGTTAAGTCTGTGAGAAAGAACCTGGCAATAAAACTTTTTCTACCATACAATTTACAACATATTTTCTTAAGACTAAATATGAATGAATGTACATTGTAGGGAATTCAGCCTACATATTATACTACGCTTGTTAGACGGGTTGGTATAGGGATTTGTGACCAGTTTTCCTTCTCTAAACATACTAAATGTACATAAAACATACCCGAACTCAGAAAGAAATATTTGTGGATCAAACGAATATTTGATTCGACCTCAGGGACCTCAGGACCTCAGGGAGGGCAGTTGCATACACATACCACTGCGCCATCGAAGTAGAATTATTTTACCCGATTTTAATACAACAGAGGGTTTTGAACAAGTTAAGCTTAAACAATCTGTAAAAATCGTATATATATTTCATTAGTATCGGATATTAAGATAAGATAAGATAAGATAAGATAATATTTATTTGCAAAAACATGTGTACATATAATATACATAGTCAAGTGCTTATTATATAGGTCTTAAACTTCGATTGGACACAATGTTTTACCATTGAGTGGTGTACAAATTATTATTTAACTTCAAGTCATCACATCTATATTATACATCAGTCATCCAGTTACAAACAAAAGTCAATCCTACAGGGTCATGTCCTCGAGAAAATCCTTATACTATAGTAGCACTTCTCAGTTAACAATCTTTTGAGCGCCCACTTAAAACGATTGTTGTTCAAATTTTTTATATTTTTGGGAATTTTGTTGTAGATTAATGGAGCCATGCATATTAGACTTTTATGTAATAGGGCAGTCTTAGCAGGATGGACACATAGCCTGTTATTATCGCGACGATTATGCACGACTTTGTCCATTAATCTTGGAAACAGGTGTGGGTTATACCTGGTAAACAGTGCTACCTCTAGTATATAAATGCCGGGAAGTGTCAGAATATTGTGCTCTTTAAAAAATGGCACACAACTGTCAGTGCTCTCAACACCAAACATGGCACGGATGCAACGCTTTTGCATTTTAAAGACCATGTCATTGTTAGTTGCATTACCCCAAAAAATTACACCATATCGAAGTACTGACTCCACTAAACCATGGTATGCTGACAGTAAAGCTACTTTGTTAATAATAGGTGCAAGTTTATAGAGAGCGTAAGATAAGCTACTAATTTTTTTACAAAGTATGTCAATGTGTTCCTTAAATTTCAACTTACTATCTAATGTCAACCCCAGAAACCGCGCAGTCATAGACTCTTCTATTTGCACCTGGTCATGCATCAGGTTCACATTTAATCGGTTCTGGTGCCTTTGTCCAAAATGCATTATATTTGTCTTAAATAGATTAATTTTTAAATTGTTATTATTCAACCATGAAACGATGATGAATAATAACAATGAATCGATGTCAGTGATTCGTTAATGTCAGAGTTATAATCATCAATGTCTTTACAAGGTATGGTTATGGTACTATCGTCAGCGAATAATGTCATTCTGTGTATAGTGCATTTTGGTAAGTCATTGATATATATAATAAACAAAAGTGGCCCAAGGACGCTACCCTGAGGGACACCATATGATACATACTGGGCCTTGGAAGTATGCATTTCTTCTAACTGAGTATTATTATTCACTCTTGTAATAGCCGTCATTTGTTGACGGTTCTCTAGATAAGACTGAATCAAATTCTGAACATTTCCTCTTATTCCGTAAATATCCAGTTTCTTTAAAAGTATTTTGTGGTCCACATAATCAAAAGCACTGGACATATCGCAGTATATAGCACAAACAGGTGTTTTTTTGTTGACATAGGTCATAGATTGCCATGTTTATAGTTTTATTCTGACGAAACTCCTTCTGTTCATTACATAATAAGTTCTTCTTTTTCAAAAAAAGTATTTATTGCATTATATAAAAAAATTTCAAATATCTTTGAGAATATTGGTAGCAAAGCAATAGGTCTATAACTATCCATTAACTGTGAGTCTCCCTTTTTATAGAGAGGCTTTATGATACTTATTTTGAGTGCTGCTGGAAATATACCCGTACACCGTACATAAATTGACAATGTGGCTGAGGTGATAACATTTATGTTCATTTACTGCTTTGATTATTTTAGTACAAATACCGTCGTATCCTACGCTGTGAGTGTTTTTTAAGTTTCTTATTATTAGGAAAATTGTATGCGGTGTACTGGGTGCAAGAAACATTGACTTTAGAGAAGATTGTATGAGAGATGTTACTTTCTTTCCAGCACCTTGAATGGGGGACACTTTTCCGTTAAAGTAATTGTTGAAAGCATTAGCTATGTCTGAGGGCTGCGTTAAGATACTGTCATTACTAACTTTTATATTATTTACGGACTCTCTTGGTAAGTTGAAGCGTTGAGTGTTTATAATTCGCCATGCTGTTTTATTTTTATTAAGAGACGTTTGAATTCTGTATTTATTTTGGACGCGTTTAGTTAATACAATTATTTTTCTTAGTTTTTTACTATAATTAATTTATTTATTTTTATTTTCCCTTGACCGATTTGCCCTATACGTCCATAATAAATCTCTTTTCTTTTTGCAGCACATTTTGATTCCCCGTGATATCCATCGCGGTTTGGTATGAGCTCTTATAGTTATAATTTTTTTCGGAAAGCATAGGTTATAGAAAAGTTTAAATTCTTCCAAGAAAAGACTAAATGCTATGTTAGGATCTGCAGTCTGGTATATATTAGAGAAGGATATGTTTCTAATACATTCTTTGAACCTATTAATATTGTTCAGCTGTAGTCTCTTTTTGAGGTGCGCCAGTATTCTAGCAAGCCATTTTTAACCGGTAGTTTTATTATTTGAGCAGAATGGTCTGATAAGCCAAAATCCAAAATTTCAGTGCTGCAGCCTCTTTTGAAGTCATGTGCGAAGTTATCCAAACATGTACGACTGACTGGTCTGGTTGGTGCATAGAGCGCCAATTTTAAATTATAATTTAGTAACAAACATTCAAAGTCTAAAGTGTCTTGGTTTTTTTTAAGCACATTTACATTGAAGTCACCTGCCAAAATTATATTTTTAAATCTAATTTTTGTCAGGCGAATCAAAACCTTTTCCAGCCATTGAAAAAACATATTTATTTATTTATTTATTTTATTTTTAGGAAAGCTTACAGCTATTGAGTTTACAATCATTAATCAAGAGTGGTCAGTGACACTTGCCAAAAACAAGCTTCCACATATAGTGATGACACTATAGTCGCCGGTTTGAAAATAAACATAATGAAAACAACGAAAAAAAAAAGAAACAAAAAACAAAAAAAAAATCCAAATATTGTACACATCAACATACCGTCACCAAAATAACAAAATAAAACAGTTCATAAAAAACTAGATTGGGTCCAGATGCCTGTTCAAGGTCATCTGTCCTCTGCCGTCGCCGTCGTCGTCCCAAAGTACTCCCTATTAATTAGTTTTCTTACACTGTGTGCACTAGTACAAAAGAGGTCGATTTCAAATTGCGCAGATAAGTCGTTAAATGCCCTCACACTACGTATACTGAAGCTATTGCGTCTATAATTTGTTGATGCAAACGGTGCATGCAGGAGCGGTCGCCTACGGAGGCCATTCTGGTTGGTCTGCAGACACAGGTTATAGAGCAGATCCGGACAATCCACAGATCCGTTAGCAATGTTTATTAGAAAGCAGATGTCACTAGTGTTGCGTCTCATTTCCAACGGCAGGAAGTGATACCGCTTACAACGGTGATCGTAGTCAGTTGATGACTGTTTCCCCTTGTAGTCCAGGTAACGAAGGAATTTTTTCTGTATTGATTCGATACGGTTCCTGTAAATGTCGTATTGCGGGTTCCAAACTTGTGAGTTGAACTCGAGGTGGCTGCGCACGTAGGAGCAATACAGGATTTTAATACATTTTAGGGACTGGAATTCCGAGCAGGTTCTGATGATGAACCCCAAGGCCTTACATGCTTTGCTGACGATAGCCTCAATATGGCCATCAAAGATCGAGAAGAGGGTAGTTAAAGTGTAAACAGAAATTAAAAGCTCTCTGTTATTTTTGTAATAAAAAATAAATAACTTACATTTTTATGACAAGTTATAGTTAAAAACAAACTCTGTCCCCTATTGCACCATCTCACTTAATAATATTCTCCTTTACTTCACTGCACGCTTGTTCAAATGGACCTGTACACAAAGCTGTTTAACTGCATGGAGGAGCTGTCCAACACATTCTCTTCAAGGATGACCCAGTACGAGGAAGACTTGAAGAATGCCAGTGGTGAGTCAGCAATTCATAAGTCTGTGGCGGCCGTTTCTCGGGACTTCATTGAATTCAAGGCGCTTATTTGGAAAACTCTGAGTGCCCTAAAGTCCCAATTGGAGTTATTGGCTCTGGGCTTAGACCGGCATGAAATGGCTTCCCGTGCAAAGGTCCTCTTGCTCCATGGTTTTGCTGAGGGTGATAATGTAAATACCACAAGTAGGGTCGTCACTTTATTCTCTGATAAGCTGAATATAACTAATGTATCTTCAAGAGACGTGGTACATTGTCATCGCTTGGGTAGTAACTCCGAAGGATCTCGGCCCCTACTTGTGAGATTCGAGGGTCGGGTGTTGCGCAATGAGGATTGGCGAAACAAGTCAAAGCTGAAAGGCACTGGCCTAACATTGTCGGAATTTTTGACTAAATCCAGACATGAAGTCTTTGTAAGCGCCAGGAGGAAATATGGTGTAAAGCAGTGTTGGACACAAGATGGGAAAGTCATAATTCTGGCACCAGACAATTCGCGGCATAGGATTGAGACAGCGGCTGAGCTTCAGCAACTGTTGAAGGACTTCCCTGCGGTTGACTCATTAGCAACGACATCGGCGGCATCGGCTACTACATCAACAACTGATAGCACCGACAATGATAAAAGAACCCGCAAGCCGCAAAAGTGAAGTAGTATGTGGTGGTAACTGTCATAAACTATATTTCACTACTTGACGGTATATATGATTTATTATCTGATAATCTGATAAATCTTTTTCAACAACAACACATTGACACATCAATGATCACAAATAAATGACACTACTGACAATACTAAATGTCAAACTTTTGTGGACTTGTGAGTGACTTTCGATGATTCGTTCAGGAACGTTGTATTTGTTTTGTTTGTCAATTTTATACTTGCGACTTGCGACTGGCGAGTGCATAGAGGACGGAGTAGGTTATAGTAGTTTATAGTTGAATTTATTATTTATTTATTTTATAATTAATTTATGTCTGAAGATTCTAGCGAAACTTTCACTTCTTGCTCTTCTTCCTGCGCGTCCGATGACAGTTTTGCTAGTGCGAATGGTGGAAATGATTCTATAATTCTTGGCAGTCAACTAACTTCTATCTTCTCTGCTTATCCTAACTACTTCAATGTTGTTCACATAAATGCTGAAAGCGTTCAGGCACATTACTCAGATTTATTATCTTCCTTTAATCATAATCACATACACGCTGTCCTTATATCTGAAAGTTTCCTTAAGCCTGGAATTCCTTCGGTCCAAGTGTGTCTTCCTGGGTATAGGATAGTGCGTAATGACCGGACGGGAAAGGGGAATGGGGGGGTAGCTATATATCTCCGTGGTGACATATCTTGTAAGGTAGTTGATCAGTCTCCGAGTGCATATTCTGGTTCTGCTGAACACCTTTTCCTCGAGATTGACTTTAAGTACGTTAAAACACTCCTGGGTGTTTATTACAGTCCATCTCTTAAAGTTGACTATTTCAATTCCTTTGAAACTATCCTTGAAACCCTTTCCTCTTTGTATGAACACAGGATTATCCTCGGAGACTTCAACACCTGTCTTCTCAGGGGTGACTCTCGCAGCAACAGGTTACGGACCCTTGTCTCCTCGGTTGATATGCATATCCTGCCTTTGGATATTACACACAGACAGCCTAACTGTCAACCCTCTCTCATAGACCTTATCCTGGTTTCTGACACCTATAAAGTTGCAACTCATGGTCAACTTACTGCTCCCTTCTCACACCATGATTTGTTGTTCTTATCGTATAAAGTCCGCCCTCCGAAGCTCAAGAGTAAATTTCTGTTACTTCGTAGTTTTAAAAACATTAATCTGGAGTGGTTGGAGGCTGATGTCGGTAATGTGGACTGGTCCTCCGTTTATGGCTGTGATGACCTGGATGGGAAGGTAGCTGCCCTTACTCGTGGTTTGTTGGATATCTACGATGTACATGCTCCGTTTAGGAGAGTTAAGGTCAGACATCTGCCTGCACCATGGTTGACTGCTACAGTCAAAGCTTCCATGGCTGAACGAGACAAGGCAAAGCGTAGGTACCGTAAATATCCTACTACAGAGAATTGGGATACGTACAAAAGGCTCCGTAATCGCTGCAGTCGTCTGTGTAGGGATGCTAAGCGTAACCACATACACCATTCTATCCAAAACCTTAACACGGCAGAAGTGTGGCGATTTTTAAGAACTATTGGGGTTGGTAGGGTCAGGGACAGTGGTGTTGGCGATATAGACCTCAATATACTTAATACTCATTTCGCTAAGTCTCCGACTAGTATCTCAAGTGATGTAAAGTTATCGACCTTACATTATCTTTCAACTCTTCATGCGCCATCAAATAGTTATTTTTCATTTCACCCGGTTACAGAGTCGGATATTAAAAAACAATTGAGGTCTATTTCTTCTAAGGCTGTTGGTGACGATGGGCTTCAACTCCAAATGATACTGCCAATACTGAACCATATTACTCCTGTCCTTACTCATATCATCAACCATTCCTTGTTATCCAACAGTTTCCCTTCTTCATGGAAAAAAGCTCACGTTATACCGCTTCCCAAAGTCCCTAACCCTACTTCGCTCTCCCAATTCCGTCCCATTTCCATTCTTCCTGTCCTATCCAAGGTTCTTGAGAGTGTTGTACACAATCAACTGACTTGTTATCTTTCCTCTAACTGCCTGCTAAGCCCTTTTCAGTCTGGATTTCGTCGTGGTCATAGCACCGTAACAGCGCTGTTGAAAATTACGGATGATATTAGGATGGCCATGGAACACAAACAGCTCACTATTGTCGTACTGTTGGACTTTAGCAGCGCTTTCAATTCAGTTGATTTCGACATACTTTTGGGAATCTTGGAATCCTTAAATGTATCCACCTCTGTAACCGCTTGGTTTTCATCTTATCTGCAGGGACGATCGCAGTCCGTTCGCACTGGTGAGACCTCGTCCAGCTGGTGCGACTTGACTGCGGGCGTCCCTCAGGGCGGTGTACTGTCTCCTCTCCTTTTCTCTGTCTTTATAAACGCAATCACGCCAGTATTGACTTCAAATTATCATCTTTACGCAGACGACTTGCAGTTGTACAGACATTTTAAGGTTGACGAGGTGGATGATGCTGTTGCCGCCATCAATTGTGATCTTGAAAGTATCAATAGATGGGCTCAATCGTTTGGTCTATTAGTTAATCCGAGTAAGTCTCAGGCCCTCATTGTTGGTGGTCGTTACATGCGTGGAATAGTGGATAAAAAGTCTTTGCCACCAATAATGTTTAAGCACGAACCTATTGAGTTCTCTGATAGTGCCAGAAATTTGGGTTTGTATATGGACTCTTGTCTTTCCTGGGATGTTCATATTGCCGAGATAAGTAGGAGGGTCTACTGCTCGTTTCAGTCTCTCAAAACTCTTCAGAAGCTCTTACCTTTTCAAACCAAAGTTACTCTTGCACAATCTCTTCTTCTATCGTTATTAGACTATGCTGATGTCTGTTTCTTAGATGCATCGGAGGAGCTTGTCACCAAGCTTGAGCGCCTGCAGAATTTGGGTATCCGCTTCATCTATGGCCTACGTAAATACGACCATGTGTCTGAGTTCCGGCGTAGATTGGGGTGGCTTCCTATTCGGCAGCGTCGTAAAGCACATATCCTATCTCTTCTATACACTATCCTTCACAATCCTTGTGCTCCAACTTACCTGCGTGAGCGCTTTGAGTATCTGGTCCCTAGGGGCAAAGCGTGCCGTCTTTCCTCATCCCTTCTCCTTCGTACTCCTTCACATTTCACTTCCTGTTATGATAAATCCTTCACAATCCAGGCTGTCAGGTTATGGAAATCGCTTCCACACGACATTCGTGCGAGTCCGTCACTGGACGTTTTTAGGAAAAGAGTTTCTTCTACTCTCAACCATGATTTTTATTTATTTTATTATTTATTTTACTTTGATTGTATGTATTATTATATCTCTTCAAATAATAGTATAAGTAGCATATATTTATGATTTTTAATATTATATAATATAAATGTGTGTGTTTGTATGTATGTATGTATGTATGTATGGACACAACCTATTAAGTATTATGTTTTTAAACGTAAGTTATAATGTTTTGTTTCTTTTGTGCCTATTTACTCTGTAGTTATTTATTATTATATTTTTTTTTTATATATATATTATATGTAAGTATTTAAAAACACGATAAACACTTCTCCCTTAAATAAAACCTGGTCTCCTCTACAACTCTAAGGTCTGCTGGCAGATAAGTCACATTGACTTAAGCACGCCTTTGTGCATATTCTTTGTATTAAACGTTATAGCGTGTATTTGATTCAACTATGTACAAGAAGATTAATAAAAAAAGATAAAAAAAAAAAAAAAAAGATCAGCTTGTCGTCATGCAGCACACCCAGGTCTCTAATATTGTTCACCCTACTTATGTTTTTGCCATCTAGGGTGTATCCTGGACCGATTACAGACAACTTACGTGTAAACGTCATGAAATAATATTTAGAGATGTTAAGTTCTAATTTATTTATGTTGCAGTAAGCTGTAAATCGCTCAAGGTCCGACTGAAGTTCTTGAGTGTCAGATAGGTTGCGAATTGGCTTTAGGATTTTCATATCATCTGCGTACAGTAATATTCGGGAATGAATGAAACAATTCTTTATATCTATAATAAATAGGGTAAACAACAGAGGTCCTAGAATTGAGCCCTAGGGTACACCAGAAGGAACAGAAATCCAGCCGGAAGTATACCCTCGAAGTACAACTGCCTGCGTGCGATTACCTATGTAAGAGGAGAACCATCTAAATAAGTCGCCGTGGATTCCTGCAGCTAGTAATTTCCTGAGTAGCACACCATGATCAATCCGGTCCAAACATTTAGCGTAATCTGTGTAAACGACATCCAGTTGGCCTCCCCCCTCCATTGCTGATGTTATTATATCGTTAGAGAGAATTAAGTTCGAGGCCGTGGACCGGTTTCTAAGAAAACCATGTTGTTCCTCCCCAAACTGATGCCTCATCGAATCGTAAACATCAGAGTGGACTACGCGCTCCAGAACCTTTGATAATAAACACAGCTTGGAAATAGGGCGATAGTTTTCTACCTGCGATTTATTACCTTTTTTGAAGATAGGGGTAACAAAAGCTGACTTCCACAACCGCGGTACAATACCCTCCTTTAATGACCGTTCAAACAAAAGACAGACGGGTGTAACGAGACTTTTAGCACAATTAATTATAAAAATTGGGGGTATCATGTCTGGTCCCCCCGACTTACAAGGGTCAAGATCAGTCAGCAACTTGAAGATACGATCCGGGGATATCTCTACGAAGTTCAAGTTTACAGAATTATCCGAGTGCGCGTGATCATCGACATCGCTGTCGACAGACACAAGATCAGTTGCTTGGTATGTGGAACGGAAGTAAGCAGAAAACAGCTCCGTAATACCCTCACCTGTATCCGCAGTTCTATCCAAATATTGCATAACGTTGGGCAAGGCACCACTACTTTTTCTGTTCTTAACAAAAGACCAAAAGACCCTGGGGTTTTCGATAATCGATGACTCAATCCTTTGTAAATACGATCGATAACAGTCGTTTTCGTAACGCTTTGCTCGGTTACGTAGCAGAGAAAAGGACTGGTAATCACATAAATTGCCGTATTTTTTGTATTTTTTATGATATTTTAACTTTTCATTTAATATCTTTATTAACGCACTGGTGAACCACGGCGGGTATAATGATTTTTTATGCGGTTTAGTGGGGATATGAATGTCTCTTAGTTCATAAAGTTTACTATAAAAAAGATCCAATGCGCGATCCAGAGAGTGATCCGATAGAAGTGTTACCCAATCCACACAATCCAGTCCAAAGTTAATAGATGCGTAATCGCCCTTATGAAACAGGTACTTAGTATCGAATCGCTCTGTAAGGTCGCGGTTTACTACCAAATCGGCCTGGATCACTAAGGGTTTGTGCTGTGGGTCAATGGGTGATATTAAGGGTGATATTAACATGTTAAGGTTATCCCTGTAAGGTGTCCTATATATACAAACAATGCCAGTTTCAGTTCAGACTTGAGTCAAGAAGTTCAATACAACAACATTCAAACTTACGCTCCACAGACATTTGTTTTACTTCCGGACAGTCTCTAAACACATGACCCTTACCTACATATATGCATGCACCCCCTCTCTTTTGTGTGCTCCTACTGTAAGAGGAAGCCAGTACATAATTTTGCAAAAATAAACTAGACTCATGGCCTGACAAGATAAAATGTTCTGTTATACATAGTACATCCAATACCTTATTTTTACGAGATTCCAGATTGGTTAATAACTCATCTGCTTTATTTTGCAGACCAGCTATATTATAATGTAGGACATTTAGATGAGTTTCCAAGAAATAACTGCCGGTTGCTCTTTTTGTCATCAACATAATGTATGGTGTTATTGGACATTTTATCAGAAATAGCTTGTACATTGATGTCCCCCTGAACGTTGATATCAGAAAAGTAGTTCCAGTCAATAATTATATTATACATGATTTGATTATAAATATTCCTAATACCGGCAAATAATATTAATTTTGCCAGTGTTGTATGAGAACATGTCAAGAGTTAGAGAACAGTTACTGTCAAAAAAACAAGCATAATCATTAGTCTGGAGATCGGAGCGTATAAGGTAACTTCCACCTTATAATTATATATTGGGGCTCCCCGTACATATGTCCGCACACAGAGCACCTTGTTCGTGTTCGTGACTTTGCTAAGTGATTTCTGTAAGGCACTCATTAAGTTAGCACTAGCATTTATGTCAATAGGTCCTATGAAAATTAGGCAATAATCGTCCATTGAAAACCCTCTCAACTTGTCTTCGATGTTATGTAGTAATTCTCTGGTAGTACCGTGAGGCATTATGTACCGACAGAGGTCGAAGAATTCTCCAAAAATATCTTGTAACGCTGACAATGATCCTGGGATATTTAAATTACTTAAAATACATAGTTTTCGCTTGCGTTCGGGTTTAATTTTAAGTTTGATGGGTTTGACTTCAGGTGGGCTATCGTTGATTTGATTCGTAGTACAGCTTGATGCCCTGGCATTATCATTATCCAGCTGGAAATGCATGTACTCGGTTTGAGTTTCCTTATGTTCTTGAGTTATATTGCTATCGTACTGCATGTTATTTTAGTTTGTCAGAAATGTACTGATCAGAAATGTACAGAAATGTACAGTTACTCGATACGTTGTGTGTACTATACCATGAATGTAGTTACTGATGATTGAAAAAGAGTGGCCTGGAGTTTTTATTGCCAGGTTATTTTCTCTTTGGCTTTGCGAATCTGGTTTTAAATGTAAATTCTTATGTGCTGACGTTAATAATTGTTATTATACAACCTATACTAGTGGTTCTGTGAGCCGACGATACCCTCGTCACGGCGCGGGGTGCAACATACCAGGAGGCAGCACTCAAGGTCACGACGGGTGTTGCTCAAGTCGTGGGTCGGATACGGCGGCTGGGACTGGAGGTGGCCTTGCACAACTCCGAGGTTCTGTGTTTTCACAGACCTCGTAACGGTCCTCCTGGAGGTTCCAGCATAAATGTGGGAGGCGTTAGCATCGGCATCAAGCCCTCGGTGAAGTATCTAGGGATCGTACTTGATAGCCGATGGAACTTCGGACCACATTTCCGAAGTTTGGTCCCCAAGGTGACACAGTCATCGGTCGCGCTTTCACGACTGATGCCCAACCTAAAGGGACCCAACGCTACCTCCGTCCAGGAGACTGTACCTGGGGATCGTGCGGAGTATGGCCCTATATGGGGCTCCCGTATGGGCGGCGCGTTTGACGGCCAACAACTCAACGCTCCTTAATAGACCGTTGAGGACCTTGACCGTCAAAACAATAAGGGGCTGCCGCACGATCTCCGGAGAGGCTGCACGTCTCCTAGCCGGGACCCCTCCATGGGACCTGGAAGCGAGAGCCCTTGCGTCATTGTTCCAATGGCGCAAGGAGGCGCTGGAGCGGGACCACAGGCGTCTCGAGAAATCGATGACCAGCGGTCCCAACTCCGCCAGGATCTCATGGAGTCATGGAGGGTGCGACTTGAGCAACCCAAGTGGGGTAGCACCATCATCGCGGCGGTGAGACCGATCATGGACGATTGGCTGCAGAGGCAGCATGGTGACCTCACGTATCGTGCGACGCAGATCGTTACCGGGCATGGATGCTTCGGTAGCTATCTGTTTCGCATCCGTCGTGAGGTCACACCCCGGTGTCAACACTGCGAGGTTTCCGACGACGACACCGCACTCCACACGTTGGTGGAGTGCTCAGCGTGGGCGAGTCAGCGCCGGGACCTCGTAGTGGGTCTGGGCGTGGATACCCTCTCGCTGGAGACCATGCTTCAAGCCATGGTCTCCAGCGGGAGTAGGTGGAACGCGGCCGTGTCCTTCTGCGAGCAAGTCGTGCTTGCGAAGGAGGCGGCCGAGAGGGAGAGGGAGCGTACCCTCCCCGCCGAGTTCCGTAGTCAGCGGCGAGGGCGCCGCAGACTCATCTACGCCCAAGACCATCGACCTCCATGATCGGGGCCTGAGGACGGCGGGATCGCCACCCGTCGTCCTTACAGAAGCAGGCTAGAAGGGTTGCGTGCTGCGGGGCCTTTGCCCCATAGCACGCAACCAGACGATCACTCACTGACGCGGGATAAAACCCTAACCCAACGACGCGGGATTCTCATCCCGACCCAACCCCCGCAGAGACCACAGAGGTGGTCAAAGTCTGCCGGGCGCCACTGGAAATACGTTCTGCTTGTAACCAGAGACGCCCGGCAACGGACGTTAGAGCGGCCGCGGCCCTGGGCCGCGGAACTAAAAAAAAAAAAAAAAAAGTGGTTCTGTGAACCGTAGACTTCGGGAGCGGCTTTGTTTATTCAAATTGTATTTATTTGCATGACTTTTGATTTTATTTATATGGGTTGCTATGGTTACGGATTGCATTCTTGACAGACCGTAGACTTCGGGAGCTTTGTTTAGAATATTTATTTTTCATCATCATCATCATCATCATAGCATCACGCCTTTTTCCCCGAAGGGGTAGGCAGAGGTGTGCAAACACACCCACATCTCACCCTCTGCCTTATTTTTCAATTTTCTTTATTACTCTTTCATTTTTCATCCAATCCAAAAAATATCATTCATATATAAGCAAGGAGTGTGTGTGTAAAGTTTCATGAAAATCGGTTGATAAATACGGCCGCAAACATGATCTGACGGAACCCGTAGATGTAGAGATGTAGACATGTAGGTACAGACGAAAGAAATTCTCCCCAGTTTGCAAGTTGAAACGGAGACTTCGGTCGCTTCGCTCCCTCAGTCAATTAATAAATATTTTTGAGTTTGAGTTTGAGTCTGTCTGTCTGTCAAGATCGTTTTTCTCAGAAGAGCGTAGAGTCATCAAACTGAAATACTTAAGTCTGCTGTTCCTTGGAAATGTGAAAAAAATTAACTTCTAAGCCAACGCAATCAAAAGTTACAGCCGTATATGCTGCAAATCTTCTTCACTCGCAAAGGAATCAAAACTTACAGGATACTTCTCGCTAAATCATGATGGCGGACTTTAATCTTAACTTGTACTACTTGTAATTGCACAGAGAATCCAACGGAGTAGACAGGAGTGTACATTTCGCACATAAACCTCCAAAATAGTGTTTATTTTTTCTCTGTTTTCAACATTTCCATTTTTTTTTTTTTCATTATTATGTAACTTAAAGATTACCTCATAAAAATTATAATCTAGCCAACAACATTTCCATTCAGTAAAAGTAATGTTAAATTAATAGTAAAAATATAGTGGCAAGTTTAAAGGAGTGAGTTCAGACATCTGTAGAAAACAAACAGTCATGGCGAAGGTGTGACGCAAGTGGTATATCTACAATGGCTATTACTTATTGACTAAAATATTCAAGAGGCAATGGCCACTCCTTGACACTTCCACTATGAAATACTTTCCGCAATTAATGATGAAAACCTTTGTAACAGCTTAAATATTAGCTACAGCGAATATAAAAATACTGAAAAATAGCTGAGCGTGTATAGATGAAACTTATCTATTTCAAAACCGATGGCAATAATCTATAAAACTTTTGGGTCAGGTAGAAGTTAAATCCGAAATTAAAAAAATAAAGAAATTTCTCCGAGGGCTCGCTATAAATTTGTTTTTGTGACGCTTTTGTCCCATGGACGGCTGAGTGGTTAAATATCCTACAACAGCTACTGCAAGTGTCGCTCATGTGTCTTAGTTTCATTATACCCAGATACTCTGTCTCAGTCTCATAAAGATGTCTCCGTATATAAAAACTGGTCATGTGCAAGTTGGGCTCGCGCACCAAGGGTTTCGTACCAAACGGAAAAAAAATCAAGTTTCTTGTATGGGAGCCCCCTTAAATATTTATTATCTTTTGTTTTTTTACTCCAAGGACACTGTTGGCAATCCGCCAACGTTTGCAGACCGATGAAGGATATAGATTGAATCACTGGGCTATAATTTATGATGCCGACTGAAATGACAAAACGAATTACGAAAAAAACCGGTCGGACTCGCGCACGAATAGTTCCGTACCATTGTTTATAAAATGGCAAAACAAATTACGTTTGTTGTATGGGAGCCCTATTAAATACTGATTTAATTCTGATTTTTAGTATTTGTTGTTATAGCGGCAACAGAAATACATCAAAATATTGGATAGAATCAGGCGTTACTGGGCGAAAATCCATGACAAAGCAATGGTAAGTAAAATGTTTTAAAAAAATGTTTTAAACCTTTTAAATTTGTAATAGCATTGTTTTCCGCAGAATTAAAAAAGACAACAAAACGTCGACAATTGTTTCGCCTCTAAACGATGCATTATCAAGACTGTCTCAGAGAGAACAGCAAAATTTGTGGTTAGAACATAGTTGCTTATAAGTAAGCGTGTGCAAATTTCATTATCGCGATGTAGGATTTTTCACAATAACTAACGTGGGTAGAAACCTCAGATCATGCTAACTAAGTTCCAAAAATAGGTATTCACCAATACAAGACTTTATCTTCACAATTTCTATTAAGTTGTGAAGAAATGCCACATGACACATACAAACCAACAACCAACTAATGTGTCTGTCTGTTCACAAACAGATTAAGTAAGGGAGACGTGTGAAAATCTATTTGTTCATTATGTAAGGTGTCCGCATCTCTTCTAACTATTTCTAGCCTTTCCCAAACACTCAGCTTGAACCCTTTCTCACATAAGCGTAAAACTCTAAAGGTGTTACTATTGTTCAAGGAATGACCAGTGTCAAGGAGATGCTTCGCGAAGAGGGACTTCTCAGGACAACCGTTGCGGAACGCCGCCATATGTTCCTTGTATCTGATCTCAAAGGACCTGCCAGTCTGCCCTACATACTGCATATTACAGCCATCGCAACTCAACAAATAAACACCCGATCTGTGTGAAACCGACACCGAGTCCTTGCCATTACACAGCTCCCTCAAGGTGTTCTGTGTTCTAAAAGCCGCGAATATCCTATTTTCCCTCATAATCTTAGCTATACTCAACGAGACGGGACCCACGAACGGCAAACAGGCAGTGTACTTCCTAGGTGGATCTTGAGTTGGATGTAATAAATGAAAACTAGCATTTCTGCGTTTTTTATTTAATAATGAGTGGACCATTCCTACGTTATAGTCATTACTGTGTGCTATATAACAAAGATAGACAATTCCTCATTAAATGCCTGTGGGCTCAAAGGTACCGCCAGTAACCTGCTCAGTAAGTTGTGGAAAGCTGCCATTTTATGTTGCCATGGGTGATTGGATGAGTAAGGGATAACTATGTCTGTACATGTAGGTTTCCTATAGATACGAAACTCATGCATACCATTCCTCCTAGTAATTGAAAGGTCTAAGAAATTGAGAGTGGAATCTGACTCCACTTCTAACGAAAATTCAATTCTAGGGAGTACTGAATTCAACTTAGAGACGAGGATGCTGAGTTGACGCTTTGTTCCTGTCCAGCAGATGATAATGTCATCCACATATCTAAAGTAGTACAAGACATGGACGTTCCCAACTATGTGGTTAGTCTCGAACGCATCCATAAATATTTCAGCTATTAGCGGGCTCAGTGGCGACCCCATCGATAAACCACTTTTTTGTAGAAAAAAATTGCTGTTAAACTGAAAATAATTCTGTGTCATACACAATCTTGTTAGGTTAAAAATTTCTTCTATTTTATTAAAATTGATCCTTTTGATTGTTAATTTGTTTTAAAATATCTAAGACTTCATTGTATGGTACGTTCGTGAACAAACTTTTCACGTCCAAAGATACGAGTTGAGCATTGGACGGTAACTTTATATTTTTAATTTTATTTATGAGGTCAGTACTATTTTTTAAAGAAAATTTTGGGTTAAAATCCATTGTTTCTTTAATGATTGTGTTCAAAAACTTCGACAAATTGTATGCTGGAGCACCCCTGTATGCGACAACAGGTCTAATCGGGCACCCATCCTTGTGTATTTTTGGAAGGCCGTAAAACAATGGACAACAAGGATTCATGTTTATCAAAGTTTTATGCAACGAAGAATTCTCAGGGAATAAGTAAGTCGTGGATTTTATAGCAAGCTTAAGTTCTGCCTGGAACTTAGATGTAGGATTGTAGGTAATGTGTTGAAAATCATCAGATAACATTATGTCATTGACCTTTGCTATGTAGTCCACCCTAGGGATCAAAACCACGGTGTTGCCCTTATCAGTTTTGCTCAAGACCACATCCTCATCACTGAGTTTGTTGCGAATCGACTTTTGTACAGCCAATTCGGAGTTAAAAGTACAAGACAAACTAACAGACGATTTTAGAAAGGTTCCTGATTCTGGGGTAAAATCAGGAACCTTTCTAATATTCATCTCAACAACAGCGAGGTGTCCCTTTTAAATAAAGGCTTAAAATATTCCATACCTAAATCAATTAATAATAAAAAATCTTTGGAACCTTTGACAGTGGATGCGGAGGTGGCAATCATTAGAAATAAGGGTGACATAATGTTAAAGGCATTGTTGGCACAAAAAAACGATTCTGTTAGTTTGTCTTGTACTTTTAACTCCGAATTGGCTGTACAAAAGTCAATTCGCAACAAACTCAGTGATGAGGATGTGGTCTTGAGCAAAGCTGATAAGGGCAACACCGTGGTTTTGATCCCTAGGGTGGACTACATAGCAAGGGTCAATGACATAATTTTATCTGATGATTTTCAACACATTACCTACAATCCTACATCTAAGTTCCAGGCAGAACTTAAGCTTGCTATAAAATCCACGAATAACTTATTCCCTGAGAATTCTTCGTTGCATAAAACTTTGATAAACATGAATCCTTGTTGTCCATTGTTTTACGGCCTTCCAAAAATACACAAGGATGGGTGCCCGATTAGACCTGTTGTCGCATACAGGGGTGCTCCAGCATACAATTTGTCGAAGTTTTTGCACTAGTATTTTAACCCAAAATTTTCTTTAAAAAATAGTACTGACCTCATAAATAAAATTAAAAATATAAAGTTACCGTCCAATGCTCAACTCGTATCTTTGGACGTGAAAAGTTTGTTCACGAACGTACCATACAATGAAGTCTTAGATATTTTAAAACACAAATTTACAATCAAAAGGATCAATTTTAATAAAATAGAAGAAATTTTTAACCTAACAAGATTGTGTATGACACAGAATTATTTTCAGTTTAACAACAATTTTTTTCTACAAAAAAGTGGTTTATCGATGGGGTCGCCACTGAGCCCGCTAATAGCTGAAATATTTATGGATGCGTTCGAGACTAACCACATAGTTGGGAACGTCCATGTCTTGTACTACTTTAGATATGTGGATGACATTATCATCTGCTGGACAGGAACAAAGCGTCAACTCAGCATCCTCGTCTCTAAGTTGAATTCAGTACACCCTAGAATTGAATTTTCGTTAGAAGTGGAGTCAGATTCCACTCTCAATTTCTTAGACCTTTCAATTACTAGGAGGAATGGTATGCATGAGTTTCGTATCTATAGGAAACCTACATGTACAGACATAGTTATCCCTTACTCATCCAATCACCCATGGCAACATAAAATGGCAGCTTTCCACAACTTACTGAGCAGGTTACTGGCGGTACCTTTGAGCCCACAGGCATTTAATGAGGAATTGTCTATCATTTGTTATATAGCACACAGTAATGGCTATAACGTAGGAATGGTCCACTCATTATTAAATAAAAAACGCAGAAATGCTAGTTTTCATTTATTACATCCAACTCAAGATCCACCTAGGAAGTACACTGCCTGTTTGCCGTTCGTGGGTCCCGTCTCGTTGAGTATAGCTAAGATTATGAGGGAAAATAGGATATTCGCGGCTTTTAGAACACAGAACACCTTGAGGGAGCTGTGTAATGGCAAGGACTCGGTGTCGGTTTCACAGAGATCGGGTCTTTATTTGTTGAGTTGCGATGGCTGTAATATGCAGTATGTAGGGCAGACTGGCAGGTCCTTTGAGATCAGATACAAGGAACATATGGCGGCGTTCTGCAACGGTTGTCCTGAGAAGTCCCTCTTCGCAAAGCATCTCCTTGACACTGGTCATTCCTTGAACAATAGTAACACCTTTAGAGTTTTACGCTTATGTGAGAAAGGGTTCAAGCTGAGTGTTTGGGAAGGGCTAGAAATAGTTAGAAGAGATGCGGACACCTTACTCAATGAACAAATAGATTTTCACACGTCTCCCTTACTTAATCTGTTTGTGAACAGACAGACACATTAGTTGGTTGTTGGTTTGTATGTGTCATGTGGCATTTCTACACAACTTATTAGAAATTGTGAAGATAAAGTCTTGTATTGGTGAATACCTATTTTTGGAACTTAGCATGATCTGAGGTTTCTACCCACGTTAGTTATTGTGAAACATCCTACATCGCGATAATGAAATTTGCACACGCTTACTTATAAGCAAATATGTTCTAACCACAAATTTTGCTGTTCTCTCTGAGACAGTCTTGATAATGCCTCGTTTAGAGGTGAAACAATTGTCTACGTTTTGTTGTCTTTTTTAATTCTGCGGAAAACAATACTATTACAAATTTAAAAGGTTTAAAACATTCTACTTACCATTGCTTAGAAATACATCATCTTTGAAAATTTCAACTTTCTAACTATCACGGTTCACGAGATACAGACCAAGGCAGACGGACGGGTACGGGCGTACGGACAGCGATGTCACAGTTATAGGATTTCCGTTTTACCCTTTTGTAACAAAACCTCAAAAAGTACTCTTTCGGAAGATCTTTCGTGAAGCACCACCATATTTCTTAATTCACATAAAATAACAGAGTAGGTTAAAGTTAATTAGACCTTTATTTATATGAACATTTCTAAGCCAATTATTTCCTTAACCTTTATTAGATGAAAGCCTACAAAAATATCTCGACGGTGGAAATTTCTCCGTTCCAATGTTTTTCTAAGAGCATTTATTTTTGGATATTAAGGATGTAGTCGCGTTAGGATAATAGTTTGTACAAGATAAATGCTCCATCGCCTCAGTGGCGTAGTCGGTTGAAACTGCTATCTTAGAGGTCTGATCTCCGGGTTGGGTCCAATATTTGTACGAACTGCAAACATTTGTCTCGGTGTTTTTCTATGTTGTTAAGTAATATATTCAAGTATAATATAAGTATTACAATACAATTCAAACAAACTAAATATTTGTACATTACCTATACATATAGACTTGCAAAATTGCAAAATTGCATAATATGTAATAATATTCATTAAAATTGTATCAAGAAAATATTTAACACAATAATCAATGTATTAAAAGTAACTACTAAAATAGAATGTCAAAAATTTTATGTCCAAAGAACTACTAAATGTCAAAAAAATTACCTAACTAAATGTCAAAAGAACTAAATGTCAAAAAATCAAAGATGTCAAAAAGATTTTACCTACCTAAATGTCAAAAATATTAATGTCATAAAGCTTTACAATGCAAAATCCTAAGTTATACAATGTCAATGCAGCAATTATCATTCAGGTACTCCTCGACTGAGTAATAAGTCTTGTTGAGCAGGTATGCCAAGAGTTGTTGTTTGAATATATTAATATTCTCTACATTTCTTAGGTCTCTTGGTAATTTATTATAAACTTTTGGCGCCATTGCAAATACGCTTTTATGAAAGAGCGCTGTTTTACATTTTCTTACATGTAGTTTATCTTTTCGACGCTGACTGCTGATTTGCTCAAATTTTGACATGTTTGTCTTCACGAAGACAGAAGATATTTCGTAAATATATAAACATGGCATGGTAAGAATCCTCAACTCTTTGAAATGCGGTTTGCAGCTATCGATGGGTTGCAAATTACAGATAGCCCTAATACATCGCTTTTGGCACCTGAAAATTAGCTCTCTACCCGTTCCATATCCCCAAAATATGATGCCATATCGTAAAGTCGATGCCACCAGCCCATGATAAGCAGTAAGTACCGTAGATTGACTGGATACCCTTCTTAGCTTATATAAAGCATTTGAGTGTTGGTTTATCTTACTGCATACTTTATCAATTTGCGTATTCCATTTTAACGTACTTTCTATGTTAATACCTAAAAATTTAGTGTCATGTGTTTCATGTACTACCATGCCATTATAATTAATTTTTAAAGCCATACTTTGATTTTGTCTTTGTATGCAATTCATAATAGAAGTTTTATTTAAATTTATAACTAAATTATTACTTTGCAACCAATTTATATATTTATTATAACCATTTACTGAAATCATGTTTAAGTTGATATCATCCTCAAGTGTGTCCAAATTATTACTATTGAAAATTAAAATACTGTCGTCCGCAAACATTACCATTGGATATTAGCACTCCTATATCCTTAGAGGGGAAGGCAGAGGTGCGTTACTCTCTTTTCTTTCCAATTGCCACTAGGGAATCTTACGTTCGATTTTCTCGTAGGATAGGATGTGAAAGTAATTAGGTTAATACTATGAGGCGTTACTTTTCGGAAGTCCATAGTTAAATTAAATAAATCTAACTACTTTGCAATATTCCGCCACATGCAAGTTACGCAACTCTCGTATTTATTCATGCACAAGTCCGCCCTCCAAACCCACTTAGACCGAAAGAATAGAGAAATAATTTTGAAAATAGAATAAATATGAGAGTTGTGTTATCGTGCAAAAAATAATAAAAACCTCGACACGTGTTTCGCCCCCAACCAGGGGCATCATCAGGAGATGTTGATGGCTCGGCGCACGGCGACCGAATGAGCCACAACTCGTAAACCGCACCTATTTATATCCTAGGTTTTTTATTTCTACCCACAACCATTACACCAAATTATTTTATGTCTACCCACCACCGTTGTTTGAATGACGTATACCTACCCGTAGCAAAGGGGAAGAGGCGAAATTAAGTTGATCATTTAAAATATTAGGGTTCAAGCGTCTATGATTGTAGATTTCTAATTGTTCCAAAACCGAAAGCCTCAGTCCTTTGTTGCAGGTGTGCACAACGTCATAAGTGTGAGGATTAGGTAGGGAGTGACCGGAATCCAACAATTTTTTTGCGAAATGAGACCGTTCTGGGCGATTGTTTCTAAAAGCTGAAATATGTTCTTTATACCGCGTCGCAAAGCTACGGCCGGTTTGGCCAATATAAACACCCTCACAACCCCCACACTTAAGCCTATACACACCTGACTTCCTGTCATCCCCAATTTTCTCCTTAACATTGCAAATGTTTCTCCGGATAGTGTTGTCCGTTCTAAACGCGACATGAATATTATTTTTACGCAAAATTTTGGCAACTTTATCAGATATCGGACCTAAATAAGTTAGACTAGCTCTATACCGATTGATGTCACGATCCGGGGGAACAGCATATAGTAAACTACGCGTAATTGAGGCTCGCCGCCTTCCAACTAGCCGTAGCTTTGCGACGCGGTATAAAGAACATGTGTCAGCTTTTAGAAACAATCGCCCAGAACGGTCTCATTTCGCAAAACATTTGTTGGACTCCGGTCACTCCCTACCTAATCCTCACACTTATGACGTTCTGCACACCTGCAACAAAGGACTGAGGCTTTCGGTTTTGGAACAATTAGAAATCTACAAACATAGACGCTTGAACCCTAATATTTTAAATGATCAACTTAATTTCGCCTCTTCCCTTTTGCTGCGGGTAGGTATACGTCATTCAAACAACGGTAATGGGTAGACATAAAATAATTTGGTGTAATGGTTGTGGGTAGAAATAAAAAACCTAGGATATAAATAGGTGCGGTTTACGAGTTGTGGCTCATTCGGTCGCCGTGCGCCGAGCCATCAACATCTCCTGATGATGCCCCTGGTTGGGGGCGAAACACGTGTCGAGGTCACGATAACACAACTCTCATATTTATTCTATTTTCAAAATTATTTCTCTATTCTTTCGGCCTAAGTGGGTTTGGAGGGCGGACTTGTGCATGAATATTGTGGCGGAATATTGCAAAGTAGTTAGATTTATTTAATTTAAAGTAATTAGGATTCACGCACCTAAATGCTTATACCGCCTACAATTGCACATGTATCTCCCCAAGGGGAGACTTAAGACTCAATCGGGTCTTCTCAACCGAGTTCCAAACAAGGAGGTTTTTTTTATTTATTGAGCGAAGCGAGCCGAAGGCGAGCGGAGCTCCCATGGAGCAGGTTAAATTTCAAAATCTTTATATTATTATGTATTCTTAGTTTTAAAGTCTTTATATTATTATGTATTCTTATTTAAATCTATGGGCCGTAGATTAGTTTATAAGATCTGTAACTAGTCTAAAAAAAAGTTTAAATAAAAAAAAATGTTAAATGTTCGTTTCTCAGCAACCTCTTGACCGATAATTAAAATTTTTCACCTAAATTAATAGCTGATTTCAATTAAGGTCGTGACGAATCTCAAAAATTCAATTTAAATACAAAAAAAAAAAAACGCTTCGCTCAATACGAAGCCGCGCACTGTTTACAGCAGCGTAGCTTTACCTAGTTTATTTTGTTTGTTACTTCATATCTTCCGACTAGAGGAACCGATTTTGAATTTTTTTTTGAAATGTTTTCTTCTGGAGATAGTTCACGACGTCTACGACCTACGTGGTATGGTGAACACGAGATACGTAGACCATCGTGGTCGGGGCCTCGAACCGGAACCCGATACAAATGAAATTTTGAATTGGTTTGTTCTATCTTTTTCATACAGTAACATTTTATGATTTTACGTTTCAAAATTTCATTTGAAACAAATGACATGTCAATGACGTCACGCACGATATTAAAGAGAAATGCAATTTGATGAGACATGTGCGGAACTAATTCAAATTGCTAACAGAAACGTAGAATTATTAAACGTCAGATATTATTGCTCTCCCAGAGGTGTCAGATTACTTTGGAAGTTAAAGATCGTAACATAATTTTGTGTTGGAATGTTGTCACTTTAATATGCTGCATATGAACGATCAGATGTAAGTGCTGTTTTCGTGCAGACAGATATTATTGACTCGTTCCTGGGTCAGATAAAATTGCCGATCTGGCCATAGTAACATGTTTATGCTCGTGACTATACCACAGAATAGGGAATAGTACTTACATACAGAACTTGCGCTCCGACGTTAATTAAAGCACATTCTTTTGTTTACACAGAACATAATTCGCGGGGCGGCCGGTGGACCCGGGGCGGCCGGTGGACTCACCGTCCGGATACCGGCCGATCGTGTTGCTCGACGAGGTGTGTAAGCTCTTTGAGCGAATTATCGCGGAACGCCTCGTCGAGCATCTCACGAGTGTGGGGCCAGACCTGGCGGATAACCAGTTCGGTTTCCGTCGGGGACGCTCCACCGTGAGCGCGATCATGCGTGTGAAGAGCCTGACGGAGGAAGCAGTCTCGCAGGGCAAGGTGGTGGTGGCGGTGTCTCTTGACATCGCCAACGCGTTCAACACCTTGCCATGGAGCTGCGTTAGGGAGGCGCTCGTGTATCACGAAACGCCTCTCTACCTCCGTCGTATTGTCGGGGCCTATCTCTCGGAGAGGGCCATAGCTTTCCCCAGCTGGCTCGGGCCAGCTCGGCGAGATGTGTCGTGCGGTGTTCCGCAGGGGTCGGTCCTGGGGCCGCTTCTGTGGAACATCGGCTACGACTGGGTGCTGCGGGGTGCGTTGCCTAGGGGTGTCGGCGTAACGTGCTACGCCGACGATACCCTCGTCACGGCGCGGGGTGCAACGTACCAGGAGGCAGCACTCAAGGTCACGACGGGTGTTGCTCGAGTCGTGGGTCGGATACGGCAGCTGGGACTGGAGGTGGCCTTGCACAAGTCCGAGGTTCTGTGTTTTCACAGACCTCGGAACGGTCCACCAGAAGGTTCCAGCATAAATGTGGGAGGCGTTTGCATCGGCATCAAGCCCTCGATGAAGTACCTAGGGATCGTACTTGATAGCCGATGGAACTTCGGACCACATTTCCGAAGTTTGGTCCACAAGGTGACGCAGGCATCGGTCGCGCTTTCGCGACTGATGCCCAACCTAAAGGGACCCAACGCCTCCTGCAGGAGACTGTACCTGGGGATCGTGCGGAGTATGGCCCTATACGGGGCTCCCGTATGGGCGGATAGGTTGGCGGTCAAGGGGAACGAGACTCTGTTAAACAGACCACTTAGAACCTTGGCCGTCAGAACCGTACGGGGGTACCGCACGATCTCCGGAGAGGCTGCATGTCTCCTAGCCGGGACCCCTCCATGGGACCTGGAAGCGAGAGCCCTTGCGTCATTGTTCCAATGGCGCAAGGAGGCGCTGGAGCGGGACCACAGGCCTGCGTCTCGAGAAATCGAGGACCAGCGGTCCCAACTCCGCCAGGATCTCATGGAGTCATGGAGGGTGCGACTTGAGCAACCCAAGGGGGGTGCCATCTTCATCGCGGCGGTGAGACCGATCATGGACGATTGGCTGCAGAGGCAGCATGGTGACCTCACGTACCGTGCGACGCAGATGGTTGCCGGGCATGGATGCTTCGGTAGCTATCTGTTTCGCATGCATCGTGAGGTCACACCCCGGTGTCAACACTGCGAGGTTTCCGACGACGACACCGCACTCCACACGTTGGTGGAGTGCTCAGCGTGGGCGAGTCAGCGCCGGGACCTCGTAGTGGCCATAATAACATGTTTATGCTCGTGACTATACCACAGAATAGGGAATAGTACTTACATACAGAACTTGCGCTCCGACGTTAATTAAAGCACATTCTTTTGTTTACACAGAACATAATTCGCGGGGCGGCCGGTGGACCCGGGGCGGCCGGTGGACTCACCGTCCGGATACCGGCCGATCGTGTTGCTCGACGAGGTGTGTAAGCTCTTTGAGCGAATTATCGCGGAACGCCTCGTCGAGCATCTCACGAGTGTGGGGCCAGACCTGGCGGATAACCAGTTCGGTTTCCGTCGGGGACGCTCCACCGTGAGCGCGATCATGCGTGTGAAGAGCCTGACGGAGGAAGCAGTCTCGCAGGGCAAGGTGGTGGTGGCGGTGTCTCTTGACATCGCCAACGCGTTCAACACCTTGCCATGGAGCTGCGTTAGGGAGGCGCTCGTGTATCACGAAACGCCTCTCTACCTCCGTCGTATTGTCGGGGCCTATCTCTCGGAGAGGGCCATAGCTTTCCCCAGCTGGCTCGGGCCAGCTCGGCGAGATGTGTCGTGCGGTGTTCCGCAGGGGTCGGTCCTGGGGCCGCTTCTGTGGAACATCGGCTACGACTGGGTGCTGCGGGGTGCGTTGCCTAGGGGTGTCGGCGTAACGTGCTACGCCGACGATACCCTCGTCACGGCGCGGGGTGCAACGTACCAGGAGGCAGCACTCAAGGTCACGACGGGTGTTGCTCGAGTCGTGGGTCGGATACGGCAGCTGGGACTGGAGGTGGCCTTGCACAAGTCCGAGGTTCTGTGTTTTCACAGACCTCGGAACGGTCCACCAGAAGGTTCCAGCATAAATGTGGGAGGCGTTTGCATCGGCATCAAGCCCTCGATGAAGTACCTAGGGATCGTACTTGATAGCCGATGGAACTTCGGACCACATTTCCGAAGTTTGGTCCCCAAGGTGACGCAGGCATCGGTCGCGCTTTCGCGACTGATGCCCAACCTAAAGGGACCCAACGCCTCCTGCAGGAGACTGTACCTGGGGATCGTGCGGAGTATGGCCCTATACGGGGCTCCCGTATGGGCGGATAGGTTGGCGGTCAAGGGGAACGTGACTCTGTTAAACAGACCACTTAGAACCTTGGCCGTCAGAACCGTACGGGGGTACCGCACGATCTCCGGAGAGGCTGCATGTCTCCTAGCCGGGACCCCTCCATGGGACCTGGAAGCGAGAGCCCTTGCGTCATTGTTCCAATGGCGCAAGGAGGCGCTGGAGCGGGACCACAGGCCTGCGTCTCGAGAAATCGAGGACCAGCGGTCCCAACTCCGCCAGGATCTCATGGAGTCATGGAGGGTGCGACTTGAGCAACCCAAGGGGGGTGCCATCTTCATCGCGGCGGTGAGACCGATCATGGACGATTGGCTGCAGAGGCAGCATGGTGACCTCACGTACCGTGCGACGCAGATGGTTGCCGGGCATGGATGCTTCGGTAGCTATCTGTTTCGCATGCATCGTGAGGTCACACCCCGGTGTCAACACTGCGAGGTTTCCGACGACGACACCGCACTCCACACGTTGGTGGAGTGCTCAGCGTGGGCGAGTCAGCGCCGGGACCTCGTAGTGGGTCTGGGCGTGGATACCCTCTCGCTGGGGACCATGCAAGCCATGGTGTCCAGCGGGAGTAGGTGGAACGCGGCCGTGTCCTTCTGCGAGCAAGTCATGCTCGCGAAGGAGGCGGCCGGGAGGGAGAGGGAGCGTACCCTCCCCGCCGAGTTCCGTAGTCGGCGGCCAGGCCGCCCCAGACTACGCGACTACGCCCAAGACTATCGTCCTCCATGATCGGGGCCTGAGGACGGCGAGATCGCCACCCACCGTCCTTACAGAAGCAGGCTAGAAGGGTTGCGTGCTGCGGGGCCTTTGCCCCATAGCACGCAACCAGATTCACTCACTGACGCGGGATAAAACCCGACCCCAATGACGCGGGATTCTCGTCCCGACCAAACACCCGCAGAGACCACAGGGGTGGTCAAAGTCCGCCGGGCGCCACTGGACATACCCTCTGCTAGTAACCAGGGACGCCCGGCAACGGACGTTAGAGCGGCCGCGGCCTTGGGCCGCGGAATTAAGAAAAAAAAAAAAAAAAAAAAAAAAAAGAACATAATTCGAACGTTAGGGTTGTCAGTAAACTAAAATACTACTAGCATAATTTGATCAATAATTATGACGTTAATTCAGTCATGGATTTTCGCCAGGTAATGCCTGATTCTATCCAATATTTATGACGTTAATGCCTCAATATCAACTCTATCTATGGTCAATGCCGTGTCACAAACAAGAGACAACCCTTATGATATACAACTTCAAGTTGTTGCTGACGTCACATAAGTTTTGCGGTTGTTAGGCGAGTGACATTGGCCTGTCTGTACTGTGTAAACAGTTGAAGTACAAAAATTCGGACGAAGTTGCGGGTGACTATTAGTTGAGTAAAACGAAGAGAGAAGGGAATATATGACATAATTAAATACAGTAAGCTACGAAATAATTCTACGCCGTAGCTCGTAGCACCTCGTAGCCGAGCTTTGCTACAAGCTTTATTCATTAGACCGGTAAAGTATGCTTTAGCATTCAATGCATTACAGTTAAGTGACGTAACTCGAAATAAGCCCCGTAGATGTAAAATGAGTTTATAAATTCATTTAAACAATCAAGATTGTATTACTTTTCGTAAATTAATAAATTTAATAATAATGTCTTCATTCACAAAGAGGTAGACAGAGGCGTAAGCCCATATTTTACCCACTTCAAAAAGTAGAAGGTTCTTAATTTGACTGTATGTTTTTTATTAATGTTACCTCATACTTTCGACTAGGTATTACTTTCAAACGCTGCTTAATTAGTGCTTTCCGTGTGATCCTATTTCAATTATTATTTGGTCCCACTCCGGTAATTTGAAGGCGGTTTTTTTTTTGCTTAATTTACAGGTATTTATAAATTATTTTTCAGAATTAAAAAAAATATAAATAAAGTTTGGGAGATTTTTACAGAGTGCCATCTAACTCAAAGTAAACTAATAAAGGCTTGTGTTTTGGAATTGGAATCCTGATAACTGATAAACACACACACACACATATCACGCCTAAATCCCCGCAGGGGTAGATAGAGGTGTATTACACATCCACAATTTGCCAGTCCTTTTAGTCCCACGTAATAGGAGCCAAACCTGTAGCCGTCACCGGACAGAAATATAATATCATGTCCAAAATGGCCGAATGAATTTAATAAAAAGTAGCAGCTATATTGTAATTTTGAAAAAAAAATTGAATCCCGTTGCTTTGTGATAATTCTTACGTACCAACCGCTATGGCACAGCCCATTAAAATCCTGGGCGTCTCAGAATTACTTGATAATTAACTGATAATCATACTTATAAATAGATATTATACATGAATTACATATTGCCACAGAACAACCCATATAACTCGTCACAAATAGTTTTGTCCTGGGTATGATTTGAACTCACGGCCTCCGAGTCCAGTTCTTAGCTTAGGCTTTCAGTATACTCGTAGTGTAATGTACAGTGTATACTTAGGCAGTGTCAGTATACATTGTAATATACAGGATGTCAATATCTGATGTCAATGTCTCTATCTAACGTCAGATATCGAGCGAGAGAGTGAGTCACGGTCGCAAGTTGGCACTCGTCCGCGCCATAGCGTCTCCTACAGAGACAGACCTACGGGTTTATCTATACTAATATTATGTACTAGTGGACGCTCGCGGTTTCGCCTACTTGACAAATTATATGGGTACACAAAAACCTTCCTCGAGTATCACTATACACCGTGATAGTGACACCAATAACAGAACCGACTGAAGGTATTACTTTGAAAAACAAACTTATTTTTTTTACAAAATCTTAAAATCTATGTAGTCTCTAGACATAAAATGAGTACTCGTGGTACCTCACTGCCATAAAAAATCTTCTTAGTGCTATCCACTCGGCAATAGGCATAGGCTGCAGCGGAGTAAAAAGAAACTACATCAATTTTAAGAATTTTATAAATAACTAGCGGACCCGGCGAACTTCGTACCGCTTAACAGTTCAAAAGGCTTCATACGAACAATTATTTATTTCTTAGTAACTTAGCATCTCAAATAAATGGAAGGCGATTATTACATAGGTAAAATAATATAATTAAAATTTAGTTTAGCAAGTGCTCAATATGTTTCCCGTTCTTTAATCCCGTTCGGAATTTTCTTCCTAACAATTTCGCTACCTGTTAATATTTTTAACGCGTAAGCATATAAGTGTCATGCTCTTTCTTTTATTTTAAAAGGAGCCTGTCGTAAAATAACAAGTCTTTATACTATTTGACCGGTTTGATTCCCGGTTCAGACAGGCGATATTTCAAAATATAAGATTCCGTTGACAGAATGGAGTTGTGATCGTCGTAACTTTCACTACAAACACGGGACGGTAAAACTCGAAGGCTTACGAATACATTCATGCATATTTGACATGTCAATCCTTCTAGAAGACTTGACAGTATGGTAACTTCTACGCCTATCCCAATGAACGAATGTTAAAACAAAAATGTTTACTGACATTATTGTACATTTTATTAATTTTTAAAATATTACAATATCCGAATATTGTCGAGAGATGCACAGAAAAATTAAAATAATACGTATAACAGTCACTGCTACGATCGATACACAAATAAAACCAAAAGAAAATGGCCGAAAACTGTATAGGTGGTGAGTAAAACAGGAGACCGGATGAGAGGTGACAACGGTAGACATCTAGTGGGAATAACTGATCGAATTGAGAAAAAAATCATAATTGAAGGAAATTATTAAAAATAAAAAATAATAAAAATCGCGATGGAAAAATAGAGGTTGATCGTAGAGGGTTCAAAATTCAGTGTTGTACTTATTTTCTAATGCTGTATCATAAAAAAATAAAAATACAAAAAATCTAAAAAAAATTAAAAATAATTTAGGGGTGGACTACCCTTAACATTTAGGGGGATGAAAAATAGATGTTGTCCGATTCTCAGACCTACCTAATGTGCACACAAAATTTCATGAGAATCGGTCAAGCCGTTTCGGAGGAGTTTAACCACAAACACCACGACACTAGAATTTTATATATTAGATTACCGTAATAATTTTTTGGAATACAAAGATTTCTCATTTAAAAAAAAACCTAGTTAGCACTAACAGACCCACAGTTAATCGTTCTACCCCCGTTTTTGGCTTTGGCATGTCTGCATCTCGTTAACAGTATATTCAACATGGAAGTACTTACACAGAAGACTTCCTACATCGCGCTAGCGAGATTAGCACGCTTACATCTTATAAACAATAACGTACATTCCTCGGATTTTGCTGTCTCTTTGAGACAGTCTTGATAATGCCTCGTGAGTAGGCGAAACATATGTCGACGTTTAACATGTCTTCTAGTTAGCGAAATAATTGCAATTATCTAAATTTCAACATCAATTTTCCATTGTTTTATCATGGACTTTCGCCAGGTAACGCCTAATTCCATTCAGTAAAAAAATGTGTTTGTTTTCAAAGTTGGAAGTATTACTTTGAAAAACAAACACATTTTTTTTCGTTGGTACAGAACCAACGAAAAAAAAATGTGTTTGTTTATCAATAAGTGAGTCCAAATTTTTTTTTTTAAAACGCTTCTGGTTATTTCACGGTGTATAAATTGGTGAAAACCGCATCAAAATCCGTTGCGTAGCGTAGCGACTTTATATCATATATTATGTTATGATATGATATGATATCGCACCAACGGTACTTAAAAGGTCTGTGGTACTTTTTAAATAACCCTGTATAGTAAATAATAATAATAATAAATATGTTAGGACAATTCACACAATGTCATCTTGCCTCAAACTAAGCAGAGCTTGTGATATGAGTACTAGATAAACTGATACTAGGTCGCCGCAGTCGCGAAACGTACCATTACGCTGCAGCATATATTTGAGCGAAGCGAGTTTTGATTCAAAGCGATATAACTCTGTCAAAGTATTTTTTGTCATTACGCTATGGGAATTTTTACCATCAATTAAATTATTTTTATTTGATCGAAATTCAGGCATCGTAAGAACCTGGGTAATTCTGTAAGCTTTTGATGAGTGCAAGAAAATCCGAAATCGGCCGAGTATTCGCCGAGAAACAATTTAACACAATTTAACATAAATCGTAATTTGAGTCACCCGTTGAGAGCTCCGCTCGCCTTCGGCTCGCTTCGCTCAATAAATACGAGTACATTTTTTTTGTAAATACATACATATACATAGGGAACATACATAAGAACATATAGGGAGTAGGCAAAGATATATCTATTTCTAGTTATATTATTATAGATAATTTCTAGTTAATAAAAAAAAACTAAAGATGAATGTAGAAATGACTACACTAGATTATACAACATATGTAACATTTTGCCCGTCAGGCTAAAACATAAATATTGACTGGCTGTAAACAACCATGGCAGTCGGGAGCATGTACTGGAAGCAGTAAGCAATAGTCATAACACCCGCTCCATGACCACTGGAAAATTTATTGTGCCCAGGATAACTAATTATTTTGGTGACAGATCACTTAATAAACGTTTACCATACTTAATGAACAACTTGCCGAAGGAAGTTGCATCAGAAAGTGATATAAAATTATTTAAAAGGAAATTGAAAAGCCATTATCTCGGCAGATTATAAAAAAAAAAAATGTTTTTGTTAAATTATTAATACCTAGTTACTAAGTATTTAGCTTATTACACAATTGTTAATTAGATAAGGGTATGTATGGGTGTAGGTATATGTGCGTATGTGTATATGCGTATATGTATGTCCGTATGTATGTACCAATGTAAGATTGTATTAATTTACTTCTGATATTTTAGCTTAGTTTTTAACTACCTAAAATAATAAGTATAATGTACGGAGGCTCGATCCCACAGACAAACCGACAACACGGTTTTGTGGGGCAATGTGTAACTAAAAATTGTAATATGTCTAATAAAATAAAAAATAAAAAAAATATTACACATTCACACTTTGCCAGTAATTTATTAAATGATGAAATATACATAAGGGAAGAAAGTAATGTGGCTACAAATGTGCCAACTATGAAAGTGGAGAGCTTTAGAAGTAGAGGTTTTTTTTTTTTTTTTTTTTTTAATCTGCAGCTTGAGGCTGCGGCCGCATCTACGTCCATTGCCGAGTGCCTCCGGTAGACACTAAGAGAATTCCCAGTGGCACTCGGCGGACCTTGGCCACTTGCGTGGCCACTGCGTGGTGGTCGGGTGTTACCCCGCATCCTTAGGGTCGGGTTTTATCCCGCGTCGGTGAGTGAAGGCGTGCATGGGGTGAAGCCCCACATCACGCAGCCCTTCTAGCCTGCTTCTGTAAGGACGGTGGGTTGCTAATCCATCGTCCTCAGGCCCCGATCATGGAGGTCGATGGTCCTGGGCGTAGTCACATATGCGGTGCCCTCGCCGCAGACTTTGGAACTCAGCGGGGAGGATACGCTCCCTCGCCCTTCCGGCCGCCTCCTTCACGAGCATAACCTGCTCGCAGAAGGAAACGGCCGCGTTCCACTGGCTCTCGCTAGAGACCATGGCTCGTAGCATGGTCTCCAGTGAGAGAGTATCCACGCCCAGGCCCACAACGAGGTCCCGGCGCTGACTTGCCTACGCTGAGCATTCCACCAACGTGTGAAATGCCGTGTCTTCGCCGGAAGCCTCGCAGTGTTGACACGCTGGTGTGACCTCACGATGCATGCGAAACAGATACCCACCAAAGTTTCCGTGCCCGGTGATGATCGGTGTCGCACGGTACGTGAGGCCACCGTGCTGCCTCTGCAGTCAGTCCTCCATGATCGGTCTCACCGCCGCGATGGTGGTGGTTCCCCACTTAGGTTGCTCAAGTCGCACCTTCCATGTCTCCATGAGATCCTGGCGGAGATGGGACCGCTGGGCCTACATTTCTCGAGACGCAGGCCTATGGTCCCGCTCCAGCGCCTCCTTGTGCCATTGAAACAATGACGCAAGAGCTCTCGCTTCCAGGTCCCATGGAGGGGTCGCGGCTAGGAGACATGCAGCCTCTAGAGAGATCGTGCGGTACCCTCTTATTGTCCTGACGGCCAAGGTTCTCAACGATCTGTGCAATATAGCAGCGTTGTTGGCCGTCAGTCTCGCCGCCCATACGGGAGCCCCGTATACGGCCATACTCCGAACGATCCCCAGGTACAGTCTCCTGCAGGAAGCGTTGGGTCCCTTTAAGTTGGGCATCAGTCGCGAAAGCGCGGCTGCTGCCCCCGTCACTTTGGGGACCAAACTTCGGAAATGTGGTCCGAAGTTCCACCGGCCATCGAGTACGAGCCCCAGATACTTCATGGAGGGCTCGATGCCGATGCTAACGCTCCCTACATTTATGCTGGATCCTGGAGGTGGCCCGCGCCGAGGTCCGTGAAAACACAGAGCCTCGGACTTATTCAATGCCACGTCCAGTCCCAGCCGCCGTATCCGACCCACGACTTCAGCAACCCCAGTCGTGACCTTGAGTGTTGCCTCCTGGTGCGTTGCTCCCCGCGCCGTGACGAGGGTATCGTCGGCGTAACAAGTTACGCTGACGCCCTCAGGCAACGCACCCCGCAACACCCAGTCGTATCCGATGTTCCACAGGAGAGGTCCTAGGACCGACCCCTGTGGAACACCGCACGAGACATCTCGCCGAGCTGGCCCGAGCCAGCTAGGGTAAGTTATAGCCCTCTCGGATAAATTGGAAGTAGAGGTAGGCCCAGAGGTGATCTTTAGAGAATATGGAGGACAAAAAAGTGAGTGACTGAAGAGATGACGAGCATTTTTATACTTTACGAATATTATATGGCGGTAAAATGTGGTTGTAAAAGAAGTACTAGGATTTTATAAATTAAATTGAAGTGTTTTTCCAAAGTAACAGCTTTTTAATGCATCATTAATTATGATAGTAGTAGCTGTCCCGGTTAACTTCGTGTTGCCTGATAACTAAGAGTGTTTAAGACTAGAAGACTATTTGAGTCATATGGCTGCCTAGAGATATTAATTTCAAACAAAAATACATTACATAATTATATGTTATTTTGGTTCGCTACATCGCCTATATATAGTATTAACTAAGTTATTGCTAAGTATAATGCTATGTTTTTAAACTCTAAACTCTTAATCTAAACTTCTATACTATACTATTATAAAGAGGGAAGATTTATATTTTTGTGTGTAACTTTGTAATGAATAAACTCAAAAACTACTGTGCCGATTTCAAAAATTATTTTCTCTTCTTCTTTATCGGTAATGTGTTCCCACGGGAATCGAGAACGAGTAAACTAAATCACGCGGGTGGAATTGCGGCGATCAGCTAGTCTCAAATATTTTATATGTGGTAAACGGTATGGATACCACAATCATGGGTACGTATTACAATGCCGAATATTAAAATCTCGAATGTTTATATCGAAAGTTCTAAATACCGAAAGTTTAAAATACCGAAAATTCAAAATACAGAATCTTATAAGACCTATAATCGGAACGCCTAATACTAAAATGCCAAATATTAAAATACCGACCGTTTATATGACCGAAAGTTTTAAACCCGATAAAAGATAAATTTCAAAAATTGTAACGCAAACCTAATGTTTGGGAAATGAACGTTTAAACTATAACTTGTTTACCAACTAGTACTTTTAACATTTTATATTTAGTCAAATATTTCAGTTGGAATAACAGTTTTTACGCAAAATCATCGATTCTGGCGTAGGAGGTAACAGTTTTAACCTAACCTAACCTACCCATTATGTTTAAAGAAGAAATTAACCTAATCTAAATAGTTCAGTTCCGGTAACCTACTTAAAACAATCTCTTTTTGGTGTATGAACCTTCGGGATTTTAATCTTTCGTGATTTGGAACTATCGGGATTTGGAACTTTCGGGATTTAGAACTTTCGCTTATTTCAATTTAGACATATTGAGCTTCGTATATCGGGTATAGGTATTTCATACGTTCGGTATTCAGATTTTCGACGTTTTAAGCGTGGGTTTTCCAGATGTAGGTATTAAGAACTTTCGGCATTGTAATACGTACCCACAATCATTTATGATTTATATTATGGTAATAAACAGTAAGAAATTCATTATTGTTGTGTTGTATTTTTACCCAAATAAATACAAAAGAAAAATAGGTCTTCTCTAATACCATCACAAATATATCAAGACCAAATTTAGCAAAATCGGTCTAGCCGTTGCCGAGTTTTAGTGACACAAACGAACGGCGATTTAGTAGGTACTTACATTATAACATGTCTGTTTGTTCCGACTAAGCTTAGAAACGATTTTCTGCTACTTTTTATCTCAGGAACCCTCGAAAGGGTAAGCAGAAGTGCATAACTTACCTACATTTTGCCATAATATAATAATAATAATAATATCGTATCTTGAATATGTTATATCTTTATCTATATATTCGTATCTTGCTAACACCGAGTACTTGCATAAGCACAATCAAGTAGCCAGGATCATCCACCAGCAACTTGCTCTTCAATATGACCTTATTGAGTTTGAAGTGCCGTACTATAAGTACACACCAGTGCCAGTGCCAGCTCTCGAGAATGGTCGTGCATTGGTCTACTGGGACCGATCAATCATCACGGACAGGACTATTGTTGCCAATAGGCCCGATATCGTGTTGGTTGATCGGACCCAGCGACGGGCAGTGCTCGTCGATGTCGCCGTCCCGCATGACGAGAATCTCGTGAAGACAGAGGACAAACTTACCAAGTACCTTGATCTGTCCCTCGAGATAACCGCCATGTGGAACGTAGGCTCGACGATTATTGTCCCGATGGTCGTTTCGGCAAACGGACTAATAGCTAAGAGTTTCGATCAACACCTCAAGAGACTCTTGTTAGATTGTTGGATCAAGAGTCAGATTCAGAAGGCTGTTATCCTCGACACGTGCCGTAGTGTTAGGAGGTTTCCCAGCCTGTAGCCTCTACCGCCGGTAGTTTGGGTCCTACTCCGCTACTGGTGGGACACTATTTTTTATATTTTTAAATGTATTTGTTTTTTTTTATAAATCTATTTAAAAATGTATCAAATAAGAATGTTATTGAATAAACGAAATAATAATAAACGTTTATTCATATGTCATAATTATATTCAAAAAAACCTATTAGTTAATTGTATCAATTAGAATTTATAAATTACATAGATAATCGATCAATTATTTTAAATCATTCGTATTAAATTACATTTATACATTATACATTATTGTGGTCAGTTGTCATTAAATAATATAGCAGATGTCAAACACATAAATATGTCTAAACACCGTGCGAATTATCCCGTTCTTTGAGGAGTATAAACGACCGTGGAATGAGGTCTTTAGCCCTTTTAACAGCTCCGTCATATTTTTGATCCTGTTCTCCTCAAACATGCCAGACGCGCTACACCGCCATGGCAGACCGAGCATAAGTCTGAGCGCGTTGTTGTATTGTACACGGAGGGTGTTGTAGGCAGCCTTCGTGTGGTTGCTCCACAGTTGACTGGTGTAGAACGCCTGACAGTACGCCTGGAACAGGGTCAGCTTCGTCTACTTGGAGCAGAGTGCGAACCGCCTCGCCAGCATATTACTGCGAGCTGAGAGTGCACGCCGCTGTCTTTCAATATTATCATTATTGTCAAGGGTACTGTTGACAATGTGTCCTAGATATTTAAATTTAGAAACTATACTTAGGGAGCTGTTACAATATATGATATAATATAATGATATAATATAAAAGAAAATGATATGATATAATATAAATATATATGATATAATATAAAAGAATTTATTAATTTATTTATCATCACTTTGACAAAACCCTCATAGTGTGCACTAAAACGATATTGCAAGTCGTCAATTACACAATATTATTAAACTTGAAAAACATACAAATTTAGGATAAAGTATAATTAAATATAAATCATATCAAAATCGAATTAAAAGAAATAAAATAAAATCAAATCGAATAAAATTGAATACAATAGAGGGCCACTCTCTATAGTATTGTGTGCTGTGAGAGTGGCCCACAATCGCTAGACGTCGTCGCGACTTACCACCAGGCGGGAGTCGTCAATTTGGCGAACCCAATATAAAAAAAACAATCAAATAAAATTCATTAAAATGAAATACAATCAATTAAAGAAGAAGAGAAATCAAAATACATAAAAAAATATTAGAATTTCATAAACGCTTGTGTTCTACTTGGCCATGTGCCTTTTCTAGTTACTTACTGAGACTTGGCAACAAATTCCTAGTGATTTGAAAATTTTGTTCAGAATTCAATATTAGTACAGTCAAGTTGTATCACATCGTCTAGTTCGACGACCTGGACTTATGTAACAGAGTTTTCTACCTTTGGAATAGACTAGATGATTACCGCGGCTCCTCCCATGTAAGTTTATAGTTCCCAATTCCCTCGGGAATACTTCACCGGGATACAAAGTAGCCTATCACTCGATAATAATGTAGCGACATAAGTGAAGTAATTTTATTTAAATCGGTTTAGTATTACCTCGGTTAATTGACTGAGGGAGCGAAGCTCGCGAAGGCTTTTCAACTTGCAGACTGGGGAGAATTTCTTTCGTCTGTACCCATCTACGGGTTCTGTCAGATCATGTTTGAGGCCGTATTTATCAACCGATTTTCATGAAACTTTACACACACACTCCTTGCTTACAATGAATAACATTTGAATGATATTTTTTGGATTGGAAGACAAATGAAACAGTAATAACGAAAATTGAAGAATAAGTTTTCTAAACAAAGCCGCTCCCGAAGTCTACGGTTCACAGAACCACTAGTATAACATAATGATTGTATTACGGAGATTCAAAGAAACTGTAAATAAAACCGACCAAGTGCAAGTCGAACACGCGCACTAAGCGTTCCGTACCAAAACGGCAAAGAAATCACGTTTGTTGTAAGCCCCCTTCAATATTTATTATACACTGGAGGACAAAATTGCATATTAAATTTGTTCTGGGTTACTTGCAAATTTTTATTACAAAAAAAATAAAAGAATTAAGACTGACCATTAGTCATTAAAAAAATAATTCAACAAATGGGCTACTACTAGTAACATCCTATTTGGAATAGTAGGTATGTCTGTTTTTATTTTAAAACCATAGACCTGTGTCATACTATAGATAGTAGCATACATATGCCAAAACAAAATCAGACTGGTCTAACTACAGAGTTTCGATATCGCCAAAAGGTTGTGGAGGTCAGATGACAGTCGCTACACGGAATTTATTGAAGTACAGCCGCATCACTAATTTAGACTGAAAAGTCGACCCAAACTAGTTTGGGAGAAGGCTTAGTGGATGATGAGTAGTAAATCTGAAGTAATTTTTCCAATCACTAATGAAAAGCGATGGTGTGCCAACCCTAACGATCACTTAGTTTGATTAATTTACCCTACTGAAGAATGCTATTTGCTGTAAAATTGGTTACTTTAATAAGTATGTTCATAATTTAATAAGGTTGTTCTGATACTATTTTAAGCACGAATTCACAATATGTATAAGCAAGTATTAAGCAAGCTACCATGGAAGATGGGAAGGCTATTGTCGTGGGACGCTACATGCGTTGACACCTCAGCACCTTCACACCTTCCAAGCACATCCGGATGTGCCGGGGCTGCTGCTGCATCGGCTGAAGAGACATTGCTAAACGCTTAATCGATGGTTCTCAGAACCAGTTGGTTATTTTCTGGCCCAAAGAATATTGTGTAATAGTGTATTGGGCCGGTAATAGCGAAGTCTACTTTTCGACCTAAGGGCGACTACTAATTTTAATCTAATTAATTATCTCCAAATTCTAGCAGTATCACATGTTATAGAAGTCGCCAGTAATAGGAGTGGGTTGGACTTATAACCTAAAAGCTAGGTCGCTCATGAAATTTTTGTTTTACAAAGAGCTCGCATGATACTGATCCATATCAAACCAAATATTAGTGTGTGGCCATGAAATTTTACGAGTAAATAAAGTTAACGAGAAACCTATTTTTTCAATAATAGAATAGAAACCGTACTACTAAATTGAATAAAAGGTATGGGAAATTGTGGTGAGAAAACAGTTTTTAGAGATCCGTCATGTCTATCCGTCCTAAAAACATGAAACTTTGGAGGGATATGTATATTTACCATGATTTTTTTTCTAGCTTCTAACTCATAGTGAGATAGGTCACTAAAGGCAGAAACACAACGGATGCAGGAGTTGCACTTGTGAAACATATATTTGATGCATGGGAGGAAAAGCAGGATGCCATTGGTTTTTTTTTTTTATATTTAGGTCGACAAATTGACGCCACCCGCCTGATGGTAAGCTGTGGCGACGTCTGGCGATTGTGGGCAACTCTCACAGTACACAGGAATACTATAGAGAGTGACCCTCAACTTGAGGACCCAGTAATGTGCCTCTTCACGCTTCGCTTAAAGAACCCAGGGTTATATGTTGGAGGAAACACGTGCGCGGGCAGGGCGTTCCAAGCCACCATCGTTCGGCAGAGAAGCGAACGTTTAAAACGCTCAGTTCTCGCGAAGACGGTTTCGACGGTACGAGAGTGACATCTCTGCCCGGCACGCGTTGTTCGGGATCGGAAGGGAGAGGGTGGGATCAGATTGAAGAGCTCTTCAGAACACTCACCGTGGTAAATACGGTAGAACGCGGCCAACGAAGCAATTGTTCGGCGCTGGGCTAGCGGCTCAAGGCTTCCCGTTACCTCCGGACAATCTATAATGCGAACAGCGCGTCGCTGAATAGCGTCGAGTGCGTCCAACAAATACTTCGCGGAGCCGTCCCAGAGGTGAGAGCAGTATTCGACGCAGGGTCTAATCTGCGTTTTGTACAGTAGACACCTCTGGTGCGGTGTAAAGAATCGCTTTACCTTGTTCAGTATTCCTAGTTTCCGCGAAGCTAGCCCAATACATCTCTCAATGTATTTAGTGTTATTGAGCTCTCGACGTACGTCTAATCCAAGGATGTCTAGATTATCCTTCATTGGTAATGTTGCATTCCGAAGAGTGGGTAGGGGAAGGAAAGGGGATTTTTTCGCTGCAAATGCACACGCCTGTGTTTTGCGGGCATTGAACTCGACCAAGTTCTCGGCACCCCATTGGGAGATACTGTCGAGGTTACGGTCGAGATCAGCCACGAGTCGTCGTCTCTCCTCCTCAATCTCAGATCGCCCCGCCGTCGGACGAACCGAGTAACTCCCGTGCAGTGTGCTGTCATCTGCATAGCAATGAATGTTCCCGAGGGATAGCATATCATTGATATGCAGAAGAAAGAGAGTTGGTGATAGTACGGACCCCTGCGGTACCCCGGCATTCACTTGCAAGAAGCGAGAAGCCTGGCCATCGCAGAGGACCCGCACTCGGCGCTCGTTTAAAAAGCTGGCAATCCAGCTGCACAGTTGAGGAGGTAGACCATATGCCGGAAGCTTGGAAAGGAACGAAGCATGCCAGACCCTATCGAAAGCTTTGGCGATGTCCAGGCTAATAGCCAAGGACTCGCCGTACTTTTCCATAGCCTCACCCCATACATGCGTGACGAATGCCAGGAGGTCACCCGTTGATCGTTTTGGCCTGAAGCCATATTGCCGATCCTTGATTAGCGAGTGATCCTCCAGGTATCGCATGAGCTGCTTATTGATAAGGAGCTCAGGCACCTTGCAAATGACTGAGGTGACAGCTATGGGTCGATAGTTGCCCAGCAAGGCGGGCGTGTGGTCTGACCTGTCAGGTATCCGGGTAATCCCCTGTACCATCTGGGTCAGCCCGTGGGAGAGAGCGAATGCATGGGCGGATCGTCCCGCATGATCGGTCCTAAGGGACCCCAGCCACTCAACGTGATGACCGTTAAAGTCCCCCAGGAAAACCAGGTCAGCGTTCAGGAACCGCACCTGCGCATCGTCAGCCATTTCGCTGAGGTATTCGAAAAGCCTTGTTGTCCCAGTATCCCCTGTGTGGGAGTGGTAGACGCACACGTAGATCTGGCTCATAGAGCCATGATCCACGTGCAGCCAAAGGACGGAGTAGGAGGGGTTCTCTAGACAGCGCAACCGGCGGCAGCAGACATCCGCCCTAACGAACACGCACACTCCGGCTTTGTCGCGGAATTGTTCCTCAATGACCCGGGTAACTGAGGTAAGACGTGTCGTCAGGGCGGCGTATCTGTGTCTCCGTAAGGAACATCACAGAAAGCCGTGCCGTCTCTAGGTGATGGTGGACGGTATCGCGGTTCGCATGGAGTCCGCAGATATTCGCGAACTCCACCTTAAAAGGAATCGACTTTGTGGGGTTTCTAGAGGCCGCTGTGTACCGTTTATAACTTTGTTGCACTGTCATGATGAGATATAGGGAAGCGTGAAGACAGGGCGTCATTTGGTGCGGCAGTAAGTGACAAAGTGCAGAGGCTAACTTCGTCTAGAACCGTGTGGCTAGGTCGGAGCCGACCCACCGGACGGAAGGGCTCCCAAACCCCCCTGATGCAAGGCCGACGCTACCCCACACCGGTTACCACCCGGAGCGGCGACCCCACATCAGGATTAAGCGCAACATGTGGGGCAGCCTCCTGGGGTGGTTGGTCCCAGGCGGGCCCCATGACTATGTTTCGGGCGGCCGCGGCAACGCCATTGCTAAGGGTCTCCCTGGCCGGCGAATCGACCCACACCACCCACACTAGACTCCGCTTCGCCCCCACTGGACCCCTGCCTGCAGCACCATACATCGCCCTGGGCCCGGCAGTGCAGTTGCTGAACCCCTAACGCAACCCAGCCTGGGTTGGGTTACTTGGGGGGTTTTAGCACAGCTGCACGGTGGTACCCCCCCGGACCAACACTGTTGTACCACCTGGTATCCACGTAGGGGCCGAAGCCACCACATGGGTACCGTAATATACGAACCTCGTCCGTTAATCAGCAGGTGCGCCACTAGCAGGTGAGGTCGCTGGGGCCCGATAGATGCAAGAAGGGCCCCTTTGCACCCAAAATCTGGTATCTTATGTGATCTATCAAAAGCTTTTGATTGTTTTGATCTTGGTTACTAAAATTAGAGTATTAGGGTGTTTCGCATAGCTCACTTGGCTTACTGGAGTCTTACCTCACTGATAGGTTACAAAAAGTTAACGTTAATGGCACCGACTCTTCTGGCGCCTCATTAGTCATGGGAGTACCCCAGGGCTCGATATTAGGACCCCTTTTATTCTTAATATACGTAAATGATCTACCTTACTTCACTAAAAATCTTTGTGAAATAGTATTACTATCTGATGAAACATCATTTTTATAAGTGATAGACAAAAAGTAGTACTTGACGATGTAAATACTCGTAATACCCTTTCGGAAATACTGTATTGGTTCACAAGTAACAACTTGCTGCTCAAAGCGAAGAAAACAAAATGTGTAAAATTTACTATGTTAGACAGGTGGATACTCATATTACTATGAATAATGAATTAGTTCAAATAGTCAATACCCCCGTTTTTCTTGGAATAACTTTAGATAGTAAACTGCAATGTGGTTCTAATATCACAGCCTTGGCAGGAAGACTTAGTTCGGCTGCCTTTGCGGTTAGAAAGATAAGGTCACTGACTGATGAAAAAACGGCACGATTAGTTTATTTTAGCTACTTTCATAGCGTTATGTCATATGGTCTGCTGCTATGGGGCTCAGCTGCCGATATTGAGACAATATTAATATTACAGAAACGAGCTATACGAGCAATCTATAGACTCGGACCCCGTGACTCGCTGAAAGAACTATTTAAGGAATTTAATATTTTAACCGTTGCTTCTCAATATGTTTACGACAACATCGTATATGTATTATTAGACTTCATAAAGTTGGTAATTCGTTTGTAGGCAAATGTATAAAAATATTTAATAAAATTCCGCAGGATTTGGTTGACATGCCTCTTAATAAGTTTAAAATAGTAGTGAAAAAACGTTTGATGAAGAAAGGCTACTATAATGTAGACGAATATCTTGATGATAAAAATGCGTGGTTACCCTAATCTGCTGTTGTTAGCCACTCATACAATACAAATTGTAACACAATGTAAACATAACATTATTAAAAAAGAAAATGGATAATCTACCTGAGTTTCTTGCTGGTATCTTCCAAGGAGAACCAACTTACCAAACCAGCAAAAGAATCATTTTCAAATGGTTATTTATGTAATTAATTTAGTATTTTTATAATATTGCTTGACATAAAATTGTAAAATTTTGACATTCAAATGTGCTCTTTATGTGCCTAAACTGAATAAATGAAATTGATTCTTTGATTCTTTGATTCTTGATTCTTGATTCTTTGATTCTTTGATTCTTTGGTCTTTTAAAAACGTTGAGAGGTTTCTAACACAATTTAAAAAAAAAAATAACCAATTAACAATTTAATTTAAGTACTTATCTGTTTTAGATAATATTCAACTTTAAAGCGCATTTTTTAGTTAAAACAAGGCGTAAATAGGGCGTTGTGGTTTTGGGAGACTAGTTTATTTTTTCAAGGATTAACTACTACTACGATTACTTGACTAGTACGTATGAGGTGTATGGTACAGTTTGCCCTACTACTTAATAAGTAGCTTTACATCTCTATATGCTTGCCAAGTGGGTAAGTAGTTAGCGTGTAGTAAAAAGAAAGAAAGAAAGAAAAACATTAATTACTCCACTTATGTTAAATAACAAAAACAACGAAAACAAATAACAGTTTGAAAAAAAGGGAAATAAAAATAAGTGAAATAATAATAATACGTATGTGGAGTAAATGGCCGTCTCTCAGCGTTATGCAGTCTGCGTGATGCAAGGCAGACAGCGCTGGTTTTCAGAGACGGCCTGATGGTAGAAACAAAAACAGAGAGAAAAGAAAATATTATAACATCGAAATCGAAAATATATAGGTATGGAATAATCAAAAACTAACCGTAACAAAAACAAAAAGATAAAAAGACCAAATTGGAGCACAATTAAGGAAAAATTAAGAAAAAGAGACACCCAATAAACAAAGTTCAACATTAAAAAAAAATGAAAGGAACGTTAATAGGAAGTACTTAAAATACATACATACATACATATGGTCACGCCTCTTTCCCATAGGGGTAGGTAGAGACTATGGAATTCCACTTGCTACGGGCCTGGCATACTTCTTTCGCTTCTTCCACTTTCATAACTATCTTCATACACGCTCTCCGGTTCTGGGTGCTCTTGACCTGGCCTTTGGTCAAAACATCTCCGATTTGGTCGAAGTACGTTCGCCTAGGTCGATCCTTACCTGCCTGTCCATTCACGCCAGCCTTATGTATCTGTTTCGTCAATCTTCTTTCATCCATCCTTTTTACGTGCCCGAACCATCTAAGCATCCCTTTTTCTATCTTACTCACTACATCTTCTGATCTCGTATCTCGGTGTTCCTCACTTTCTCAACCAATGTCACCCCAGTCATACTTCTCAAACTTCTCATTTCCACTGCATTTATTTTACTTTCATGCTTCTTCTGCCAAACCCAACATTCACTTCCATACATAAGTGTAGGGACCAGCACTCCTCTATGAACAGCCAGCCTAGCCCTCCGGGAAATCTTCTGACTGTTCATAAAGTTATGCAGAGCCCCATTCACTTGATTTCCTGCCATAACTCTTCTTTCAATGTCGTCGTCACATCTTCCATCCGTTGTAAACTTGGACCCCAAATACACAAACTCTTTCACTTGCTCCACTCTTTCTCCTTCAATAAAAATCGCACAGTTCGGCATACTTTCCTCTCGTTCAAATACCATTACTTTCGTCGCACTTGCGTTCACTTTCATTTCCTTCCTTTTCTTTTTTTTTTTTTTTTTTATATTTGGTTCGCCAAATTGACGCCGCCCGCCTGGTGGTAAGTCGTGACGACGTCTAGCGATTGTGGGCCACTCTCACAGCACACATTACTATTGAGAGTGGCCCTCAACTTGACGACCTACTGATGTGCCTCTTCACGCTCCGCTTAAAGAACCCAGGATTATATGTGGGAGGAAACACGTGCACAGGCAGGGCGTTCCAGGCCACTATCGTTCGGCAGAGAAACGAACGTTTAAAACGTTCGGTTCTCGCGAACATGCTATCCACTGTGTGGGGGTGGCATCTCTGCCCGGCACGAGTCGTTCGGGATCGGAAGGAAGAGGGTGGGATCAGATTGAAGAGCTCTTCAGAACACTCGCCGTGGTAAATACGGTAGAATGCGGCCAAGGAAGCTATTGTTCGGCGCTGAGCTAGCGGCTCAAGGCTTCCCGTTACCTCCGGACAACCTATAATACGGATAGCCCGTCGCTGCATAGCGTCGAGAGCGTCCAGCAGATACTTCGCGGAGCCGTCCCAGAGGTGAGAGCAGTATTCGACGCAGGGTCTAATCTGCGTCTTGTACAGCAGACACCTCTGGTCCGGTGTAAAGAATCTCTTTACCTTATTCAGTATTCCTAGTTTCCGCGAAGCTAGCCCTATACATCTTTCGATGTAGTTTTTATGATTGAGCTCTCGACGAACGTCTATGCCAAGGATATCAAGGTTGTCCTTCATTGGTAATAATGCATTCTGAAGAGAGGGTAGGGGAAGGAAAGGGGATTTCTTCGCAGTAAATGCACACGCCTGTGTTTTGCGGGCATTGAACTCGACCAGGTTCTCGGTACCCCATTGAGAGATACTGTCGAGGTTACGGTCGAGATCAGCCACGAGTCGTCGTCTCTCCTCCTCAATCTCAGATCGCCCCGCCGTCGGACGAACCGAGTAACTCCCGTGCAGTGTGCTGTCATCTGCATAGCAATGAATGTTCCCGAGGGATAGCATATCATTGATATGCAGAAGAAAGAGAGTTGGTGATAGTACGGACCCCTGCGGTACCCCGGCATTCACTTGCAAGAAGCGAGAAGTCTGGCCATCGCAGAGGACCCGCACTCGGCGCTCGTTTAAAAAGCTGGCAATCCAGCTGCACAGTTGAGGAGGTAGACCATATGCCGGAAGCTTGGAAAGGAGCGAAGCATGCCAGACCCTATCGAAGGCTTTGGCGATGTCCAGGCTAATAGCCAAGGACTCGCCGTGCCTTTCCATAGCCCCACCCCAGACATGCGTTACGAATGCCAGAAGATCACCCGTTGATCGCTTTGGCCTGAAGCCGTATTGTCGATCATTGATTAGCGAGTGATCCTCTAGGAATTGCATGAGCTGCTTATTTATAAGGAGCTCAAGCACCTTGCAAATGACTGAGGTGACAGCTATGGGTCGATAGTTGCCTGGATCGGACCGATCCCCTTTTTTGGGGATCGGTTGTACGTTTGCCTCCTTCCAGACCTCCGGCACGAGCCCTGAAGAGTATGACAGGCGGTACAGACGCGTTAATACTGGAGACAACTCAGCTGCACATTTTCGTAGCACCACCGCCGGAATGCCGTCAGGGCCACTGGCTTTCCGCGTGTCGAGTGACCGCAGCACTGCCCGTACATCACATTGCCTGATAACAATATCAGGTATTGTGTGGCCACAGTTGGCGATGGCGGGGGGCTGCAGGCCACGGTCGTCGACCCGGGAATTAGCCGCAAAGAGGTCTGCGAGCATATCCGCTTTCTCTTGGGCTTTGTGAGCCAGTGTTCCATCTGGGTAACGCAGCGGTGGCAGCGAGGGCTGACAAAAGTTAGATTGCACGGCTTTGGCCAGTTGCCAGAATCCACGGCTGCCCGTGGGATGGGAAGTGAGCTCCTGACCAAGCCGCGCGACGCGCTGGGCATCCGCTCTCTTAAAGGCCCTCTTACTCGACTTTGTGGCCCGGTTGTACGCTGCTTTGAGGTGGTCCACGTTTGGGTCGCGCACAGCCCGGGCCCTGATCCAGGCGCGATATGCCGACTGTTTTTGTCGAACAGCTTTGGCACAATCTCGCCCGAACCAGGGACGGGCTCTGCGGATACTGGCGACATCAGTGAAAGGGATGTAATAATCCATCCCTAAACTGACCTCGCCAGCAATAGCAGAAGCACTATCCGAAGGAGCCTTTCCTACAAAGCAGCGCTGGCTCCAGGGGACGGACGCATAATAATCGCGTAGACCGTCCCAATCCGCTGACGAGTAGTGCCATAGTCGTCGTGACGTTTGTACAGGACGTGCAGGAGGTGACACCTTCATGCCAGCGTGAACAACACAGTGGTCGGAACTACCCAGTGGGGCTCCTACCGAAACACTGTACTGGGCTGGGCGACTCGTCAGCAGTAGATCCAGCAGAGCGGGCGCGTGATCTGACCTGTCTGGTATCCGGGTGATCCCGCATACCATCTGGGTCAGACCGTGGGAGAGAGCGAACGCATGGGCGGCTCTACCCGCATGATCAGTCTTGAGGGACCCCAGCCATTCAATGTGATGGCCATTGAAGTCCCCCAGAAATACTAGGTCAGCGTTCGGGAACCGCACCTGCGCTTCATCAGCCGTCTCGCTGAGGTACTGGAAGAGCTTTGTTGTCTCAGAATCCCCTGTGTGGGATCGGTAGACGCACACGTAGATCTGGCTCATAGAGCCATGGTCTACGTGCAGCCAAAGGACGGAATTGGAGGGGTTCTCTAGGCAGCGCAACCGGCGGCAGCAAACATCCGCCCTAACGAACACGCACACCCCGGCTTTGTCTCGAAATTGTTCCTCGATGACATAGCCGGGGTAACACAGGTAAGACGTGTCGTCAGGGCGGCGTATTTGTGTCTCCGTGAGGAACATCACAGCGGGCCGTGCCGTCTCAAGGTGGTGGTGGACGGTATCGAGGTTCGCATGGAGTCCACGGACGTTAGTGAACTCCACCTCGAAATGTGAAGTTGTGGGGTTTCCTAGGGCCGCTGTGTAACGTTTATTTATTTTTTGTTGCACTGCCATTGTAGATTTTGAAGAAGAAGCGTGAAGACAGGGCGACATTTGGTGCAGCAGTAAGTGACAAAGCGCAGGGGCTAGCTTTGTCTAGAACCGTGTGGTTAGGTCGGAGCCGACTCGCCGGACGGAAGGGCTCCCAAACCGCCCTGATGCAAGGCCGCCGCTACCCCACACCGGTTACCACCCGGAGCGGCGATCCCACATCAGGATTATGCGCAACATGTGGGGCAGCCTCCTGGGGTGGTTGGCCCCAGGCGGGCCCCATGACTGTGTTGCGGGCGGCCGCGGCAATGCCGTTGCTAAGGGTCTCCCTGGCCGGCGAATCGACCCACACCACCCACACTAGACTCCGTTTCGCCCCCACTGGTCCAAAAAAGTTTTCAAAGTCTCATTCATAATATCAACCATCAACTGCAACTCCTCCGCCGATGACGCAAGTATTACCTGGTCATCAGCATATAAGAGGCACTTGATGGTCAATTCATCCATTCTTAAACCACACACACTCGCTTTCAGATCTTTCAGACAGTTATCCATGTATAGGTTAAACAGCATTGGTAACGCTACACAGCCCTGCCTGACGCCTCGTTCGAATAAAAAATAAAATAAAATAAAATAACGTTTCTTATCTTTGAAATTTTCAGAAAATTATTTAGATTCGTCAGAAGTTGGTGTGACTCTACCGAGGGTTCCAAAATGCAACGAGACTGAGAAGAGCCCTCAAGAAACTCAGCTCGGCTTTTTTCAAAATATTTCATCTTAAATCTAATACAGAGTTATTTAGAAAGGAGCAATTCGTTACGTTGTTACAACCAGGCCGCCTTGTCATCTAAGAAATCATTAATACTATAATAAGCTTTATGGCACAATTTACTTTTTATTAGTTTTTTAAATTTATTGACAGATAAATTTGCTATTTCGGTTGGCAATGTATTGTACATTCGAATAAAGTTCCCCGCAAAAGAATTACTCACTTTATGAAGCCTAAATTTAGGAACAGCCAGTTTATCCTTATTTCTTAAGTTTAGATTATGATTATCACTATTTTTCACAAATTTACTTTTGTTCTTGTGGGTATACAATAAAATTTCATAAATATACTGTGAATACACTGTAAGGATGTTAATATGCTTAAACTTATCTCTTAATGACTCCCGAGACCCCATTCCATAGATAGTCCGGATAGCCCTCTTCTGCAACACAAAGATGCATTCAATATCGGCAGCGTTACCCCACAGTAGTATGCCATATGTCATGATACTGTGGAAGTAGCTGAAGTAGACAAGACGCGCCGTTTTAATGTCTGTAAGTTGTCGGATCTTTTTGACAGCATAGGCTGCTGAACTAAGCCTGGCCGAAATTTTCCCGATATGAGGCCCCCATTGCAATTTGGAGTCTAACGTTATGCCCAGAAAGACAGTGTCATCGACCAATTCTATTATATCATCCCTAACCTTAACACTGGTTTTAACAAGTCTTACATTAGGTAAGGTGAATCTTACACATTTAGTTTTATTTTCATTTAATAATAAATTATTAGCACAAAACCAGTGGACTATCCTAGAGAGGGTAATGTTTACATCGTCAAGTTCGCGCTGTCCACGTTTAACTTTAAATATTAAAGAAGTGTCATCAGCAAACAAAACTACCTCGTGGTCGTCTCTTATGAGGTGAGGGAGATCATTAATATATACTAGAAAAAGAAAAGGTCCCAAAATTGAACCCTGCGGTACCCCCATTGCTACAGGAGAACCAGGTGACTGTTTACCATTGATCACTACTTTCTGGACCCTATCACTTAAGTAAGAATTGACGAAATTCAAGGTCGTCCCCCGGATTCCGTAATGATCAAGTTTTTTAATTAAAGTCTGGTGCTGAACGCAATCGAAGGCCTTAGATAAGTCACAGAATACACCATAAGCATCATATGACTCATCCCAGGCCCTGTATATACACTCTAATAATTTAATTCCGGCATCAGTGGTGGACCGACCACGAGTGAAACCGAATTGTTTTGTATGTAATAGTTTATTAACGTTAAAGTGATTTTGCATTTGATTAAGCATAATTTTTTCAAAAATTTTACTAAATGTAGGTAGTACAGAAATGGGACGGAAATTGGACGGATCTGAAGTACTACCCGATTTAAACAGGGGAATTAATTTACTAGATTTCATTAAATCAGGGAACACACCACTATCAACACAATTATTAAATATTATTACTAGTTCAGGAGCAACCATTTCAATAAAAGAATTTACTAAATACACAGAGATGCCCCAGAGGTCAGCTGTTTTCTTGATATTTAAAGATTTAAAAGTTTTTAAGATAGTGTTTATGTTAACTTTACTGAATTTAAATATAACGTTACAACAAGGAACGTTTGCTTTTAACAAAGATTCTGCAATGGGGGTTGAAGACCCTAGGGTTTTTGTCAAATCTACAGGAATTCGGGAGAAAAAATTTTCAAATTCGTTAGCGACCTCGAAGTCTGATGCAGTTATTTTACCATTTATATTAAGTTTAAAATGATTATATATAGAATTTTATCACTTATATATTTTGATTTAGCTGCTAAACAATCTGCTTTAAACTTTTTTGAATAAGTTTTAACATAATCTAGAAATTCAACTGATCTATTAAGCTGTCTTTCTGAGTATAGTTCATAAACTTTTTGTCTACTTTTGTGTATACCCTCAGTGGACACACTGATGACACTACATGGACAACGCTGATCACAATTCGCTCCACTCTATCATAGGCCTTCTCTAAGTCTACAAAAGCGCAGTAGACCTTTTGTCTTTTTGCCAGGAATATTTCGGCAATGCTGCGCAAAGAGAAGACCTGATCTATGCATCCTCTTCCTTTCCTAAATCCAGCTTACACATCCCACATTTTGTCATCAGTGTCATTCGTCAATCTAGTAATAAGAACCCTTGCATATAACTTGCCGACGACGCTGAGCAGACTTATCCCGCGGTAGATTTTGCAGTCTCGCTGTGACCCTTTCCCTTTGTACAGAGGCACAATGACGGCTTTGCACCAGTCTCCTGGTACACTACCGCTTCTCCAACGAAGGTTAAAAAGGCGGTACAGCTGACTTGATACTACGCCTTGTCCTGCTTTCAGCATCTCGGTCGAGATCCTGTCATATCCTGCTGCCTTTCCAGCTGTCATGCCATTCAGTGCATCCATAATCTCTTTCACACTTATTTCATTCTCCTCTTCATTCCCACTTTTATTCTTGTCCTCTATACGAGATTCCGCTTGCGCATCCTCTTTCTCGAACAGACTTTCAAAATATTCCTTCCGTCTCTTTAAAACACTTTCTTCCCCACTCAGAGAGCTTCCGTCGTGGTTTCTGACTTTGTCCAGTTGCGAGGATTGGATAGTGCCCCTGGCTGTTCTTATAGACTTCCAGAAAAGATTAACATTTTCCTGGAAGTTGTCAGATAACCTCCTATCAAATTCATCCCTTTCACTCTCTTTCTCTTTAACTATCACCTTCTTTACTTCTCTTTTACGCTTCTCGTATTCCTCTTTGGCTATTGAGACGTCCTCATCTGTCGCCTTATTCATTCTGTGATTAGCTTTGATTGCCAACCAGTGCAGCCACGCTTTCTTCTTGCCCGCTACAACCATTTGTGCCTCTACACTCATTCTTTTGACCATCCATATTCTCATACTACTCTCTCAAGCTATTTCGAAATTCTTCTCTTTTATTCCCCTCTTGCAAACTTTCTACTTTTATTCGTTCAAGTTCGGTCCCAGACTCATGGGCGTAGTGTCGCCACCGTTTAAATGAACCTCTTAACCGGTTTACAACCATATAGTGGTCTGTGTCGACACCAGTGCCACGATAAGCCCGGGTATCCATCACTGTCTTTCTCAATCTGTCATCCACAATCACAAAATCTATCATACTTCTCTGTTCTCCTTCTTGTCCAGTATACATATGGATATCTTTGTAGTTAAACAGAGTGTTTGTTACCACAAGATTCCACTCCAAACATACTTCAAGCAAATTTTTTCCATTCTCAGTCACTCTATCGAAACCAAACTTACCCAAAACACTTTCACATCCATAACGCTCCACTCCCATCCGACTATTAAAATCCCCTAACATTATGATTCTTTCATTCGGCTTGCATTTACCCAAGGTATCTTTCATGCTGTCCCAAAACACCTGCCTTTCACTCTGTGCTTGGTTGGACCGGTCCCACTGCGCATCCTGTGGGGCATAAACTCCCACTACAAAGATGCGCGAAAGACCGATCTTCAGCCTCATCCACAGTAGCCTTGGGCTTACACATTCGAAGTCAATCAAACACTCATTCATTCTACCAGGAAGGATAACCCCAACACCTTGACTGGCCCGACTAGCCACCCGTGACCAAAAAGCTGTAAATGGCCGATTTGTGGTTCTGTCACACCCTTTGCGCTTAGTCTCGTTCACACACAAAACATCCAGTCGTCTTTCACTCATCAACTTACACATTTCCCCCATTTTCTAAAAATCCTTAATACTATAGTAGCACTTCTCAGTCAACAATCTTTTGAGCGCCCACTTAAAACGATTGTTGTTCAAATTTTTTATATTTTTGGGAATTTTGTTGTAGATTAATGGAGCCATGCATATTACACATACATGCATATTATTTTTATGTAATAGGGCAGTCTTAGCAGGATGGACACATAGCCTGTTATTATCGCGACGATTACGCACGACTTTGTCCATTAATCTTGGAAACAGGTGTGGGTTATACCTGGTAAACAGTGCTACCTCTAGTATGTATATGCCGGGGAGTGTCAGAATATTGTGCTCTTTAAAAAATGGCACACAACTGTCAGTGCTCTCAATACCAAACATGGCACGGATGCAACGCTTTTGCATTTTAAAGACCATGTCATTGTTAGTTGCATTACCCCAAAAAATTACACCATATCGAAGTACTGACTCCACTAAACCATGGTATGCTGACAGTAAAGCTACTTTGTTAATAATAGGTGCAAGTTTATAGAGAGCGTAAGATAAGCTACTAATTTTTTTACAAAGTATGTCAATGTGTTCCTTAAATTTCAACTTACTATCTAATGTCAACCCCAGAAACCACGCAGTCATAGACTCTTCTATTTGCACCTGGTCATGCATCAGGTTCACATTTAATCGGTTCTGGTGCCTTTGTCCAAAATGCATTATATTTGTCTTTAATAGATTAATTTTCAAATTGTTATTATTCAACCATGAAACTATCGATGTCAGTGATTCGTTAATGTCAGAGTTATAATCATCAATGTCTTTACAAGGTATGGTTATGGTACTATCGTCAGCGAATAAAGTCATTTTGTGTATAGTGCATTTTGGTAAGTCATTGATATATATAATAAACAAAAGTGGCCCAAGGACGCTACCCTGAGGGACACCATATGATACATACTGGGCCTTGGAAGTATGCATTTCTTCTAACTGAGTATTATTATTCACTCTTGTAATAGCCGTCATTTGTTGACGGTTCTCTAGATAAGACTGAATCAAATTCTGAACATTTCCTCTTATTCCGTAAATATCCAGTTTCTTTAAAAGTATTTTGTGGTCCACATAATCAAAAGCACTGGACATATCGCAGTATATAGCACAAACAGGTGTTTTTTTGTCGACATAGGTAATAACATTTTTATAAAAGTAATAGATTGCCATGTTTATAGTTTTATTCTGACGAAACCCCTTCTGTTCACTACATAATAAGTTTTCTTTTTCAAAAAAAGTATTTATTGCATTATATAAAAAAATTTCAAATATCTTTGAGAATATTGGTAGCAAAGCAATAGGTCTATAATTATCCATTAACTGTGAGTCTCCCTTTTTATAGAGAGGCTTTAGTTGTATTATAATAGGTATATATCTAACTTCGGTCTTACTGTTGGAATTGGAATATAGGTTTGGATGACCTAATGATTATTGGTTATTGATATTAGGTATATTGTACTAGTTAAGAGCCATTTCACGTTTTCGCACGAATTTCTAATATTTTGAGCTCCTAAATTATCAAAGTCTGTAATAACTAGAAGTTATTGAATATGCGCAAAAAATGGGCCAAGCTTTCGTGTTGACGTTTAATGTAACACATTTACTAAAAATAACTTATTTGATCTATAGTAATCAATTTCCCACAAGCATGTTAGTGTACAGAATAAACACATACTCTGTTTCATCAATATTGCTATCAAAAAGTTTACCCTGAGATTTACTTGAAGCTATTTTCTTTTTAATCTTTAGTATACTATCCAACAACTTGCCTGCATTTTTTTTTATCTAAAGTGAGATATGTACTATTATTATCTCTATGTTTTACTTGTATGAACAGAAAGATAGGTCGGGTGTGGCCGGCGAATGTCACTTTTAGACAAATATCGTCGAAAGAGCCAATCTCGTCCATATTGAAAGCCAAGTAGAAGTCGTCTACATTGTTATTATGTACTATTCGGAATAGAATCAAACTGATGAGGTTCGTTTCGTCCAGGTTACTCGAAAACAAATTTGGCGTGGCAAGTTAACACTCGACGTTGAAGTTTGAAGAACTCGTAAGACATAGATGGGCTAGAAGGCGAAGGATTGGCAGAATTTGAAGGTATCATACGAGCAATCAACCGCGGCTCTTAAAACATAGCTTCTAGAAGTATGCGCCTAGCAACAAGCAAACAGTAAATAAGTAAGTAAATGTTTTTTCTGTTGTCTATACTTCGCAATAACGTATTGCCGACTTGTACTCGCGTATCATTGTTGTGTACATTCATTCATCATTCGGCTTTCTAGTCTAACTGCGATTCGGCTGAACTTCCGTGAAGCGACTGCCATCGGACCTCCACAACCCATGGTCGATATCGAAGTTCTGTAGTTAGACCAGTCGGATTTTTGATTTAGGGCTCCAACTACCCGGTAACGACTGCCATAGATGTTCGTATGACAATCGGGACCGACGGCTTAACGGTATCTCCGAGGCACGGAGGGGTCTCAATGTCTTAAGAATTGGTCACCCATCCTAAGACCGGCCTGAGTTTATGTTGCTTATGCTTTGCAATGTGTTAACATTGGCGGTTACCACTAGACCACGAGCCCCACCATGTGTACATGCGTACATGCTTTTTAAAATCTTCAGTAGGTACCGTTAAAATTATGCTGCCACTAGTCGCACTGTCACTTACGCTGTGAAAACATGACTTTTACGATATCACCTATCCCATCTCACTATGAAGCCACTCAGCAAGCTCGTATAGGTAAGTAAGTGATTCTGTAATAAGAAAATTAGATATTATAATAGATAATTCATTTTCATATTCAGGTATTATTCTTCGCTACATAATTTGCTATGTTTACCTGCGGGTCCTGCCCTATCCCGGTTATACTTCCCCTTCCCGTTGCCTTTTTTCCAAGTTTTTAGGATTTTTTCTTAGCTCATAGCATAGATCATTGCACAACGTTATATAGCTACTTGATTACATCATGTTACTTACTAACAATGTAGTTTTATATAGGCAAAACCAATTTTGATGACCGATTCAGTATTTTTTGAGCCTATTCACTACAAACATACAAATCAGTATTTTTGAGCCTATTCACTACAAACATAAAAATCATTTCACATCATGTATTTAGAAATATATAAGTATGTTTATCAGTCGTCTAGGTCCCATAACACAAGCTTATATTAGCTTAATGTGGGCTAAATGACATTGTGTGAGAATGTCCAAAAATATTTATTATTATTTTTTTATTTTATGTACTTTGACAATTATAGTAAACTAGCAGACGTCCGAGGCTTCACCTGCGTTTTATATAGTATGCTAAAACCTTCCTTAAGAACCACTCTATCCGTTAGTGAAAACCGCATCAAAATCCGTTACGTATTTTAAATGATCGAAGCACACATAGGGATGGACAGACGTTATTTTGATATACGATTAGCAGTGAAATATGAAATATTAAAACGGTATGTACGTCCTGTGTGATTATAGTAAGTAGCTCCCTACCTATCTTATACTTATCGACTTTAGATACCCATAAACGATAAAGTACCTGTAACAGTAATTTGTGAAGCAATTTTAGTTTTTTATGTAGTATAATTAAGAATGTTACAAATATCTATCCACCACACAATCTGTACAGTGTTAGAATTTGCCTGAAACTTACTACGTAATTATAAAACCAAACTCAAAACAAATATCCACGGAACATAGTATTGTAAGTGCTTACTTAATTTTGGTGGTCGTCAATATTATAATAACAGGGAAGCCCAAGAAAGGCTTTTGCTAGTTAAAAGTCTCAACATTATACCTGCCATAATATACCAGTACATATAACTCCTTACTAAAGGGGCCATAAACTGGCCAATGCCCGGAATGCAACAACAAAAAGCATCGAGAGCGTATTCTACGAGTACTTAGTAAGCTCAAGGATTTTTCGATCGAGCTCCTAATTTTCGCATTCTACCAGATCCTTATGATGCTCCAGTAACTACAGTTTAAATATTTCCGCCTTCTCACTCGTCTGTTATCAAGTGTCAAGTGGTCCCCACTTGATAACAGACGAATTTTTTTCGATGACGATTTCGATTTGGTCCCATTTCGGTAATTTGAAGTCGGTTTTTGTGTCACTTTCTGACGTGTATTTTTATTTTTCGTTACAGATCAGCAGCGATATCCGTAAAACTAATTCCTTAAACATACTAGTATACCTACTGGCGCTACACAATGGATATGTGCTACAAGAAACGGCCGGGCACTTCCGGCATTAGCGGACATCTGTACGAAACGAACCTCATCAGTTTGATTTTATTCCGACTACTGCATAATAACAATGTCCACGATTTCTACTTGGCTTCCAATATGGACGAGATTGGCTCTTTTGACGATATTTGTCTAAAAGTGAAATTTGCCAGCCACACCCGACCTATCTTTCTGTTCATACAGGCAAAACATAGAGATAATGATGATAATGACGAGAAAAACTATGCAGTCAAGGGGTCTGATAGTATACTAAAGATTAAAAAGAATGTTCCTAATGTAATGTAATGAATAAATGGCTTATTTTAAATATCGTACTACAGGTGTTTTGATGTCAGTATGAATATGTAGTACGATATTTTTAAGTGAATTTAAAATATATTTTGTTTAAATCTCTGATGATGCCGTGAGGTGAAACCGGTCAGTGAAAGTAAAATTATAACAGTGGAAAAGTATATGTGTTTTTGTGCAATATGTGTAGCAGATTCCACCAAGTGCCGTCAATCGACAGTATAAATAGTCTGATAATATAGATAGTACACTGTTAAGTTCAAGTGGAGGACTCGCTGCCGGTGTTGGGAATATTTTAGATTACGATGAGAAAACTAAACTACTGAAGTTTGCTGATGATGACATTCATTTGGAAGACAATGCTAAATTACTAAATTCGAAATTAAAATACAGACTTGATGATTTCCATGAATACAGATTTGAAGTAAAAACGCTAAAACTTACTAAACTTTCTTTCGACTGTACAAATTTATCTAAAGATTTTTTAAATAAATTTATAATTTATAACAAGCAAAGCAATCAGCGCGAGGTTGAGAAGATATTAAAAAAAGAAATACAAGAGTTTCTTGACACCAAACTGCGTCAAAATTCAGTTACAGCTGACAATTTATATTTGTGTTACCACAATTTAATCCAAAACTGGTGGATGTCTAATAAAATAGTACCATACCTTACAAAGGCAAGTGATATATTTGATAGAGCCATGAAAACCTTAATGACAGAACAACAGCTTACTGCTTTACACAATGTGTTCTACATGAGTAACATTAAATATTTTGCAAACAACTTTAAAGAAAATCCACTGATATTATTAAAAAGTTTAAAAGATTTCTCAAAACTTGTACTAAGTTCAGAGATAACAACGCTCACGGTAGCCAAAGTTGTTCAAGTTTTAAATAACATTTGTTATTATAAAAACACAGTTTTAGATGTTACGAGTGCATTAAACATGGGAACGCCAGATTTCTGTGCGTTAGAAGTAGAATTAAGAACAACGCATAAAATCATTATTATTGTATTTGATAATATTCAACACATCGTAGGACAATTGCATGTCAAAGTAAATGAAATTGTACAAGCGTTGGACCAAAATCAAGTTATTGCGACAAGAAATAAAGATTATACAGAAATTGTAAAACAATATTTAAAATGCGCAAATGTAATTTATGATGAGGAGAAAACCTTGACGCAATTTGCTCCGGAATCACAAAAAGAAATTTTAAATAAAGCTAAAATTTAATTTCAAGGTATAGAAATGAGTTTAGATGAACTTGTAGATGATATATCAGTTGGTTTTCTTAAAGGAGCTGTGCTAAGGAAATTGTTAAATAACGAGACTATAAATCTAGGTAGATCACTCAGTACTAGAAATTATGAGGAAATCAAACATGTGTTTATGGACAGGAGAGTCAGTCACCCGTCAGACAAAACAGTAAACCTTCGTTTTGTCAAAACATTTAATGATTTAGACGATGTCAAAGTTCTTATAACAGCAGCACCTGGAATGGGTAAGTCAACATTACTGACTCACCTCTCAATCGAAAGTAAGAAACAAGATAAGAAAGTTTGGGTACTTCGAATAAATTTATTGGATTATTCGAAAGAATTTTACACATGGCAACAACTGAATACAAAAATCAATACTTTGGAAATGTTAAAATTCGTATGTAACGTTGTATTGAGAGACTATGATAAATCGATCAAATCGATAGATAATGATAAATCGATATAATCGATAGACAATGAAAAATCGATCAAATTGATAGAATCTGGTGATAGAATATACTCGTATCTGGATAATGAATGGAGTGTTGAAAAATTGCAATTAGCTGTCAATGTACAAAGTATATATGAAATGTTTATAACTTGTAAACTCAGAAAAATACAATTTCAAGATAAAAACAAAATGGACGTCTATAATCCTGATATTATGATGAAATTTGAAAATGAAAGAGCAGACTGTGTTGCGATGTATAAAAAATATACACTCATGTGTCAATAAAGTCTTTAATCAGCGATTTCAATTTATATGAACTTAAAGATTTGTATCCGATCGCAGACGAAGGGTCACTAGAGTTTGATGATATCATACATAAAATAAAAACAGATAAGACCGGACTTATATCATACGTTACAGCAAACGACATCCCAATATTCATTCACAGAACATTCACTGAGTACTTCGCGGCCGATCTCATTTGCGACATACTTAAAAGTAACAAATACGAGTATAATAAGAACGGAGTCAGAACGAAGTCAGAACGGAGTGTTTTATTGGATAACTGAGAAAAGACAGCTAGAGAAAGATCTTGAAAATATAATAATAACAATTGAAAATAAGAATATAGTTTTTCTAAAGAGACCCCCCTGGAATTTTTTAATTCAGGAGTGCCGCCGCCCGACCTACAAATCAGATTATGGAATTCATCCAATGACGATTATGAAGAAAGTTTTTTGAATGAACTAATTGTACAACATACAATATCATATGAGATCGACCGTTGTGAAAAAATGTAATTGCAAAAATTAAACCATATTTAAGGAAACATTTTGTCGAGTTCGATGCTCAAATATGCTTGGAAACGTCAATGGCAAAATGTATGGAAGAAAAGCCCCACGGAGGTCGAAAATGAAAATGTGAGGATAAGGTATCATGCCATAGGGTAAAACAGTTGCATGAGGTGTCATACAGAACCAGAGACGCCCGGCAACGGACGTGAGAGCGGCTGCGACCTTGGACCGCGAAATTAAAAAAAAAATCTAATGGTATCATACGAAAAGAATTGTATCATATTAAAATTGAATGATTGAAAGACCCAACTCGTATTTTTATTTGTAGTGCAATATTTTATGAAACATAAATTCATTTTATCTTCATGTCCGTATTAAAAGCAACATGCATTATTAAAACATTAAAAATTAGTGGGTTAAAAATATGTTTAAATTTACCTTTAGCTCTTGGTGATGTAAGAAAAATTAATGAGTGGATAACTCTGAGGTATGTAACTTAATCCAGGATCACGTAGGTAGGCCTCCATGTTGTAAAAGCTAAGCAAAATATCTGAAACAAAACGACCACTTGGTTGAAGTAATACTCAAAGAGTGGAAAATGGATGCAGCTGAAAGAACTTAAGCGACACTCCATGTTGTATTTGGGTGACGGACAGCTGGAGACGAAGAAACAGATAGCACGCTTTAACTGTTATTGAATGATTTATCTGATAAAAGGTAAATGATTTATGTTTAGGATCTTTATAGGAAGTATACCTACTTAGAGGTAGGTAGGTACCTAGTTGCAGGGTTTTCTTGTTGGAGGACGCAGGGGAACGGTAACCCTAAAAGGATTTTGAAAAAATTGTATACCTTACGAAAAAAATAGAATTATATTTAATTTATCGTACCGTGAAGTAATAATATGAATATTATTAGGGTATTTCGCTACTATTTAGTAGAGAAAAGGTGCCAAAAATTTAACTCCTATCAAAGGGCGTTTTCACATTGCACGATAACGACACACGATATCGTAACTAGTAGCGGTAACTTTAAGGTAAGAATGTAAATTATCGCGACGATATCGTCACGATAATTCATCGTAGGAATTGTCAGACTAGGTAGTAATAAAACACGCACGCAAAAACAATTTGTTATCAAATTTTAGATACCGGAGTAATATCGAATTGCAATTTATGTGTTGAGGGCGTTTAGGGTCGATTCACGACCATTAGCGGCAGATACAGCGTGTACCATAATGAAATATAGCCTCTTTGGAAATACTTTTTTATAATAATCATTCTATGGAGAACAGTTAAACTTTTTTGGACTATAAATCCTTTTTTATGGTTATTAAGGTCAAGGATTCTTTTTTCCTAATTTTAATGTCTTTATTAATTTGACATTTGTCACTAGGAACTTGGTAATGAGAATCCAGTAGTCCGGCAATTTCGTGCGCGACCGTCCCGCGGGGTGACAGACGGTGGCGGGGACGAGGTAGCGCGCCATTCTAGCACACGGCTACACACGAAGAGAAGTGTGCCAGGATAAATCTTGCGATAAGTTGTACTTACTTGTGACGTAATATAGGAGTAAATAAAAATATAGAACTACTTTTATTGTTTATATTTTTTTATTATGCTTGAGGACAAATTATTAGGAAAACTAAAATTATGATATATTGTTTTATTATAAATCAATTTCCATATCACTTTCATGTTCACTCTCTGTTTGATCTTCTTCATAACTTTCGTCGTCATCATCATCGTCGTTTTCACCCAGTTGAATTATGAATCTAAAAAGACAAAAATGTACTATAGATATAATAAACAACTTCACGTACAATGACATGTAATAGGGGGTGGACCAATTAACTCAGAAGTCTTCACCAAACTCTTGTCCTTGTAGGTTGTTTGTTTTGAACCTTAAAAATCTTGATAAGTTTTTTATAAGCCTATAGGCAGGCCTATGTAACCCGGCTAACAATCGCAAAAAGTACGTGACGTTAGCGACAACTTGAAGTTGTAAGTCAGTAAGGGTTGTCTCTTGTTCCTATTACTCCACTCGAGGGTTTTAACTTGACGGAATACTCCTCCTGAACGGCTGAACCGATCTTCCTCAAACTTTGCATGGTGGCAGTGACCATGCTCGTGAGTGTATATAACTGAAATCAGAAACATCGAAGTGACCACGGAGGAATAATCACCGAAAAACCTGTTCCAGGAGGACTTAAACAGTTATACCGAGATAATTACACATAATGCGCGCGCCATACATATGACCTTAAAAGAGGTCAAATAGACCATCAGTTAAAAAAAAACAGAAATTAAAAAAAAAAACAAATCGGACATACCTCGCTTCAGCTTCAGCTCAATTTTGCACCGCGACCCGCCGTTCACACCTAGTTTGTAATACGGCATTGACAATAGAGTTGATATTGAGGCATTAACGTCATAATTATTGGTCAAATTATGCTGGTACTTTCCTGACAACCCTAATGTTCGAATTGTGTTCTCTGTAAAGAAAAGAATGTGCTTTAATTAACGTCGGAGTGCAAGTTCTGTATGTAAGTACTATTCCCTATTCAGTGCTTTGTATAGGTAATGTATAGGTACAATAAAAATCGGTTAAGCCATTTCAAAGATATGAGGGGTGATGAAAAATTTAATGTGTTCAAATATACCCGTGTTGGGTATCAAATGAAAGGTCATAACTGCGACTGCCAAAAAAAGTGATTTATACATCACTTTTTTTGGCAGTCGGGGGTTTTTAAATTTTTTATTTAATTTTATCTTGTTAATATTGATTGTGGCAACAGAAATACATCATCTGTGAAAACTGGTGACTGACGGACAGCTGAGTCTTAGTAATTTTCCATTTTACTCGTTGGGTACGGAACCCTAATAAAACGGAAAATAATACCTACAGTAAATTATTTTATGCAGAGTTTTCCCACAAAAGCTTGCAGACAGCCGTAATTAGGCTTGCTCGTCGCTGTAATTAATTTTCAAAATTACCCGTAGTCATTGAATTCCATTTAGTGACCATCATGCTGTCAGTGAAACTTGTTGCTGGAAAATATTGCGCTACCTTTTTTTTCTAAAATATAGGCAAATGTGTCTGTTTAATAATGCTTGTAATATTGTTTTAAAGAATCAAAGAATCAATTTCGTTTATTCAGTTTAGGCACAAGAGCATAATATGAGCACACACACGTCACTCATAAGTGTCAAACCAAACCACACTGTCAGTTATTGTGACAAGACTGTCACTTATGTCAATTTTACGTCTGTGGCCGTTGTGACCACAGATAAGTTAAATTATTCTTTGTGTAACGTTGAGTGTAAAGTTGTGATGCAACAATGAAAAAAATATTTTCTTTTCTTGCTTTCTATGTGAATTTCAAAATTTTACAATTTCATGTCAAGCAATATTATAAAAATACTAAATTAAGTACCTACAATAGGACTTTATTTAAAATAAGAATTACAAAATACATAATTATATACTAAAAATATTTACATTACAAAATATCGTTTAAAAAATCCTCCGCGTCATTGCCAACTGGGAAGGTTCCCAGAATGCTGGCTGTGTTGCCACGTTGGATGGCGATACTTATTCTTTTGGCCAGAAAATAGCCTTCCGGTCCTGAGGAGCATCGATTAAGCGTTTAGCAATGTCTCTATACTCGGCGGCGAGCACTCGGACCCCATGACCCTAGTTTCTCAACCCCAAACGGCTCAATTATGTAATCACCTGCTAGGTTAGCATATTTACGCCGTTTGAGGCCTTCAGCCGATGCAGCAGCAGCTGCGCCGGCACATCCTACATAAATAAACCATTTGAAAATGATCTTTCGCTGGTTCGGTAAGTTGGTTCTACTGAGAAGATACCAGCAAGAAACTCAGGTAGATTATCTATTTTCTTTTTTTAATATAGTTTAGTTTACATTGTGTTACAATTTATATTGTGCGAAAGCAGAATGATAAAAATGCATGGTCACCCTAACCATGCATTTTTATCATTACGATATTCATCTACATTATGATAGCCTTTTTTCATTATCAAATCTTTTTTCTTCACTTCTATTTTAAACTTATTAAAAAGGTTACTAAATGTAAACTTATTAAAGGTTGTGTCAAGTTGTGTTTTAGGTCAATAATTTAAATTAATGAAATGAAATTCACTGCACTGGTTCAGTAAGAATGAGCATATAACCTTTTACTGTTACTAAGAAAACCGGCCAAGTGTGAGTTGGACTCGCGCACAAAGGGTTCCGTACCAAAACGGCAAACAATCACGTTTTATATATGGGAGCCCCTTAAATATTTATTTACTTCTGTTTTTTTAGTATTTGTTGTCATAGAGGCAACAGAAATACATAATCTTTGAAAATTTCAACTTTCTACTTATCACGGTTCATGAGATACAGCCCAATACAGACGGACGGAGAGCGAAGTCTCAGTAATAGGGTTCCCGTTTTACCCTTTGAGTATGGAACTCTAAAAAGCAAGTTATGTAATATCCAAAAGCCTATAAACCCGTAATCGTGTTAACGGCTAGACTAAACCACCAATCGGCAATCCGCGCCCTCCGACCCACTTCACCAGGCCGTTGACCCCCAAGGTCATCAGCTGATCGATTACAACACGCCATAAGGGTATTCTACAAGTCTCGAGCTACCCACCGCCTACGCTTATTTGACAATTTTTTTCATATCATACTTTTACAACGGGAATTGATACGAAACATGACATCAAATGTAGATATATGACAAAACAAACTATGTTTAATTTTTATGCAACTATTCCGCACCGAATCTCGGCGTAATCGGTGTATATACTTATTACATAAAAATAAATATACCGATCGAATTGAGAACCTCTTCATGAAGTCGGTTAATGATTGATCTGATTGAATGACTAGGTATTACTATGTACCTAAGTACTATTCTGTGGTATTACTTCTACGACAACGTCAGTATTATTGGCACTGCTTCAACTTATTACTACATAAAATTTACAAGGCAATAAGTAGAAGGAACCTGTGAAGAACCTGGCAATATATTCAAAGCAATGGTAAGTATGATGATCAAACTTTTTTTTAAATATATTTTTTTTTATATAATTATATTGTCGCTAAAAATAGAAGACATTAAAACGTCTACATATGTTTCACCTCTAAACGAGGCATTCTCAAGACTATCTCAGAGAGAACAGCTTTTAAAAAAAGTTTGAACATCATACTTACCATTGCTTTGTCATGGACTTTCGCCAGGTAACGCCTGATTCTATTCAATATTTGATATATTCAAAGGTCTACAGCAGGAGGTGCAGGGAAATGTCATCTATACTATACCATCTTTGTCTACGTCGTTAGGAACTTGACGTGAATGAGATCTGACGCCGCTGCTAGTTCAAATTAAAAGTTTAGTTTTTGAGATATCTTATATTTAAAATATTGGATACAATAGTAGGTACTCATTGCTTTAAAAACTAAAATTTATCCAAATAATTGTTAAAATATGGCCCTAAAACGTACCGTACAAAATCGCTCAACTGCCATGTGACCGTTTTTGTCGTGTATTAACGAATAAAGAAAGGTTTTATCGGTATTTTACGATTATGACAAAGTAAATGGTTTGTTTGCGATTGGGTCGTAATCTAATGAAGTAAGTTGTCACATTCAGGGGGTAACATTTTGTACTTATTGGGGAAATATTTTACTCAATCTTCTAATCAGATATAAAGCTATTATAATTATTTTTGTATTCTTTATAAGTACTGTCGACTGGTGGCACTTATGTTGAAACTAACCTATACGTACCTAGATTTTGGACAAAAACCTTTTTTTTTTTCTTTTTTTTTGTTGCATTATACACGCTTTTTGATTTTGACACGAGACCAATGAACATTCGTCCACATTTAGTCTTAAGAAAATGTGTAAATGAGTCAATTATTGAAAAAGAGTGACCGAGAGTTTTATTGCCAGGTTCTTTCTCTCGGTTCTCCTTATTGCTTGCGAATCTGGCAGTACATGTAAATATAGAAGCAATGGAATTTTTTTATTTTAAGTACCTACTTACTGACGTTTGTAAGAGCCATTTAGTGGCCTATACAAATAAATAAATCATTTCATTTCATTTCAACTACAACGCAACCCAACCTGGGTTTGGGTCATTTTCGTTGGGTTACTTTAGAAAAAAAAGTGCCTGCGCCGGTTGGGAACCACTGATAAGCATAACGTGACGATTTCTACTAAATCGCACTACCCGTAAGTTGCGTTAGAGAACTTCGTTCCAAAAACAGTCGAATTGAGAACCTCCTCTTTTTTTAAAGTCGGTTAATAAAAGGTAATTAGGTACGGCTACCTAATTACCTTTACCATATCTACGACTGGACACATTGTGTTGAAAATTACAACGATAGATTGAGCTATAATAGGTAGGTATCTAGGTACTCTTTTTATTCGAATAGGCCTACCTAAAATACACGGCAGAAATTGTCGGATTGTTCGGACTAAATACTTGTCGGGATGGAACCAAATTGGAAGGGAACCACTTTCCAAGTGGTCAAAATTGCCCCAAACTGAGCCTTAATCAAAATTGAATGGTAGAAAATAAGTTAAGTATAGCCATAACATAATATAAGTATTTTACGTGGGCGATGCTGCGGGCATGAACTATAGGTACCTATGTATAAAGCGAATGTTCTGTTTGGCAAATTGCCAAAATCGCCGACGCCACTAGGTCTAAAGCCCAATTATTAAAAACCCATATAAATCGTCGAATTAAGTTATAATCGTGACATTAAATATAAGTAAAGATCTTCAAGAAATTATCGTGGGAATTTCGGACGACCCGTTTTTAGGATTTCGGATTCCTAATGTCTCTACCTACTGAGTCACAAATATGTCAATTCGCAAACATTTGTAATAGTGGTTAGGTGTTTAAATCCTACTAGTTATCCCAGCGAACTTTGTATTGCCTCAAATATAAAAAAAAAATATATATATAAAAAAAAAAAATATATTAATATTTCATGCAAATGTATGTATTTATAATAATTGAAAACGCGACGGACGGACAGACAGACAGAAATTGTCGTATTAAATATATAGATTCTGCTGCAGAGAGAATATCTGTCCAGGTTGTCTATGTCTGTTCAAATTGTAGAGTGGTTTTCTGGAGTGCCCCGGTAGGTAACGGCAATATTCTTGCTTCCTATTACGTAGGTATTTAGGTAATACTTATAATAAAACCTTCCTCGAGAACCACTATATCAATTAGTGAAAAAAGCATGAAAATCGGTGCAGTACATTCAACTGATACTGATGATAGGTATTCGAAATACCTTTAGTAACAACAATCGTTCAGCTGGTCACACTATAATTTCATCGGACAAGTCCAAAGCCAAAATTGATTGCTCAATCTACTAACAAATCGGCGGTGGTTGTTTTAACTTGAATGGAATCCTCATGGAAATAAATTGTTGGCGTAGAAATTCCGCTGTCGTTTGATAGCAGTTGCTTACAAATTCAATAAAATGTATCGTACCTATGATCCAACTGCGCATGTCCTATTTCCATTTTCTATTTGGAGTTTGGGCAGATGACTTGATCCCAAATAGGTATATATTACATAATACTAATGGCACACAAGTGAGGACTTCTGCACCCGCCCATGAGTGGGATAAACCCCGACCTCGAAGATGCAGGAAAACAATGGACGTAGGGGGGCCGCGGCCCTATGCCGCGGATTTATAGACAGCAAATTGATCCTAAAACTCTTTGTTTTATACCTTAGTTACCCATTTACCAGTATAAGGCTTTTTATTACACTTACGAATAATAAATTCAAATTCAAAATTAAAGTTGCTTTCTTCTTCTTCTCGTGTCGGTGAGCAACACTATGATGATTATATTGTCGGACAGCTAGCCCGGAAAACCATTAAAACGTTATTTGACCTTATTTACCCCAATCGAAAAAAGCTCACGACGAAAAAATTCTATTAAATCAAGGAACACTTGTGCCAAGTTTCGTAAGGATCGGATGAAAACTGTAGCTGCTAGCCCGGTTCTGGTTCGCGGTATTCAATAGCTGCAATTCGGTAGTACCTAGTTACCTACCACTACACTTTTTTAAAACACTACTCGTACGTCAATGAACTTGGAAAATATGGCGTCGAGTTGCAGTAGCGAATAATCCGCATGATTTCAGTACCTATTCATTCTCGCTGGAGCCGTAACTTCATGGAAGTAGATAATAGAGGTAAGTACCTATGTATTAAACGAGTAACTATTAGGTAGGTACCTACTACCTATAGGTATTACCTACCTACCTAAATCACAAAAATGAAAATATCTTTATAGCATTTGTAAGTAAGGATATACCTACTTATCTAAATTAAGACGCGTTCGCACGTACAAAAACGTTTGTAGGTACGTATGCACGGCACATACGAACACGACCGCGAACAAAGTTCGGATCAAGTTCGCGTACACGTACACAGTCGTGAACTGCCAAGCTCTATACAAACAGTTACAGTTTTGTTACGAACATTTTATTTTGTCTTGAAGTACCGTCCATACAGAACATACTTACTAAAAGCTAGCCGCGAACATGTATTGTCTGACAAACAGTGTCTATAATGTTCGTCAGTGGTAGTGGTACCGCCCGGGCGCCACTGGAAATACGTTCTGCTTGTAACCAGAGACGCCCGGTAACGGGCGTTAGAGGGGCCGCTGAATAAAAAAAAAAGAAAAAAGTTATATCGGTATGTACGCACGTATTAACTATTTTATTGCGTTATTGCGTAGGTAAATGTACGTGTCATGTTCTGTTCGCACGTGCGATACTACGCTTTATAGGCATTAGGTATTATTGTAGTGGGTATAGGTTTCTCATGGCATGGTTATAAAAAATACGTAAAGATTTAATTAATAAAGCTATTTACGGGGGTATAGACCTACTTCGGATGTTGTAAAATAAAAGACGCAGGTACTCGTTCATTTAATTTTTATGTGATTGGATTGGTAAACAGTGCTAACACAACATTGTTATATGTACCTACATTCCTACTGCTACTGACTGTATGAAGTTCCCATAATTTTACATACCTAACCATTACTGTTTTATTTTTTTTTTTTGATGAGTCAATTGGGTTTTAGTTTCAGGAGTGGCGCTTATGGTATACGCCTTCTCCTGGAACCGTTTGCAAGTTGATTGTTTAGTTAGTGAAGTGTTTAGATGTTATGTGCCGTTAGAGTGTTTTAGTTGATTTACGATATAGGTGATGTGGTGGAGGAGTGAGTTAAGTGTATCTGGGGCAGTTATAAATAAGGTGGTTGAGGGTTTGCGAGATTATGTTGGTGGGAAGTTCGTGGGGTCATGATGAGTAGGAAGGAGTTGCTTGGTTAGGTTAAAGGTTTGCGAGATTGTGCTGGTGCAAGGACAGAGGTCGTTGTTTAGGTTTAGTTGATTAGGTTGGGTTAGGTGGGACATCCGCTTTTGTGTGTGGAAAAGTTACAGGGGGTCAGTACTTTCCACACACTCCCTTAGTCGCCTCGTACGACATCCACGGGAGGATATGGGTTGGGGCTATTCTATTCTGCCGGCCACCACACGGCGGCGGTTAGGTTAGGTTAGGTTAGGTTAGGTTTTTTTTTTTTTTTTAATGAGTCAATTGGGTTTTAGTTTCAGGAGTGGCGCTTATGGTATACGCCTTCTCCTGGAACCGTTTGCAAGTTGATTGTTTAGTTAGTGAAGTGTTTAGATGTTATGTGCCGTTAGAGTGTTTTAGTTGATTTACGTTATAGGTGATGTGGTGGAGGAGTGAGTTAAGTGTATCTGGGGCAGTTATAAATAAGGTGGTTGAGGGTTTGCGAGATTATGTTGGTGGGAAGTTCGTGGGGTCATGATGAGTAGGAAGGAGTTGCTTGGTTAGGTTAAAGGTTTGCGAGATTGTGCTGGTGCAAGGACAGAGGTCGTTGTTTAGGTTTAGTTGATTAGGTTGGGTTAGGTGGGACATCCGCTTTTGTGTGTGGAAAAGTTACAGGGGGTCAGTACTTTCCACACACTCCCTTAGTCGCCTCGTACGACATCCACGGGAGGATATGGGTTGGGGCTATTCTATTCTGCCGGCCACCACACGGCGGAACCATTACTGTTTGTTTAGGTACCTCCGTTCTACATAACATCTTTCTTCCTTATAATGGCTATAATTAATCGCTATCCTGACTTACCATCGGGCGGGCGGCGGGCGGCGTCAATTTGGCGAGCCCACAGCCCAATATAAAAAAAGTAAGTAGGTATAATTCTCACAGATATCATAAAGCTACAGTGCTACAGTGTTGTTTAATAATAATATATACGCGGAAATAAAAAAAAGGTACCTAGTAACCTTTTTTTTTAAGTCCTTATATTATTTTATTTGAAAAACAACCCCGCTAACTATGTAGGTAATGTTTTTGTGGGACTATTATAAATAGACATACTTTATACTTACAACAAATTTTATACTTTTACTTAATATATTCATTTACGGTTGGTACAGTGTTTCGAACAACTTCAAACTTCAAACTTTAAAATCTACAATGGCAGTGCCACAAATAAAAAATAAACGTTACACAGCGGCCCTAGGAAACCCCACAACTTCACTTTTCGAGGTGGAGTTCACTAACGTCCGTGGACTCCATGCGAACCTCGATGCCGTCCACCATCACCTTGAGACGGCACGGCCCGCTGTGATGTTCCTCACGGAGACACAAATACGCCGCCCTGACGACACGTCTTACCTGTGTTACCCCGGCTATGTCATCGAGGAACAATTTCGAGACAAAGCCGGGGTGTGCGTGTTCGTTAGGGCGGATGTTTGCTGCCGCCGGTTGCGCTGCCTAGAGAACCCCTCCAATTCCGTCCTTTGGCTGCACGTAGATCATGGCTCTATGAGCCAGATCTACGTGTGCGTCTACCGATCCCACACAGGGGATTCTGAGACAACAAAGCTCTTCCAGTACCTCAGCGAGACGGCTGATGAAGCGCAGGTGCGGTTCCCGAACGCTGACTTAGTATTTCTGGGGGACTTCAATGGCCATCACATTGAATGGCTGGGGTCCCTCAAGACTGATCATGCGGGTAGAGCCGCCCATGCGTTCGCTCTCTCCCACGGTCTAACCCAGATAGTATGCGGGATCACCCGGATACCAGACAGGTCAGATCACGCGCCCGCTCTGCTGGATCTACTGCTGACGAGTCAGGTAGAGTATATAGAGTAGGTAATGTTTTTGTGGGACTATTATAAAAAATATTTTTTTTCTCCTGCTTCCAAAACTCAAAAACCAGCTGCTCAAAGATAACAAATTTTACACTTATATTAATTTACGGCTGGTACAGTGTTCGAACAAATTCAAAGCTCCCAAAATACAGAATAATGTTCTGAGAGTTATGTTTATAGTAGTGCCATCTATTGTCGAGTAGAGGCAAAGACAATGACATGACACTTTTTAACGCCGCGGCTTTCTGACTACGGCTGCCTCATCGCCCGGGTACGCCATCGTGAGGATAACTACGGGGCCGGCGAGGCACACTTCTGGATACTGTCTGGATAAAAGTCCAGTTTACCATGACAGGAATCGGTAAACATTTTTAAGCCTGGCAATAAGATCGTGTTTGACATAAAAAAAATTAATTGTCAATTTTCTTTGACAGCCAACGCCATAGTATAGTTATAGTATAGATAGATTATACCTACTTTTTCCACAAGCGTAATATTTTGCTGTGCTGTTGTGTGTGTTTTCATATTAAATAATAATAAAGTTAAATTTACTGATAAAAGTATTTTATATATTTTTGTACTGTATATATTTATACAAAAGAAGCATATATTTATAGTTAGTGAATGAAGAAACCAAAGTGTAAAAGTGGACGTGAATATTTGGACTCCATTTGTACAATGAAAAATGTTGTATTATTGGTATGTGTACAGCCGTACAAAACGAAAGTGAATGCTAGTTGACCATTGATTTCACAGTGCTTATTGAAACCTTTGATTGGCACTAAAATGGCGCAGACTGTGAGAAGGGCTATTGAGGGTAGATACCCATCCTGTTACTTGCCAAGTAGAATAAAAGAAAGACGACTGAAGGCCAGAGCTCTGAGGTAAATATTGCGTTAAAATTGCGTGGTTTACAGTACTACTAAGTTTGCAGTTACTGCTAAGTTTGTAGTTCATTTAGTAGTCTTGTCGAAATTGAAATCATTAAAATAATCGCACGATTTATAAACACGATAAATTAACGTAATTTCGAAATCTATGTCTTCCTCTTCCTCAATTTGAATAAGATTAAAGCTATTATCCCCCATAAACCAACTATATACCTAATTTTATATGAACCTCACTTATTTAGGCAACTTAGATTGCTCTAGTATCTAGAGGTAGGAAAAAGAAAATGACATTACAAACTTGAGGCTTTTTTTTAATTCACCAAGTGTTAAACTTTGTAAAGGGCTTACCAGTTTCCATGGAAAAATTTTCATCATCTTTAATAAAATTCATTAGGCAAATACTGGTTGATGTTTTGAAACGGTATTTTAATCAGGTATAGGTGCAGAGGTCATTGCTCTTACCTAATTTAAATATTTCAATCATAAACATCAAATATTTAAATATGAACAAATATTTGAGTCTTGTGGGATTGTTAGCATTTTTACTGCTTTAGTGTCTGAAGCTGTAGTGGTATATACTGTTGGTGTAGTAATAGTCTCAGGTTTGATCCCGATTCAAAACAAATCATTTTTGTGGTTATCGGGCATTTGTAACTTGACTTGTTTTGGACTGAAGTTCCATAACCTGACATAAATGTTTTAGTAGAAATCAACAAATGCTGTGTGTGTGTGTGTATCAAGTGGCCATAGCTTGTTACTTCAAACCTCATCCTGGTGACCGAAGACCTTTATTTCAATGGAAACAAAGTTATTAGCAGTTGTATTAGCTAACCACTTTCAATTACAATTGAAAACATACCATAACCTGATAATAGCAAGTCTATATTAGTAGTAGTAGAATCATGCCCTTCGGGGATTTTGGATGTTACCGTAATAATATGTATTTTGTGTATTGTTTCCAATTTTGAATTTCAATGTTATTATTGCAGATTAGAACAACAGAGGAAACCAGACAAACCTGAAGACTTTGTCTGCTATTCAGACAGTGACAGTGAGGAGGAGACTCCGACACAGCAACACAAAATATTATCTACATCATACAATTTTGTAGATTATGTACGGACAAGGGAAATACAGACTTTTGAGGTATATATTGATAGTAGAATTTATATTGACGTCTAAACAACTTCAATACGACATACAAGTGTTGGTGGCTTAGGCATTTAAAGATCTTTTCAAATATTTTTAAGGAAAACGTATCATCATCCACTGCACCTTTACCCAAGACAGTTGTGATCAGCTTTCCAATCTAACTGCAAAGCTGCAGGACTTCGATATATTCTGTGAAGCGACTGCCATAAGACCTCCACAACATATTGGCGATATATAAATCCGACTGGTCTAACTACAGACCTACAGTCTGTAGTTAGACCAGTCGGATTTTTTAGGGCTCCCAACTATTAACAACCACTATAGATGCTCTTATGAGAACTACTGATGGTTTAAAATGCTCTGCCATGCACGAAAAAGTATAATCTCTTGGTGGTGTGTTGATTACTTGTATTTAATATATCCGAAACTACTGAACTGATTTAGAAGTCACTTAATATGCATTATCCCTGAGAGAGTCTACATTTTATCCCGGTAATGTGTTCCCGTGAGAATTGGTAACGAGAAAACCATTTCACAAAGCCATGATAATCAACCAGTTGTTATAACTTTAATTGTCTATTGCAGCCTCGAACAGTTGACACATCATATGCAACGAGGCATATGCTCACACATGACATGTTTCGGGAAACCCCCATCAACCTCGGGAACATGAATAAAGTGTTCTGTTCACAATGGCTGTCAGACAGACAGGTTGTGTTCGGTACAAAGTGCAATAAGGTAAAGAATATTTGCATACTTTTTATTACTTGAATACCAAATAACCAGTAGGATAGTAAAGTATAAATTATAGTGGAAGCGATAGAGATTCAAAAAAGTCATTGAGGTATTTGAATAATAATTATAAATGGTATAGTTATACTGCAATGTATTGTCGATCTAGAACCTACGTACGATGTGCTGCTGGCAACACCGATGAGTTCAGTGTGGAGGTAGGCCTGCATCAGGGCTCAGCGCTAAGCCCGTACCTCTTCCTGTTAATAATGGATGCCTTGACATCGGAGATACAGGAAGAGACTCCCTGGTGTATGCTATTTGCCGATGACATTGTTCTTGTCGGTGAAGACGGGCCTGAGGTACAGAGCAGACTGGAGAGGTGGCAGTGTAAACTGGACAGTGTAGGCTTGAAAATCAGCAGAACCAAAACGGAGTACATGTTCTCCGATTTCGGCGGTCTCTCCAGCTTTACACCCATAACGCTAGACGGCGTACCATTGCCAGTCTGCTCCAGCTTCCGATACCTCGGCTCTCTTATCCAGGACGATGGGGAAATCGATCGTACAGTGAAGCACAGAATTGACGCAGGTTGGATGAAATGGCGGCAGGTCAAAGCCACTATATGCGACCCCCAATTTCCTCCGAAACTTAAGGGGAAAATTTACAAAACTGTCGTCAGACCTGCCGTCCTGTATGGACTTTCATGTGTGGCCGTAAAAGCGACGGATGAAAGAAAACTGCATGTAGCGGAAATGCGAATGTTAAGATGGATGTGTGGTGTAACAAGAATGAATAGAGTAAGGAACGAGTATATTAGAGGAAGTTTGAAAGTTGCCCCAGTAAATGAAAAAGTGAGAAGCGAACGGCTATCATGGTATGGACATGTTATGAGAAGAGAGGAAAGTAATGTGGTTAGAAAGGTGCAAAGTATGAATGTAGATGGCCTGAGAACTCGAGGTAGGCCCAAGAAAAGATGGATAGAATGCGTGAAAGAGGATATGACCAGGAAAGGAGTGACTGAGGAAATGACGTGTGACAGGGATGTATGGAAGATGAAAACATGTTGCGCCGACCCCAAATAATTGGGATAAGGGCAGGCAGATGATGATGATAGTGATAATATTACTTTACTCTATAATGAATGCATTATGAATGCTGTCGTAGTCTGGATAATCGTGAATCCGTATAACTGAGGGCTGGATAGTTGAGTGGTATTTGTTATTGGTACTATAGTAAAAATTGATCCTTAGAAACTATTTGTTTTTAAATATTGTTAACAGTTAATGGTATATGACGTGCGACGTCGGACGTTAGACGCGATACCGACGTTACGTCCGCGCGCGCCCTGGGCTGGCCCGGACCAACAAACTGGAATACACGCGCTACAAATTAATCCTTCAAGGTAATGCCATATCTAGTATAAATCTATATAAGCCATGCACGATGTTAGTGGGATAGAACCTTGTCACAATAACCGCTCTGTGACGTCATTAATCGCTCAACAATACGGATAACAAAACAGTATTGTAGGTTAACCTACTTCACTATGACGTCACCAACATGGCTGCCAATCCCAGTGTCATCTTGCGCGGCTTATACCTCGCGTCACATTAAAAGAACGCTGTCCTTCAAGCTGCGCAGTAGACGGTTTATCGATCTATATGGCGGTAACAGCGAGTAAGAGCGAGAGTACCGATGCGCAAACACAACCCTCCCACACTCGCCCAGCGTTTATTTTACGTGAACACCAGTATACCTTCTTCTATCTACATTATAATAAAATAATAGAATTGTGTATTCGTACATTTAGTGAATTTATCACATAATAACACAGACAGACAGACACAAATCACGTCTATAACCCCGTAGGGGTAGACAGAGGCGCTTATTACGTCCACATTTTGCCATTTCTTTAATCTCTATGTAATAGGGTGGCTTGCCCATAGCCGTATCGGGGGAGAATATTCATCATTGGTTATATGTATGTTGTCATAATGGTTTATATTACAGAACATTATTGGCGACGGGAGCTCGGAATTCATGCGAAATGGCCATATACAGTTTACCGACTCTGGACCCGATCTGTGTTGGGGAGGCACATAAAGACTGGGTGAGTCTAATATAACTAACTATACCATTTTTCAGATGTTAGGGTGTTAGTCGTAATGTAAGTATGTCAAATACCAAGGCCGTGTTCTGATCGGGGAGCATTTTTTGTATGCCTGTGGCGTCATACTTCAAGCCTAGCCGTGTTGCGCGCTCAAATTAAAAAAAATTGCTTACAGCATTCGGGGATAGTGGAAATTAGGTCATAGATGTGTCTGTAAACAAAATTACTAGCGTATTGTGATCCGTTAATACTCTAGATTGTCTATTCATCAAGAAGGACAGTAGGTACCCACTTCAAAGTTTTTTTGATCTGAGGTTCTATCATATCTGGAGCCCACATGAAATTAAATATAATGTCATGTTGGGGCGCCTACAAATTAAATTTATTAGGTACCTATCTCTACTTAAGGTATTACAGAGTTTACCCATTTTACCCGCTAATGTGTCCAACATTAGTTGTACTAGGTATGGTAGGGTACAACGAGTTGAGAGTGAGGAGAGAACTTGCATTAGCCGGATATTTATTTAAAATAATTATCATTCTTCACAATCCTAATTCTCCTACCTATCTGCGTGAACGCTTTGAGTATTTGGTGCCTGTCGTGTCTCTTCTTCACTTCTCCTTCGAAGTCCTGCTCATTCCTCTAGTTGCTATGACAAATCCTTCACTATTCAAGCTGTCAGACTGTGGAACTTGCTACCACACGATATATTTTTCAGGAAACGAGTTCGGGAACATTTCCTATCCAACTAATATTTTCCTACCGTCTTCTTATTTATTTTTATAAAATTAATTATACACATTTATTTTTGTTTGTATGGTGTACCAAACCATTCTCTTTTAGTTGAAGTATGTTTATTTTGATGTATTTATTTAGTAAGATTGTATGTCTTGTTGTATTGTACTCTCTAAGTTATGTAACTTGGTGTTTGCTTCTCTTCTCTCTAAAATCTGTACTTATCCTATATAACTCTGGGTCTGCTGGACTTAAGTACACCTTTGTGCATATTGTTCTCAAATTAACAATCTATGATGTTTAATATGATGTACAATAAAGAATAAATGATAGGAAATGAGGTAAGATCCACCAGCCGGGTGGGTATACTGGAGCGTATTAACCTGTTCGAACCGGATGAGTACGTCGGCAGGCGTCGAAAGCCACAACTGCTACAAGTGCCGACCGCCCGCACTAGACTACAGCAGGAGACGTGAGCACTCCGCACAGTCCGCACTCTCAATGCCGTGGCTCTCAGAGTTGACGTTTTTACGTGTGCCTTGAATGAATTCAGCGTTAACACACTATTTATTTTATGTTATGAATTATAGGAAAATTGTGCATAAATCGCCTACTCTATTTTTTTTTTTTTTTTTTTTATTTATTTATATACTAAAAACAATATATGAGATGATCTTAGAATAATTTACAGTTAAAGACAATGAAACAACACCAAAAGAGAAACCCTGGCACCCACTATAAGCGTTAACTTGTGTTGTGGGATACCAGGCCCCACAGATTTGCTATATAATACAGGCACAAGTGTTAATAGGTACGTGGAATCACTCATACAGCATATTTCAACGAGTCTATTATTACACGAAAAATAACAATCAAACGAAATTAACAAACATATATGGTATAAATAAAATATTTAAATTAGTTTGTGTGTGTATGTGTGTGTGTATGTGTGTGTGTGTGTGTGTGTATGTGTGTGTGTGTTTGTGTGTGTGTGTGTGCGTGTGTGTGTGTGTTTACGTGAGTTAGTTACATCAGTTACAATATTGATATGGTGAGAAGGTCTTCAACCTCCGTATAGCCTTGACCCATCAACCATTTTGATACTTCTTTTCTACACTGAAATCGGAGTAGGCCGTACACGTTGCAGTTCTTATGAGCCAATTTATATAAATGACCACCGAGAACCCTAAAATGTCGAGCCGCTAATGCAGTCCTATGATATTCACTATCACATATCCTTGGCCGACGACGGCGACGTCTATTTGTGACCTCAGGATCGTACACGAGAGAACAATGCTTCCGTACCACAGATTCGAGCACAAAGAGCTTCCTAACAGTGAGAACCTTACAATCTTCGAAAAGCGCTGTGTGATAGCGTAAAGGCTTTGAGAGCATTACTTTTAGGACCACCCTCTGCGCTCGCTCCAAGGCGAGCATATATGTTTTAGCTGCACCTCCCCATACAACAATACAGTATCCCAAGATAGACTGACCCAGAGCAAGATAAACTATCCTCATAGTATTATGATCAGCAGAATGACGCAACTTTTTAAATATATAAATTAATTTGCGCACTCTGGCAGTTAGTTGCGTTATTTGACGGGACCACTTCAGATGATTATCTATGTAAATTCCCAAATACTTCACTTCCCTAGACCTATTAAGAGTGGTGCAATCACAGTGAGTCGCGAGTGAACATGAGTGAGCTCTAAGAGCGAAGGCATTAGATGGCTGAGTCACATTTGTGTGTGAGAAGGTTAGATAGGTAGTCTTGTCAAGATTAAGTGTCAGACGATTAATGCGCAACCATTGCATAACATGACTTAGGGACTTCTCAGCACGATCGAACAGTATTCGCCAGTCCCTACCACGAACGAGCAAAACGGTATCATCCGCATATGTCACTATAGAACAATCCGGCAAGGTAAGCTTACATAGGGAATTAATATATAATAGGAAAAGCGTTGGACCGAGCACGGAACCCTGCGGCACACCAAAACTAACAGTAGCACTGTTACTCAGCAATGAATCAATCCTAACACACTGCGATCTGTCTGTAAGGTAATAAGGTAAACAAGGTAAACAATATTGGTGTGTATATTTCTTTTGATTGGTGACGGACGAAAAACAACTACATAATATCGCGGAGATCTGGATGTTATGATGGATAGAGTAAGATTGTTTGTAAGTTGCGCCTGTGAATGAAAAAATGAGAAGCAAGCAACTGTCATGGTATGGGCATTGTGAGAACGGATAAAAGTAATGTGGTTGAAAAGGTGCAAAGTATGAATTTAGAGGGTATGGATTGCGTGAAAGAGAACATCATAAGGAAGGAAGTGACTGAGGAGATGACGTGTGACAGCGATGTGGGGAGGAGGAACATATCAAGTTGCGCCGACCACTTTAGCTGTTGGATTTTTAGTTTGAATTACAGAGTGAATATTGATTTTCTATAGTGCCCCGAAACGGCAATAGGCTTCCCCTTTTATTACGTGGGACCAACAAAATTACCGGAAAATTGTGGGTGTGAAATGCACCTCTGCCTGCCCCTTCGGGCTTATAGGCATGATGCATGTCTGTAACATCTGTTCTGGCACAGTTGTTACATTTATCACTAAATACAGTCAAGTTATTGCATTATAATAATGAGAATGGACTTTTGAAACCTTGACTGTACAGTACATACCTTGACTGCCTGACATTTGGATATAGTGTGCGTGTACATAGAGCGCGGTGAGTATAGTAGGTGTCTATGTACCAGATACTGGACATGTGTTGGCTGGACGACGAGTTCCTGGTGACGGGGTCGCGCGACTCGCGCCTGGCTCTGTGGCGCGCGCCCGCCGCCCCGCCCAGGCAGACCATGCATCACTATGTGGCGCCACTTGTACTCAAGGAGTGCCGCTCAGGTATACACACACATACAGACACGTACACACATCCATAGTAAGACACCTTACAAACCTGAACAACAAAATTTAGCCAAATATGGTGAATAGTTTAACCGCAGGATTATTTTATAGTTTTACATATTTTTGAACAACTTATGTTTAGTGTATCACCCGAGACAATACACAATACTGCACTTAGGAAAAATATTTTTTTTTCTGAAATTTCGAATTGTATATTATGACAAAAAAACTATCAATTACTTATATCCCACAGCACACGCTATTACATGGTTTGAGACTAATGGCACTAAATGTACATATTTGGACACATTATATTGCCACACGAACGAAGACAGGTTCCCACTAAACTTAATATAAAAATTATTGTTCAGGTCAAAAAGTGCGAGCGATAACATTCAACCAAAAGTGGAGGGAAATAGCGGCGCTAACACTCAATGGCTACATCCACGTGTTTAACGCTGAGACATTTAGACAAACACTATCTAGGAAGTTACCGTCGTGTCAGGACCTTGTCTGTTTGGCCACACAGGTATTTAGATTATTTACCTATTCTAGATTATTTACATTATCTAGGTTTCTAGCGAACGTCTGGGGTATGGGGTGCTAAGGGACCTTATCTATATCTTCGAAGCCCAAGTCATCTTTACTTGCACTTGCTGATGGACTAGGCTAATATCGCCAAAGTGCCCGACAGTGCAATAGGTTCGCCTTCTATAGTCTATTACGTGAGACAACGACGTAATTTTGTGTTTAGTCCTGACTTAGCAAGCACCATTTAAATATAACACAAAATTATAGAACTTGAAAATTGAAGCTTAACGCAAGTTCAGGCTGGTAACATTGCGTCGATTGGAATAGCTAATGATAGATTTATAAGTTAGTTATGGAGAACTTTTATCTTGTATCAGGAGAGCGGCGTATACGCCATCGGTTGCAAGTCCTACACATTACTCCTGGACTGCCGCACTCTGCAGTCAGTTAAGAAGATAACCTCCCGATACAACGGCTGCGGCATCCGGTCCGCTAGTTTTCGCGGAGACATGCTCACCATCGGTACTGGACTAGGTATGTTAACTAGATGAATTCAAAAGAAGTATAACAAGTGTTTCAGTCATCATACCGGAAGTTTACTAGAAATTACTAGAATATTTCATCCTTTTCCAAAATTAATGGAATAGGTCCCAAAATTTTACCCTGTGAAACACCCCGTATTAAACTTCAGAATATATTTCACATTCATAAACGTTTATGTATCATTTTACTTAGGAATACTATAAGCTTGAAGAGTTTATAATATTAAAATTGTTTATGATCAAATTTCGATCAGATCGCCGCATTTTCTTTTAAAACATCGTGATTCACATATTCAAAGACAAGACTTAGGTCTATACAAAGTGTGTTAAACAACACACTTCACTAAAATAACTTTTTCTTAACTGAAATATAAATTGGGTACCGTAGTGTAACTTAACTTACTGTTACAGTGCGGCGGGAACTAAGTTTTTTCCTACAATTTTTCATAAAACAATTTGGTGTTCATTCACTATTTTTGGCTGTAAAAGTTTCTAACGTTATCATAAGCCTTTAATAACTGTGTCTAAAATCAGTATACTTTATTATACACGCTTCTTTTTTTTCAGGTTTGTTAATGTTTTACGATCTCCGAGCCGGGAAATATTTGGAAAGCAATATACATTCGACAAAAACAGTCACACTCAAAGCTTCCAGAGGCTACGTGGTAAGATGATATATTTTTTTATTTATTTACTGGACTGCTCCAAGAAGAGCTTAATGTTTAACATCGGTTGAGTACTTTCGAAATTCAATGCAAACTGACAATCAAATCTTTCCTCTTTAACATACATGCATAAAATCATGCGTTTCCCCGAAGGGGTATGCAGAGGCATGTTATACGCCCACTTATCGCTAGTAACGTTGTTGGTCCCACTTGTAAGTGAGGTTAACTTGGGACCCTAAAGTCTTGGTGGGACCTTTATAATATTAGTATATATTACGTAACAGCCTGTATATGAAAATGTATGTAAATTCTCCACTAGTTTCCCGACGACGAAGCCGACGGATTTAACCAGGTAAAGCAAGTGCCTGCCATCTATACACATTGCTACGACGACAGTGGCACTAGGATATTCACAGCTGGTGGACCTCTGCCAGCTCCCCTTATAGGAAATTACGCGGGCTTGTGGCAATAGTACCTGGGTAGTAGATAATTATGCTATCGTTAAAATCCGTTTTTAGTTAGAACGCGTTATGACTAGTCCAAACGCGTTGTGACTAGTCCAATCCCGTTGCGACTAAAATTAACTTAGTAATTGAGTACATAGAGGTCGGTTCTGATGTTCAATTAGTCAAATCTAATTCGGACAAAGACAACCCATGTTTACTAGTCAAAACGCGTTGTAACTACAGTCGGGCTTTAACTGTAACAACTGTAACTATTATAACGACATTCCATCTTAAGAAGATTTTGTATAATGGGGATGGCCGACACAAATCAACCTTTTAAATACATATTTACAAAAACTTACTTGTACAACATTCCACAAATATTTTTATTTTTGGTAAACCCTGACCTGTTTCGGCTTATGGCATCATCAGAGGTGTTTACTCATACTCAATCACTCCAACATAAACCTTTTAAATACCTAGTAGGAATACTAGCGTCTGCTAAAAAAAAAAAAAAAAGACTAAAGTATACCCGTGTGTGCTTTGTAGAGAATTATTACGTATCTTTAATCGTATACCGACTTCATAGAACTCAAAAAAAAAAACTTATTGAACCTTCAAAAGTAGTATAATTTTTTTGAGGTTATACCAAATATTAATGAAATCTCAAAAACCTCAAAAAAAATAGTTCAAAATTAGGTGTACATCTTTCTTTGTATAAACTAACTTGATTTAATGATCCAAATGATCATAAACAATTGTTTATTTTTAATTTAAAGTAAATATATTTGTATATATTATATATATATATATGTAGTATTATATATATATGTATATATTATTATATATATATGTAGTACTGTTTAATATCTTCTGGTTTGCCTTATTCAAAAATCATATAAAAGTATATATTTGATTTGTAGATGTCATCTCCCTTATAGTTTCATGGATTATTATAATTTTTTCTTCATACTCAATAGATGGACGATACTATAGACTACACACAGCATTAAATTGTTTGATATTTTCGAACCATAGACACGTAATTTTATAATGTTACCATTTCCTTTGGTTTGTCTGTGGATGGACGTCGTTGTATTTATAGTTATATCTGTTAGTTTCTATCGGAGGGTGCGCAATGGTTTTATGTTATACAGCCTAGGCTACTTACTTACTTTTAATTTTTTAATTTATTTCATTTGTTATTATCATTTCAAACATTATCTTCGTTAGTTAAAGTCTTGTATTAGTGACATTTCATCACAGGCTGCCTGTGTTAAGTTATGTTGTGGATGCACACCTGATAAACTGTTACTATTAAAAGGATCTTAGGTTTTAGACGGATGACATTTCAGTTGCACTCAAACTGTAAAAATGCAAAAATACAGCAATACAACGGGAAATTTGCAGCTGGATTGCAGTTGAATGTTGTCCAGTTTTTCTAGAGCCTTAAGGCTATTTCATTATGGCAGTATGACGTCACATTTTATGCAAAATGTGACGTAACATTTTAGTGATATTATAACTGACTCATCTCTGGTCGCGTCTGTGAAGCTCTGTAGAGTTTAAATACCTTTAATATCAAAATCCGTATGTCCTCCATCGCCTTAAGCGCTGTTCACACCTATCGGACGCGAACCTCATTGGCAGCTTCCGGAATTGGCTAAGAGTCGGTTCGCGATATCTCGCGATCATTTTAATTGGTGGATTCGGATATCGGCAGTATCCGTAAGTCTCTGGTTTGCGCGGGCGGCCGATATGTGTGAATACGTTTTTAGTTCTAATTTAAAATTAAACTACACTACATTGTTTCATTGATATATTTTTTCGTAAATTTTCAGCACATTAGTTAATTTTTAACATGCATTATTCAAAATGTGTAAATAAAAAATATGGTTGTCATAAACTTTTTTTATAAAAAAACTTAGGTACAGTCGGTATGCAAATAAATTAAAAGAACATGAGTTTGAGTGTGTGTTTCCTCGTGGATTTGTGTGTTTGTATGTGTATAGACCATCGATGTAGAGGGAAGTGAAGAATTAATTTGTAAGGTCCTGTATTTATGTCTTCCGTTGATTCCTGAAATATTCGGTTTAAAACGCCTGTTTGAAACAGCTATTTTTGCTTAAAATCAATAACAGTCCTCAAACGTCATACCGATATGACGTAATTTTGTTAAAAACAAATTAATGTCTACACGATTTTAGGTCTCTGTTTCAAACAATCGTTTTAAACTGTATTTGTGTGTATTTCTCCCTTTATAATTATCAATATTCACTATTTGACACCTGTCAAAATATGTACCGTTTTTTACACATAGATGTGACGCGCATCTTAAATTTTATCTTATACAGGTAAAAACATATGTGTACGGACAGTATATTAAACAATTTTATAGCAATATCAACATTGTCCTTCATAATGGACATGTTTAGGAAAATAAATGCAATAAAAAAAAATATTACAAACAATACTGGTGCGTTATATAAAAAGCTGTATATAGTATGGTTAAGTCTTTTTTTAATCTTATATTAGAAAAAGTATAGGTATTAAGTTGGGTAGGTGGTCTAAAACGGGTGACTTAGTGCATAAAAACAGTTAATATTTTTGTGCGAAGTCCAATGGTTGCGTGTTGTGGAAGACATCCTCTTTAAGCAAAAGAGGCATTAAAGTCAAGTATATATTTCTGTATAACAGTGATATAACATCATCATCTCAGCTCATAGAACTGCTGCTGGACATACAACTCCCCAAAGAGGGAGGTATTCAATCTGTCGAAAGCAGAATCTGTCTTAAAGATAATCTGACTTAAACAGAACAAAGGACACACGGCTTGATATTGGGTGTTGTAACGAGTTTTCCTTCTCTCAACATACGAGTACTTCGATAAACAGACTTTAATATGATAAGTAAATATGTATGTAACATTTTTGTTAATGAATGACTTTAAAATAAGCTAATAATGATTGTATTAGGAATGAGTTCACGTCAACAGTGTTGTGTCCGGGGAATCGAAGTCACGACTTTAAACTCCGACCATAAATATATCTTACCCGACAATCGCAAGCATCTGATAAAAAAATCATTAACAGATTCTTAAGTCGTTTCGTGTTCAAAATCTGCCAAACAGATACAGAAACACAAATGAAAATGTTGTCGAAGCTTATCTACTAGACTGTGGGTTCTCAAAAAAAAACTATTCTTTTTTAATGTCTCAGATCTCATTATAAAACGAACCCGAAAAGAAAATTAGTCGGTTTCGACCCGTTAAGAGACTGTTCATCTGGGATTCCGATACAGGCTTTGCTGTGTCGGAATTACCAAAAGCTAAAATTATTATAAACTCTGGCAACCCCAAAGTTATAACAATAAAATAATATTCAGTATAAATTTATGTGCCTTATCATATCTACATTATGTAATAGAAACTTATAAATATCACTCCATCTGTTTGTGAGCTGTGACCCGTTTTCGACAGCCTACTGCTTTCTTACAAATAATGATTTGATTGGATTTGTCGAGAGATACACTATAATTCTCTGATCAAACAATTTACAAGAATTACTAGAAAAATATAATGCCTCGGCTAATTTCGTGTCTTGCATTGAGACTCGTTTACATTCTGTTAAGTGCGAGCGCAACTGATTTTACTAATCACTTGACAGCTGCAAGTTAAAAAAAAATGAAATCGCACTTAACACTAATCAGAGTGTAAACGGGATGTTATGGATATTTGACCCAACTCGGGTACCAAGAAGTTACAGCGAAAGACATCGAAATTGCGATCCATTTTGTTACTACGATTTCAAATTGTATGTTTTTTTTAAATAGCTGTATTATGTTACGGCTAAAGTCCTAAATATCGAGTTGTAGCAAACTACCTAGGTTTCGCCGCACTTCTGAAATCCAACCGGGATATGTTAAGTTAGAAGACGTCGTAGTAATTTTTTACGCTACGCTGTGATAAGCTTATCTGGTCATCGTAATTTTTTGCTGAATAGGTACTATACGAACCATCACTTAATACGACACCGTTAGATGGCGCTCTAATGTCTGCCGAGACGACGATATATAGATTGCAAATTCGTTATCTCGCCTATGGGTCTCGGTAGTCTAGAACTTAAAATTACCTAGTTAAAGTAATTGTAGATTATCTCTCGATAAATTACAGAGCTAGGTACTGTGTATAACAGATAATTGAAGGCAATATAATGTAGAATGTGAATATAGATGAATAAGGTGTAACAAGGTCTAGCAATTGCAAATGACGAATTAAAAAAAATTGAAAACTCAATATTTATTGCGTTCTTGAAAGATCTATGATCTATGATCTTGAAAGGTCAAGAGCACCCAGAACCGGAGAGCGTGCATGAAGATAGTTATGAAAGTGGAAGAAGCGAAAGAAGTATGCCAGGACCGTAGCAAGTGGAATTCCATAGTCTCTGCCTACCCCAATGGGAAAGAGGCGTGACCATATGTATGTATGTATGTATGTCTTGAAAGATTTTTTGCCTGAATTTACGTCCATTGACGAATTAAAAAAAATTTGGAAACTCAATATTTATTGCGTTCTTGAAAGATTTTTTTGCCTGAACTTTTTTGGCCATTTGCAATTGATAGTTCAAACCTAAGGATTGATTCGGTATGATTTTATGACTTTACTTCGAAAATGTCGGTCGGTATATTATAATATTATTGTATTTATCGCGTAATGCCATATTACCTCAATAATTATGCAATCGAAACTGGACAGTTTGTCTCGAGTCCAAATAAAAAAAAATTATTGAGCATAACCTGACCGGTTTCGCCTTATGCATTATAGCGGACGCTCGTGTCTTCGCTGTGCTGCTTTTGCAACATTTTAAATTTTTTCTTCGCTACGGTTGTGATGTTGTATAGCCTAATAGCCTTCCATATTGAATGGTCTACAACACAAAAATATTTTATTAGTTCCTAAAATTAGCGAGTTAAGTTAACCGTAAATTTTTACATATGCAGAAACCGGTCAGCTTATTTAAAAAAAAATAATGGTATTAACAAAATGTGAAGTAAATTTGAACATACAAACGCCAAGTGCCGAAAATCGAGATTATAAATTAAAAAAGAAAAGGTTTGTCATGTTTTAAGGGTAGTTGCATATTTTCACAATAAATAAATAATAATCTATAATATATCAACAAAACTTATTATGACATTAATAAACTGCCCCGTTTCTATATTTGCATGATTATAATGTCAATTCATAGACAATCTATTCTGTAGAAGATTCTACAGAAGAGATTCTCGAGAGGTTAGTCTATGGATTCTAGTTTGTACTAGTTTGATAGCACTAATGGCTAATATAAAATCTATAATATGTATTAGCATGTAATAAATTTTCTTACTAATGAATTAATCTGGAAAAGTGGATATTGTGAAAAGTGGCGAGTAAAAGACTTGAATTCACTGTTTGTTTTTTACTATAAAACCTGTCCACTGCGTTATGTACCAACCTATTTCAGTTTTCGTAGCACATAAACTTTTGACATACTTTTTTGCATACATTCGCCAGTGACGCTGCCCGCCTGATGAAATGACGTGGCGACATCTAGTGATTAAGGGCCCACACTCAATAGTTCACTATACCACATAATAGGGAATAGTACTTACATACAGAACTTGCACTCCGACGTTAATTAAAGCACATTCTTTTGTTTACAGAGAATATTATTCGAACGTTAGGGTTGTCAGGAAAGTGAAATATACCAGCATAATTTGACCAATAATAATGACGTTAATACCTCAATATCAACTCTATGGTCAATGGCGTATCACAAACAAGAGAAAACCTTACTGTCTTACAACTTCAAGTTGTCGCTGACATCACGTATTTTTTGCGATTGTTAGGCGAGTGATATAAGCCTAATTTTTTTTTACTCCGTGGCCCGCGGCCGCTCTAACGTCCGTTGCCGAGCGTCTCTGGTTACAAGCAGAACGTATTTCCAGTGGCACCCGGCGGGTCAGTGGCGCCCGGTGGGTGACATAGGCCTGACTATACTATTGAGTGGCGCACTTTGCAAGATTTCTACGTTCGTGAGTTGACGAACTATTATTTACCTCTTCACTTCGTCGCTAGTGATGTGCTCTCTAGGATGTAGTCAATGTCATTTACATGTGAGTCAAATCCTACTTCTCCCATTGACTTTGTCCCAGTACGGGACAATTGAGACTCGTTTTTTTATCCCAGTTGTCCCATGGAATTGAGACCTTATATTTTAGTGGCAGTTGTCCCTCTATATGAAATCACGGGACAACTGGATCCCCGTACTGATGACGGGACACATGATGCACTCTACATTTTGCAGATGAGGTTGGCATGAGCTTCAAGTCCTCGGTAAGACCATTATGCGCCCTTTGATACCTCATTAATCGGAATCCGTCCAGCCGTTATGCCGTTAGACAGGATCTAAGGAAACTACAAAATAATGGCTACTTAAAATAGGGATAAATTGAAATGCAAGGCAAAAAACGTATAGCCTCTCAATAAATAAGCATCAGATAAACATTTTTTACGGCAAATAATTTTTTTCGCTGCAAATATATCAATTGTTTAACAATACTAGATTGTAATACAAATAATTCAAAAAGACATCAATAGTGTTGTATGTTCTCTTCTAATGCGTCAAAAAAGATATTTAACGAACAAAAATATGATTTGCATATCAAAATATCAAAACCTACTAAAATCTTAGGGCCTTCGACTTGGATAGATTAGGTTGTGCTCCCGCCTTTAGTCTTGGTGGTAATTTTTTTTTAATCCCTATATATGGTCTTAGATCAATCCGACTTGGATAGGTTAGGTTAGCTTAGTATTTTTAAATAAATAGTTATGCGTCACAAACTTTAATTGCTGCTACAAGTAATATATTTGATTCGTTCCCACTAGTTCTACTAAACAGTTCTACCGTAGAACTACTGGGAACTTTTTTTCCCACTAGTTCTACTATGTTTGATGGAACAAAAAAGTGTAACTAGTGGGACTCTTTATTCCCACTAGTTTTTCTGGTAGATTGAGGTAATTATTTGATGCGCAATCAGTATTTTTGCTTAGGAAAGGGGTTTTTCTTTTAGTGCAAAACGAAGGTTTTTTTATTAGCTGTTAAATAATACCCCTTAAAATATACCACTGCAACCCCATCCATATCCACAGGAAACGGGCGAACAGGATTTCTATTTTGTAAATAAAAAATGTATTTACATAAAATGCAAACTTTTATTAAAAAGCGAATACAAAAAAGGCCGTATACACAAATAAAGATCAATAACTTCCATTTTAACAAACACTCAAGCTTGTGTACTGGATTGCTTCGAAGGTGGCACCCATCCCACTGGTAATGTTGTACCTTCATTGTTTATATAGCGATCCCATTCCGATCTAAAACAGGGTAATTAAACATTTACAAATTATTTAAGAATTATATAAAACAAGTAATGAAATAAAATAAATAAATAAAATAAAAAACAAAATATAGCAAAAATTTGCCATATATTTTAGAGTTTTCGAAAGTTTTTTTCATAAAATCTAAAAAATGTCACATGACATGAAGTTCAACATCATTTTAGAGGTCTTTGACCATGCTGAGTTGATTGCAGCTGGTCTTGAGTCTATTACCGTTCTCGTTTTGACTTTGACCTTGATATCAAAGGTCAAGTTCATTTTGGGGGGGGTTGCTATCGATGCTAAGTCGATTGGCGTTTACACTGAGTCTCTAGCTCTTACCGTTCTCGAGTTGAAAGTTGTTCACGGACGGACATTACTGTTGTATCTCTTTCAGTCTTGGGATTTTATTTATTTAAATCCGTGCCATCTAGCGAAACCTAGTTGAATTATCAAGAAAGTCCGAAACTTTCTTGACAAGATTCGATCGGTTGAAGGTAAACGTATAAAAGTTCATTTGTTTTGAATTGAATACGACGCGACGGTAGCGTAGGTACTTTTGTTTGCGTGTTTCATAAAAAAACTGTAAAACGAGTAAGTAAGCTTTTTCTTTAATGTTTTTTACTCAATGTATTCTCATATATGTATGTTATACACATTCAACTAAAAATGCTATTACTTTTGTGTTTTCGATGTGTACTCACATCGAAAAGATAGTGGTTAGTAAAGTAACCACCGAGATTATTGCGGTTTCTACATGAAAGTTATACATGTAAGTATTATAGTCCTTTTCGTAATAAAATTTGTTACAGTATGTCGCGCCGCCGCACAGTGGGACAGAACCGAGCGTACCGTCTCAAAAATAGGTTTTCGTAATGTTCTATATTGAATATTTTGTTAATGCATATGTCTAACTGAATGTTCAATGCATATTATATAGCAGTTGAAATACACTATTTCTCATTTTTTGTATTAGAATAAGGCTTGCAAGTTGACGCTCAAAATTAAACCAATTATGTAGAACACAATTCCACCAGTTTACATGGTCATATTTGCATTACTTTCCCAGCAAATTTGTAAGTGTGATATATGGTTAGAATCTAGAATGGTGATGAAGTACTCTATTTAAAAATAATTTAAGTGAACCATATGTGAAACCTGGGGAGGTATAGAATTTTTATTTCAGGATCTAATATTCTATCCTTATTAGAAACTTTGCATAGACTTTTGACAGTTAGCGGTGTCTGCCCATGTCGTAATTTTGATAGCATCATATAGAGCAGCTAATATAAAAGTCAGGGCAAAAAACTGCCCCCCTTGAAATGAAACGAAAAATGGCTAATGGGGAGAAAATACAAAATATTCCAAAAATTATTTTAGTTGTGATTAATGAGATTTTTGGATATTTAGATTATGTACTTTTGACCTTTTTTTCTTAAACAATATTATCTATTTACTCAATCTTTAGGTAAAGTGGGAGTTTTGGGTAATGTATTAATTTTTTTTATCGTTCGGTCAGATGTGGTTAATGTTTTGTTATCACTGTGTGAATTACATGTTTCTCATATAGTTTATGTATTTCTCTATCGCGGTGAAGGAAAAGTCAGCAAGTTGTATCTAGTTATAGTTGTTAGTGTACATTATATCAGTACCTACCTGCTACTAACCACCTTCATAGATAGTGGTTAGGAACTTGATAATGACACTAGATAGTAATATTTTTTCACACGAAATTTCAGTATAAAAGTTATTGATTTACGTTTTCATTTACCAGTACTTTAGTGTGCTTTAACATAATATAGTCTTCACCAACCTCGGTAAAAAAGTAGTTTTATTGAACAAAATCAGAAGATATTCAAAAATACTTAGAACAACACCACCATTTGTCGTCTGAAAAAAGTGAATTAATTGTGGAACGTATTCAAAAAACGCTTATAACAGCGTTTAACGATCGGTCGACCAAATCTAACCGAACGAAAAAAAAAATAACGTGGTTAGACGTTAATTTAAGGTACAATTCGAAGAAGCACCGATGGATATTACACCTGGAGAACGTCGACGTCCACCAAAGTCTTATGAAGATCTATCAGAGAAATCGAAAAAAAGAAAGAATATGGAATTGGTACAAGAATATGGACTCGAGTATATACATAATGCATACGTTCAAGGATTGCGGTCTGAAGGAGAATTCGAAGAAGCTACTGTTGTTTCAATGATGCGGAATTGTGAAAGAAATGAAAAAAGGATCATGAAGGAAAAATTATTGCATGAAAGTCGCAATGGAACAGATTTTACGGTGGATGAAGCTTTAAGTATGTTTGCAGATTTAGATCTTTCGAAATCACAATACGGATTACTTCGAGCAAGTCTGATCATTGCTGGGAAGTGGCAGAGTATTTGTTGGAAGATATTCCTTCAGGTAGTGAGAGTATTTGTAGCGACGAGGATGACATAGAAGACACCGAAGATCAGCCAAATCCGTTGGTGTTAGGCAATTTTTTTGGAGAGGTTCAAGTAACCGATTATGCCAACTTAGATTCCGACGAAGACCTCCCTTTGTCTAGCTTAGCATCCCGGGAACCTGATTCTACAGCGTCCAATAATGAAAATTCAAACATACCTACTACAATAGCTCCAAAATGGACGAAGAATTATAAGATGGACATACCCGGGGAGTTTTCTGAAAGTGTGGGAATAGGTGATGAAATTCTTTGCATGGATACTATAACACCGCTTTTATTATTTTGCTTTTTTTGGACAGAGCATTTACAAGATATTTTATGTTTTCAAACTAACCTTTACGCTACTCAATCAGGGAAGCCTTATAAACCGACCACAGTAGAAGAACTTAATGTTTTCATTGCTATCAACTTGGTCATGGGCATTAAAAAATTGCCGAGTTACAGAGATTACTGGTCCTCAGCACCTGACTTGCATGACAGCTATGTTTCGAAGTTCATGAGCTTCAATAGGTTCAGCTGGCTTTTGGATTACTTGCATTTAAATGACAATAGTGTCATGCCCAACCGAGATAGCTCAGATTTTGACAAACTTTATAAAATTAGACCTCTACTTGATATTCTGCGTACTAACTTTCATAAAAACTACAAACCGTCAGAAAGAGTTGCAATTGATGAAAGCATTATCAAATTCAAAGGCAGGAACTATTTGAAACAATACATGCCCAAAAAGCCGACGAAACGAGGATACAAGGTATGGATGATGTGTGCACAGTCAGGTTATTGTCTTGATTTTTATATATATACAGGGAAGCAGGGTAATAACGTGGAAACAGATTTAGGCGGTAAAGTTGTTAGGAATTTTTGCGAGAATTTGAAGGATAAAAATCATAAAGTCTATTTTGACAATTACTTCAACAGTTACCCTTTGCAAGTAAAATTACGAGAAGAGAAAATATTTGCCTGTGGAACGGTGAAATCAAACAGAAAGTTCCTGCCAATACTAAAAGAGGACAAACGTTTACAAAGAGGCGAACATGACTATCGAATTAGTGACACAAAAGTAGCTTTGCTGAAATGGAAAGACAAGCGATCAGTATTTATTTTGTCAAACTATCATGATCCTAAGAATGCCGGAAAAGTTAACCGTAGAGATCGCGATGGAACCAGTGTTGAAGTGTCCTGTCCAGAAGCCGTGAAAGACTACAACGCAAATATGAATTTTGTCGACAAATTCGATCAACTAAAAGGAAGTTATGCTATTGTTACGAGCCGGGGTTCTACCGAATTGAAATGCCGGTCAAACTACCACAAAACACTTTATTTATTACACCACTAATTTACACTTTACTATAAGCTTCACTGAACACTTTTAATCGCACTTGAACTCGCAGGTATAACTCGTATTATCGCTCCGGAAATACTGATCATCCGCCACCGAAGTGCTCCGCCTTTATAGTGCGGTCATTACTCTAGATTACTCTGGAATTTTCACGGAAGAAATATCGCGAACATTCCACACCTTCGAGATGCTTCTAGATAACACGTTACATAGAAGTACCTTGACAGAACATTCCCGAAAGACGTTACGTAGTAGTACTGCGATTTGCTACTAGATGGCGCTGAGTTTGGTAGTCTTATTACTCGCTACGAGATGGCGTTACACTGCCCCCTCCTAAGACATGCTCGTCCCGAGCATTGTCAGGCCCATAATATCGCGCCAATCGATCCACATGAACTATCTTTGGCGCACTTCTTGGACTCTTCCGTATTCGGTAAGTGACATCGTTAATCTTGGTCACAACTCGGTATGGTCCATCCCATTTAGCTCGCAGCTTAGGAGACTTCCCTTTACTGCGGACTGGGTTATGTAACCACACTAACGAACCTTCATCGAAGCCCTTATTGTTTGTCTTTCGGTCGTAACGGGTCTTCATCTTTTCAGACATTTGTTGACCTGATTGTCTGACATGCTCATAAATGTCATTCATCCTGCTGCGCAAGTCATTCGCATAATCGGTGATATTGCGTGGAGCGTCAGGCGGTATACCGGTTATTAAGTCGGCAGGCAACCGTAATTCTCTTCCAAAGTTCGCATAAGCTGGTGTCACTGACGTGCTTTCGTGAACCGCACTTCGGTAAGACAAAAGAAACGGTTGAATGTGCTTGTCCCAATCTTTTTGCCTGCTTTCCACAACTTTTGCCAGATATCTCTCCAATGTCTGATTAAATCGCTCCACCATTCCATCTGACTGCGGGTGGTAAGAGGTCGTTCTGGTTTTGTGAGTACCCATGACCCGACACATTTCCTGGAACACCTGAGATTCAAAATTTCTTCCTTGATCGCTATGGATTTCTAGAGGCACCCCGAAACGACAGAAGACTTCGTGAACTAATTTATCTGCGACCGTAGTAGCTTCTTGATTAGGTATAGCGAAGACTTCTGGCCACTTCGTGAAATAATCCATCACAACCATGAAGTACTTGTTTCCGCTTTCACTTTCAGGAAACGGTCCCGCAACATCTAGGGCTATCCTTTCCCATGGTGCCCCAACGTTATACAGTTTCAGTGCACCTCTGCTCCGTGTATGAGGTCCTTTCACAGCAGCACAACTCGTACATTTGCGACACCAGTCCTCAACGTCGTCGCGACAGTGGATCCAGTAAAACCGCTCACGTATCTTCAACAGAGTCCTTTTTACTCCCATATGGCCCCCTGAACATCCATTATGGTAGAGCTGTAGCACATCTGGGACCTTAACTTTAGGGACGACCATTTGCAAATGACAGCTGTCTCCTCGAGCATTTTCCCATTTGCGGCACAAGACTCCATCCTGAATAACTAAACTGTCCCATTGCGCCCAATAACTTTTTGTGATTGAACTCATTGAAGCGACGTCACTCCACATGGGTTTAGGAGCACTTGCTTTAATCCACTCAAATATTGGCTTGATGTCTGCGTCGTCCTGTTGAGCATGTTGTAGGATTTCTTTCCATTCGTCGCTCAGATCCGTTTTAAGCATCTTCACAGGTATGGCTTCCTTTATCTCCTGTTTGGCAAAGTGCTTACGGTCTTCAGGGCAAGGTCTTCTTGACAATGCGTCTGCGTTGCCATGGGATCTCCCATCCTGGGTTTGTGAGATCGAAACCTTTGGGGCTCTTCTAACATCAGCCGGCACCCGCCACGCAGTCCTGGCTATTGTTCGTTTTCCCTGCTGTTGCTGGGCGGTGACGTTAGTCACCCTATCTCCTTGGGAACGACTTCCTGCTCTTTCTGCAGTCCGCTTTGGGCAACTGGATCGAAGGTGGCCCCTCTCACCACATGTGTAGCACCTAGGGCTATGCCTCGTGAAACGGTCCCGAGCCGGTGATGCTACAACTTCCCTGACGCGGTGAGATCGATGATCCCTCCGTACGGCTTCGACCTCCAAAGCATGAGCCAAGGCGTCTTTGAGAGTCTCATGGTGCCCGAGTCTTACTGCAGCCCTGACTTCCAGGGCCCACTGTTGCAAGTTTTCACCAGTGCGCTGGACACGATCCTTCAGCTGCGCACGATACACGTGTTCCAGGTGAGCGTCACCGTATCTGGCTTCCAAGGCTTCTAGTAGCTGCTCGTAGGATACATCGTCTCCGAGAGCTTCTAGGATGGTTAACGCCTTGTCTCGCAAACCCAATGTAAGCGCAGTCATGGCCTGGGCTTTGCTCCACCCGTTTGCCTTCTTAACGGCTTCAAACTGCTTTTTATAGGCTGACCATGAAGATGTCCCATCGAATGGCGGTACTTTAAATCCACGCGCTGAAGGTACGGCAGGTAAGGAAGTCGCAATCCCATCTCCAGCTTTCAGATTTCCCAGCTCTTTCCTCACATCTGTAATCTGGTTTTTTACATCTTCAATCCGAGTTTCGGCTTCCGTGATGCGGTTCTCAACATGATGAACTTGATCCTTCATCACATTCATCTCCTTGCCAAAAGTCGCTCGAAGATCTTTCATGAGGAGCGTCTGTTCCTCCTGGCGGCGTGCCTGCTCCTCCTTGTCACGCAGCAGCTGTTCTTCCAACCGGCGGGCCTGCTCCTCCTGGCGGCGTGCCTGCTCCTCCTGGCGGCGTGTCTGCTCCTCCTTGTCACGCAGTAGCTGTTCTTCCAACCGGCGGGCCTGCTCCTCCTGGCGGCGTGCCTGCTCCTTCTGGCGGCGTGCCTGCTCCTCCTGGCGGCGTGCCTGCTCCTCCTTGTCCCGCAGCAGCTGTTCTTCCAACCGGCGGGCTTGCTCCTCCTGGTGGCGGGCCTGCTCCTCCTGGCGACGGGCTTGCTCCTGTAGCATCGCCATCAGCGCAGCAAAGTCTGGAGGTGCTGGCGCTGGAGATACCGTGGGCGGGCCTGCTTCCACCGTTGGCTGCACCTGACCACCCAACCTCTCCGGCGTATTACCTCCGAAGCGCCTGCTGTCCAACTCCTGCTGGCGCTGACCCCTGGTACGGACGCCCTCTGTGTCTTCTTTCGGTAACACCGGCATTGTCCAAATCCCCAATTCTGACACCAATTGTTACGAGCCGGGGTTCTACCGAATTGAAATGCCGGTCAAACTACCACAAAACACTTTATTTATTACACCACTAATTTACACTTTACTATAAGCTTCACTGAACACTTTTAATCGCACTTGAACTCGCAGGTATAACTCGTATTATCGCTCCGGAAATACTGATCATCCGCCACCGAAGTGCTCCGCCTTTATAGTGCGGTCATTACTCTAGATTACTCTGGAATTTTCACGGAAGAAATATCGCGAACATTCCACACCTTCGAGATGCTTCTAGATAACACGTTACATAGAAGTACCTTGACAGAACATTCCCGAAAGACGTTACGTAGTAGTACTGCGATTTGCTACTAGATGGCGCTGAGTTTGGTAGTCTTATTACTCGCTACGAGATGGCGTTACACTATTGACAGAAAATCGCACAAGTGGTGGCACAGGATTTTTTTTCATTTCCTTGACTGTTGCGTTGTCAATTCCTTTTTAATTTATAAAGAATTGCAGTCCTCTTTACGTCCTGACCTAACCAGATTGACTCTGGAAGAATTCAGACGAAGTGTATACCAGGGTTCACTCGCGCCAGCATATGTCAACCAAAGGTCCAATTCAGTAAGCAGCACACGTAGTTCCGTGGCCACTTCTCCGGGACCCTCATTTATAAAACGTCATAAACCTGTTGTTCCTGAAGAAATTCGTCTAGACTGCAGTCGTCATCAACCTGAAAGAAGCACTTCGAGAAGGTGCTGCAAATGTAGTACTAAATTATCTCCAGTACGTACTATATGGCAGTGTAATACATGCAAAGTGCCCCTTTGCCTACGTAAAGGAAAATCATGTTTTTCTGATTTTCATAAAAAGTAATTTTTACGTTAGTTTTGTCGTTTCTTTTGTATTTTTATTAATAATATGCATAATATACTCGTTTTATTTGTGCGAATAGTCATAGTGGTTAGTGTCACTAACCACCTCATTCCTCGAAAGCCTTAACTTTCCTACTCTTTTATTTATTTTAGTTGTAAATGATGCTAAAACTGAAAATAAAATGATCAAAAATTTCTGTTTATAAAAGTGTGACTGAAAGAGGTATAAGAGATTTTCGTTTCGAAAACTCTAAAGTCGGTTCACCCAGGCCGAAGTCATGAGGTAACAAACATAAAACAAAATCTGTTAAATTAAGAACCTCCTTTTTTGGGAGTCGGTTGAAAAATATAAGATTCATAGTTGTAGATGGTTCTGTATCGACGCCGCCATAACTCGCACATTGATAATGTGATGGCAAGCTGCGAGCTCTTGGACTGGCAACTGTCTCTGCTTAGAGTCCAGCCCAAGGCTATATCAAATTGACAAATGTATGGTATATGTACTGGGATTGACATTGATGTATTATTTAATTTTTATAATTTTACTAGTGTCGCCCGCGACTTCGTCCGCGTGGTAATTTGGATTTTTTCCAGTTCCCGTCGCGCCGCGTCATATTTTGAACACTTCACACAATATCTTTATAAATTGTAGCCTATGTGTTATTCTGATGTATAAGCTATATTATTGTAAAGTTTCATTAAAATCCATTCAGTAGTTTTTACGTGAAAGAGTAACAAACATCCATCCATCCATACATACATACATACATACTTACATACTCACAAACTTTCGCGTTTATAATATTAGTAGGATGTACTGGGATTGACATTGTTATTTTTTTTTTTTAATTTTGTTGAGTGCAAGTGACACTGATGTATTATTTCATTTTTATAATTTTATTCAGTGCCGGAGCAAGCAGAGGCTTATAAGAATTAATTCAATTGTAATCTTTTTCACTATTTTATGGGTCTCCTGCTTATTTCTGTTGCCTCATAGTTATTATTATTTATACATTGCATGCCTAAATAGGTAGTATGTATAGTATGTATAGTAGTTATGTAACATGTTCAGCAATAAAATGATTGATTGATTGATTATCGTTTAATTTTTTAACCGACTTCCAAAAAAGGAGGAGGTAAAAAATAGCAGTACCTATTTTTTTCTGTTTGTAATTCATATCCTCATATCTCTCGAGTGGGTCAACCGATTTTAAAGACTTTCTTTAATTGAAAGCTGCTGCTTTACGAGTGAACCCATTATAATTTGGTCTCTTTCCTACAATTATTTGGTCACATTTCGGTAATTTGAAGTAATTTTTAGTGTCGACGTATTTTTAACCTGATTAAAACTACAAAAGATCTTTACCTGACAGCAATAAATCTAGTGACATCCCCTTTAAAATCAACCTGAGGTAGTTCTCCACCAAACATAACTTCCTTCCACTCATGCAAGTTACTCGCCACCTCCCTCTCGGTCACATTAGTGTACACACTGTCCAATATTGATGCCTCTTTGAGTTTTTCACGCAGTTGGGATTCCTCTGATTCATAGGATGACAGTCTTAAGTTCCATTCTTTCTTCAGATTGTCTATAAAATAGGAAGACCGATATGATTTTGACAGTTTTGACAGTTGACACCATTTGACAGTTTTGACAGATATGATTTTTACGTTTTAAACTAAGAATCATCTGATATTTTGGATTTAGAAAAAAAATCTGCATTAAAAATAGTCCTCCATAATCTGTTCGGGTGTTATCATGCCATAGACACAAGTTAAACTTAAAAGACCCCTTGTTTCTGGGACTAAAATTGTTATATATTTGGTTTAACAAATTGAGTTTCTTCATTATATAGAGGGCGAGTGTCACCCGTTTTCTTCGTGGCGTAAGCGGCTCTGATATAGGTTGCACAATATATGATTGCATTCTACATTACATTAGCGCCACATTACATTAAAACACGTCAAAACAATAAAGATCATCATTCACCGAGCCTTTTCCCAACTCAGTTGGGGTCGGTTTTCCAGTCTAACTGCGATTCGGCTGAACTTCGATATTTTCCGTGAAGCGACTGCCATCTGACCTTCACAACCCATGGGCGATATCAAAGTTCTGTAGTTAGACCGGTCGGATTTTTGATTTAGGGCCAACTACCCCTAACGACTGCCATAGATGTTAGTATGACAACCGGGACCGACGGCTTAACGTGCTCTCCGAGGCACGGAGGGGTCTCAATGTCTTAAGAAATGGTCACCCATCCTAAGACCGGCCTGAGTCGATGTTGCTTAACCTTTGCAATGTGTTAACATTGTCGGTTACCACTAGACCACGAGCCCCTCAGTCAAAACAATAAAGATAAAGAATAATAACTACAAACAAATAATTAGTTCCATTTTATGCCACGCAACAACTTACAGTACCCGGCGATAAATATTGCACATCGACCTTTCGAAAGAGACAATCGGCTAATTTCGGCTTCGTAGAGCATTATCTCTGTCGCACACTACCTATGTGACGTTTTGTCAGTCGTTGTTCAAGTGCGATAGGTGTTTGTATTTCGTGCGACAGAGATAACGCTCTATGAAGCCGAAATTAACCGATTGTCTCTTTCCAAAGGTCGACGTGCAATATTTATCGCCGGGTACTTTAAACTGGGATATAGTTTCCCAGTTTAAGTTGTTGCGTGGCGTGATATGACGTTACGTCATCCTCGACTGTTTGCCTGTTGTGACGTGCAGAATGGTTGTTAGTGGTCCAGGCCGGTTATCAGCGCTCTATATATACGTAGTTTAGAGATAGTTGCCCTGGGGTTTTAACAGTCTAATCTTACAAGGGCGACACACAGTGCTTTTGCCAAAGGGAATGTGCCGCCGGCTTTTTCCAGGCATTGTTGGTGCCGCCGGCACTTTGTGCATAGCGTGTAGGTGAGAATTACTTGGGCTCTGGAGTTTTTGAAAGCACCCTGGACTAAATGATGGGTGATTGAAGCTAAGCCTATGATCTTCGTTTCAACGAAGTGAGTTCGATTTCTACTGCTACTGATGAGAATCTACTCCTAACACAAGCACACAAGAACTCATTGCAATTGCTTTATTTAAAAAAAAATCAAAACAAAATCTTACCTATGCCATTAACAAAAGCAGTTGATTCATTGTCAGAGAGAACCTGTCCCCTGCCCTTGACGGTATTCTGGCGTGCTCTACGAAGTGCCACTAATCCATCAAGCTTAACCAAGCATTTCTTGGCATCATGTTTCTTACGTAACACTTCCTTTAATACTATATCGGCTTTTAGTTTTGCCGTTTGTTCCTAAAACAGTAAACAAATTCATTTTCTACAGTCAATACCATCTTAAGCAACCCATACACTGACAGAGTGCCTTGGCCATTTGCCATGGCCTTTTTGACGGTCTGAACTACCTCTACCTCTCTGACTACCTCGGTGGCACAATGGTACTATGTACGGACTGCCACACTCGAGGTCTCGGGTTCGATTCCCGGGTCTGGTGGATAATGTATAATTCTCTTTAGAATTTTACCCAGACAATTATCCCAGAGTCTGGAACTTGTGCCCGGTAAATGACAATAGGCTCGCCGCTTATTACATGGGACCTAACATAGCTGGCGAGATGTGGGGGTGTTTGCACACCTCTGCCTACCCCTTAGGGGAAAAAGGCGTGATGCTATGTTATGTTAAGAACAATCTGATACGGCAGGTGGATTGATAGTGTGTACGCCATGGATATTCTACGGAATTTTATACTGATACTTTTATTTTTCTTATTCTTTTTCGAGCATGCAATCAGTCTTGCGACTAAAAGCAGCTATTTGCAACTGCATTTTTCATGTTAGACAGACCCCTCCAGTGATGAGCTGTCTTTGTGGGTTACTTTGTTATATTTTGTCCCATGTGTGGCTTCTTTTTAGCGTTCTTGTTGTCAGAGAGTCCTTTAGTGACAATGCCAACACATTGATATGTGACAGTATCTTTTCTCTGTTATTATATTTACAGCTACGTTCTATTTCCTCCTTTTTTTTTTTTTTTTTTTTTTATATTTAGGTCGACAAATTGACGCCACCCGCCTGATGGTAAGCTGAGGCGACGTCTGGCAATTGAGGGCGACTCTCACAGTACACAGGAATACTATAGAGAGTGGCCCTCAACTTGACGACCCAGTAATGTGCCTCTTCACGCTTCGCTTAAGGAGCCCAGGGTTATATGTTGGAGGAAACACGTGCGTAGGCAGGGCGTTCCAAGCCACCATCGTTCGGCAGAGAAACGATCGTTTAAAACGCTCGGTTCTCGCGAAGACGGTTTCCACGGTATGAGGGTGACATCTCTGCCCGACACGCGTTGTTCGGGATCGGAAGGGAGAGGGTGGGATCAGGTTGAAGAGCTCTTCAGAACACTCACCGTGGTAAATACGGTAGAACGCGGCCAAGGAAGCAATTGTTCGGCGTTGGGCTAGCGGCTCAAGGCTTCCCGTTACCTCCGGACAGTCTATAATGCGAACAGCGCGTCGCTGCATAGCGTCGAGTGCGTACTGCTACATACTTCGCGGAGCCGTCCCAGAGGTGAGAGCAGTATTCAACGCAGGGTCTAATCTGCGTTTTGTACAGCAGACACCTCTAGTGCGGTGTAAAGAATCGCTTTACCTTGTTCAGTATTCCTAGTTTCCGCGAAGCTAGCCCAATACATCTCTCAATGTATTTTGTGTTATTGAGCTCTCGACGAACGTCTATGCCAAGGATGTCTAGATTGTCCTTCATTGGTAATATTGCATTCTGAAGAGTGGGTAGGGGAAGGAAAGGGGATTTTTTCGCTGTAAATGCACACGCCTGTGTTTTGTGGGCATTGAACTCGACCAAGTTCTCGGCACCCCATTGGGAGATACTGTCGAGGTTTCGGTCGAGATCACCCACGAGATGTCGTCTCTCCTCCTCTATCACAGATCGCCCCGCCGTCGGACGGACCGAGTAACTCCCGTGCAATGTACTGTCATTTGCATAGCAATGAATGTTCCCGAGGGAAAGCATATCATTGATATGCAAAAGAAAGAGAGTTGGTGACAGTACGGTCCCCTGCGGTACCCCGGCATTCACTTGCAAGACCTCGCGTCTTGCAAGTGAGCCTGGCCATCGCAGTGGACCCGCACTCGGCGCTCGTTTAAAAAACTGGCAATCCAGCTGCACAGTTGAGGAGGTAGACCATATGCCGGATGCTTGGAAAGGAGCGAAGCATGCCAGACCCTATCGAAAGCTTTGGCGATGTCCAGGCTAATAGCCAAGGACTCGCCGAACTTTTCCATAGCCTCACCCCATACATGCGTGACGAATGCCAGGAGGTCACCCGTTGATCGTTTTGGCCTGAAGCCATATTGCCGATCATTGATTAGCGAGTGATCCTCCAGGTATCGCATGAGCTGCTTATTAATAAGAAGCTCGAGCACCTTGCAAATGACTGAGGTGACAGCTATGGGTCGATAGTTGCCTGGATCGGATCGATCCCCTTTCTTGGGGATCGGTTGTACGTTCGCCTCCTTCCAGGCCTCCGGCACGAGGCCTGTAGAGTATGACAGGCGGTACAGACGCGTTAATACTGGAGACAACTCAGCAGCACATTTTCGTAGCACCACCGCCGGAATGCCGTCAGGGCCACTGGCTTTCCGCGTGTCGAGTGACCGCAGCACTGCCCGTACATCACATTGCCTGATAACAATATCAGGCATAGTGTGGCCACAGTTGGGGATGGCGGGGAGCTGCAGGCCACGGTCATCGACCCGGGAATTAGCCGCAAAGAGGTCTGCGAGCATGTCCGCCTTCTCTTGGGCTTTGTGAGCCAGTGATCCATCAGGAAAACGCAGTGGTGGCAGCGAGGGTTGACAAAAATTTGACTGTACGGCTTTGGTCAGTTGCCAGTATCGACGGCTGCCCGTGGGATGGGATGTGAGCTCCTGACCAAGCCGCGCGACGCGCTGGGCATCCGCTCTCTTGAAGGCCCTCTTGCTGAACCTAGTGGCCCGATTGTACGCTGCTTTGAGGCGGTTCACGTTCGGGTCACGTGCCGCCCGAGCCCTGACCCAGGCGCGATATGCCGACTGTTTTTTTCTGGACAGCCTCGGCACATTCACGCCCGAACCAGGGGCGAGCTTTGCGGATGCTGGCGACATCAGTGAAAGGGATATAATATTCTATCCCTAGACTGATCTCGCCAGCAATGGCAGCAGCGCTATCCGAAGGCGCCTTCCCTACAAAGCAGCGCTGGCTCCACGGGACGGACGCAAAGTAATCGCGGAGACCGTCCCAGTCTGCCGACGAGTAGTGCCATAGTCGTCGAGTCATTTGTTCAGCACGAGCAGGCGGTGGCACTTGGAAGCTGGCGTGCACCACACAGTGGTCGGAAGTGCCCAGTGGGGCGCGTACCGACACACTGTACTCGGCTGGGCGACTCGTCAGCAGTAGATCCAGCAAGGCGGGCGTGTGGTCTGACCTGTCAGGTATCCGGGTGATCCCCCGTACCATCTGGGTCAGCCCGTGGGAGAGAGCGAATGCATGGGCGGTTCGTCCCGCATGATCGGTCCTAAGGGACCCCAGCCACTCAACGTGATGACCGTTAAAGTCCCCCAAGAAAACCAGGTCAGCGTTCGGGAACCGCATCTGCGCATCGTCAGCCATCTCGCTGAGGTATTCGAATAGCCTTTTTGTCCCAGTGTCCCCTGTGTGGGAGCGGTAGACGCACACGTAGATCTGGCTCATGGAGCCATGATCCACGTGCAGCCAAAGGACGGAGTAGGAGGGGTTCTCCAAACAGCGCAACCGGCAAAAGCAAACATCCGCCCTAACGAACACACAATTCCGCGATAAAGCCGGGGTGTGCCCCGGCTTTATCGCGGAATTGTTCCTCAATGATATTGCCCGGGTAACAGAGGTACGACGTGTCGTCAGGGCGGCGTATCTGTGTCTCCGTTAGGAACATCACAGAAGGCCGCGCCGACTCCAGGTGATGGTGGACGGTATCGAGGTTTGCATGGAGTCCGCGGATATTCGCGAACTCCACCTCAAACGAAGTCAACTTTGTGGGGTTTCTAGGGGCCGCTTTGTACCGTCTATTATCTTGTTGCAGTCATTGTGAAATATGGGGAAGCGTGAAGACAGGGCGATATTTGGTGCGGCAGTAAGTGACAAAGTGCAGAGGCTAGCTTCGTCTAGAACCGTGTGGTTAGGTCGGAGCCGACCCGCCGGACGGAAGGGCTCCCAAACCCCCCTGATGCAAGGCCGCCGCTACCCCACACCGGTTACCACCCGGAGCGGCGACCCCACAACAGGATTATGCGCAACATGTGGGGCAGCTCACTGGGGTGGTTGGTCCCAGGCGGGCCCCATGACTATGTTGCGGGCGGCCGCGGCAACGCCGTTGCTAAGGGTCTCCCTGGCCGGCGAATCGACCCACACCACCCACACTAGACTCCGCTTCGCCCCCACTGGACCCCTGCCTGCCGCACCATACACCGCCCGGGGCCCGGCAGTGCAGCTGCTGAACCCCTAACCCAACCCAGCCTGGGCTGGGTTACTTGGGGGGCTTTAGCACAGCTGCACGGTGGTACCCCCCCGGACCAACACTGTTGTACCACCTGGTATCCACGTAGGGGCCAAAGCCACCACATGGGTACCGTAATATACGAACCTCGTCCGTTAATCAGCAGGTGCGCCACTAGCAGGTGAGGTCGCTGGGGCCCGATAGATGTAAGAAGGGCCCCTTTGCACCCTTGCACTTTATGGTAGGCATTTCCAGGTATTTGTGCAACTCGTCAGTTTTGATGAACCAAGGTGCATTGATATGGAAGTTATCCGTACTGACATTATAAAGCGACAGTTTTATTACTTAGAAACTACTATGATTTAAAAAAAAACCATCAATTATTTAATAACAAAATCTAGAGAAACCGCGGGGCACAGCTAGTCATAAATAAAGAAGAAAATATAGTGAATACTTGAACCAGTCACTTTCAAGTCACAGTCAAGTTCCTTGTAATAAGGGACAAGCCTATTGTTGTTTTGAGGCACTAGGCTAGTAAGAGAAGTCATGGATTCTTGGAACATTAAATACATCTGACCCTTGATTGCACTTACCTGTTGTTTCTGTGTGATTTCATCTTTTATTTTCTGCAAATTCTCATCAATTTTCCTTGATCTCTCTTTCAATTCTTTTATTCTGTCTTCATTTTCTTTTTTAATCTCGGAACAGACTCTCTTCAATCGTGTCCTTTTCACAGCTCTCTTAGCTAGAAGCTTATTCAAAAGGTCTAAAGTAGGGCCCTTTATATGTGCCAATGTATTATCAATCAAGGATTTGTGACAATCAATCTCCTTCATATGTGAGCTCCACTCTTCATTAGAAAGTACATTGATATTATCAGACAACTGCTTCTCTTTCACCTTCAAATCATTCAGACAAGTAATGATTTTATGCAGTTTTTCTTTGACCTCCGATATGGATATTAGGTTTCTGGGCCTTACCACAGGTGGTCTAACGTTACACTTGTGTTCATAATTTTTAAGAAACTCTTGATCATTATCCTCTAGTTGAGTTGGTGGAATAAAAAATGCTGGAGGTGGTGGTGGAGGCGGAACAAAATGTGGTTGATAATTACAATGGAATGTAGCATCATTATTACCACGAAACTTATTATAAAAATCTGGATTATAATTATAAGACATGATTGTTAAATATATAATTAATATTATTATAAAATACTTAATGATATTTAGGATGATGTAATTTCTGGCAGTTGAGGTTCTGCGTCTTTTAGCGCTTGTTGTGCAGCCAAATAGTCCTCGTTTTCTTTTAGATCTTTCTCAGATTCTAATGTATTTTTCAAATCGGTGAAAGCTTTTACGAGTCTGGAAATGAAGAATAATAAGCTTACATACCTATTACATTTTCGAGAGCGTTAAGTAGGTACTGTAAGTTTTGAAAATGACTCATCATCATTCAAATCACGCAACAAAGCCAGAATGCCGCGCGAACAAAGAGTACATCGGAGACGCGTGAATCAGCTTGATGAATCCTAACCTATTGAAACACCTGTTACTTTTTTGCTAAATTATGATGACAATTGTACACCTACATCAATGATAGTTTTAAAGTTTAAAAATAAGACATCGTAACAATCTTTTTACTGAAAACATACCGTCTTTGGCAGTCCGGGACCATCATCAGAGACTCCTGTAAAACTTCCTCCTGTTTCCGGATATTATGTTCGTCCTGGCCCTCGTCTTTTATTTTTTGTATCCTATTCTTCTGTTGCTCAACTTCCTTTTCATACACAACCTTCTCTTTAGCAATGCGTTTCACGACGCCGGTTTTAATTTTAATTTGACGAATTCTCGGATCTGCCATTTTTGTAAAAATGCGCCGCAATACGCCGCTTTTGTTTTTGTGTCGGGTCAATTTGACTCAATTTGTCAATAGTGGTTATATACTCTTGTCAATGTCAAATGCGACAATCCGAAAAACTTGAGATAGGAAAAATTACGTTTAGTTTTTTACAAAAACTTAAGAAAAACTAAAATTAACTCTGAATTGAATAACAACAATTAAATACCTATTATAAGATTTTGTGGTTTGCTGCCACGTAGCATGAACAGTGCAGTCAAATATCACATTACCACAACCATTTTTAACACTGACACTATTCTGAGAGTGAAAGAAGTACCTATGCAAAGATGCAAATGCATGCAAATGGAATTCCATAGTCTCTGCCTGTCCCTATATTTGTATGTACCTACCATTCTGGGAAAATCTATCTACATACAATGGCTTTGTATGATGCATAACATCAGTTTAAAGCTAAGCATAGCTAGGTAGAGATAAAGCGACTTGAGCAACCAAAGTGGGCAACCACCGCCATCGCGGCGGCGCCGCGGCGCGGCGGCGGTGAGACCAATCATGGACGAGTGGCTGCAGAGGCAGCATGGTCACCTCAAGTATCGAGAGTGGGTGAAACCCGGCCGTGTCACGCTCGCGAAGGAGGCGGCCGAGAGGGAGTGGGAGCGTACCCTCCCCACCGATTTCCGCGAGACCCGGGATAAAACACTACCCCAACGACGCGGAGTTCTCATCCCGACCAAATCCCCGAAGAGGCCACACAGGCGGCCTCTTCGGAGATTTGGCCTTGGTAAAAAAAAGTAGTGAACATTCGGTCTCTCGATCGAGTCCATTCAAACATTTTGAGCTATTGTGATAGTACCTACCTATTAAAAAGTTGCTTATGTAACAGTTAATATAGATAGGTACTTACCTTCTCTTCCAACATTGTTAGTCATTCTTACAATACATTAAATTCGTGAACATCTTTTCTTATCAGACTCCCGTAGTACAAACAAAGTACTTACAGCTTGTCATTTTGGTGTTCGATAAGTACCTAGGTATCTCAAATCCGATAAGCTCAGAGTAAGCACTTACTTAGTTGCCAGCCCACCACGACTTTAGTTTTAAATCTCATAATTTCTGATACGCACCTATTCACAATCACAACCCATTTATCCTACCTACCTACAGGTTGTTCAAATTTTAGCGATGACTGTCTTGAAATCTAAGTATTATTTATTGGCTGTAATAATATTATATAGGTCCCCCTAGGTCTCCCTTAATACCTACTTACCTTACCCACTACGTTTTTTGATACTTATCCCATACTAATCCCACTATACCTAAAATATTGTCGGCATAATAATAGCTGAATCTTCCGAGCTTGGGGTTTAGTCTATGATAACACTCGGGCCCTGTCTAGGTCCTCATCACTTCCCACAGGTAGGTAGGTACTAGACTTCTAGGACGAATACGACTTTTAGGTACATTCAGTGCCATCTAACGACGAATAGCCAAACTACAAACTAGGGTACCTACTAATCTGCCATCGCGCGATAGAAGTGTTCATGGCAATAATGACATATTAAATTTAATCGTATGTCCAGCTCAGTCCAGCGACGCCATATCAGACCAGTACCCACTTGCTATACCATTACAACATGTAGACACAAGACCCCTTTTTATTTTTTATTCGACGCACCTAGGTCCATTGCCTAACGCTTCCGGTAAGCACTGAGAGAATGAACACCTATCTGTTCTTCTAGCGTCCAAGTCAGATAAACTAAATTACTATTTAATCCACTGTTTGGCTTTTTGTCAAGCGTCAACAATATAGGTTCGTTATATATGTCTCTATATGAATTTATTTACAATAAGAATTAAAATATAGGTACAAAATAAACATAATTATAGACTAAAAATATTTACATTACAAAATATCGTTTAAAAAATCCTCAGCGTCATTGCCGACTGGGAAGGTTCCCAGAATGCTGGCTGTGTTGCCACGTTGGATGGCGATACTTATTCTTTGGGCCAGGAAATAGCCAGCCTTCTGGTCCTGAGAAGCATCGATTAGGCGTTTAGCAATGTCTATAAAGGCGGCGAGCAGTCGGACCCCATGACCCCAGTGTCTCAACCCCAAACGGTTCAAATATGTAATCACCTGCTAGGTTAGCATATTTACGCCGTTTAAGGCCTTCAGCCGATGCAGCAGCAGCGCCGGCACATCTGGATGTGCTTGGAAGGTGTGAAGGTGTACCTATCTCTATATATGTTTATATATTTTTTTACCGAAATGATTAAATTAAAAGACCCCCTGTGATTTAATCATTTAAAAATAAAAATAACGAGCCTATATTTTTGACGCTTGACAAAAAGCCAAACAGTGGATTAAATAGTACTTTAGTTTATCTGACTTGGAAACAGAAGAACAGATAGATATTATTAAGATGATAGAAATATTATGTACCTATCTTTGTTTTTTATCTTTTTTAGAGATAAATATTTTTAATATATAAAGTATGTTTTGTACAGTGCATGTAGTTCGGATTTAAAATGAAGCTGATACTACTGTTGGCGTTGGCAGGTACCTAATATTTTTTTTTAACATATTTTTGGCATTAGGTACTAAGTCCCTACATTATACATAGTCAGAATTTGTATTTAATTCAAAAGTCTAGCTAGTGCAATGGTTAGTGAAACGGGCTAAGGCTAACTACTACACTCTGAAGTCATGGGTTCGAATCGTACCCAAGACAATAAATACCTTTGTGTTATGAGCACGAATGATTTGTTCTGTGTCAGGGTGTAATTTATCCATGATATTATACTATTGACTATATAATAAGTTTATCTACTCTCATCGGAAAATTTAAATAATGATTTCAAAAGTTGACATTATTATAAAGCCTATGGTTATGACATCAGTACCTCATCGTCTCATCATCATAACCTATCAACCTACCTACCTACCAATACCTAGAGTCATTCGGGGTAAGAGAACGCGGTGGGTAAAGGTACGCAGTGGCGTGATCTCCGACAGCGGGGGCGAGGGCTGAGGGGTATGTTTACAAAATTAGGCGGTGCTGTAGTCGCCGCTTCGGAGCCACGCGCTGCTCCCGTGCAAAATCTGTACTCGTTGCGACAGGTCGCCGAACACGTGTGGTGCAATAAATTCGTTCGGTATTTGGGCTAGGAAAAAGTGTGTTGACGTTATTATTGTTAGTGTTTTGCAAGTAAGTATACTTGGTTTGTATTATACATATACTGTAGTTTTTATGTACCTACATCATTAATATTCTTAAAAGTTAATGAACTCGTGTGTTGTGTCCAATCATTTAAAAAAATTGTCGATTGGGGTGAGAGTGCGTGTATAAAAGTACGCACGCGTACTTTTACCCAGCTTGCGAACTTTTGCCCCAAGAGAAAATATCTAAAAGTTGTATAAAAGTAATGTATGCTTTCAGAATAAAGATGCCGAGGACTTACATAAGAAAAGCTCCTCCGAAAAGGCCCTCATCACAGAGGCACAAATAAAAAAGCCAAAAAACTAATGCAAGAAGGACAAAGTCAACGACGTGCTGCTGAAGAAGTTGGCATCAGTGAGGGTGCCTTAAGAAAACGAACCCTACAACTTACCTTAGATTCGTTATGTTATCTTTGATCTCTCTTTCTAGTTCTTAGATTATTATGTTACCTAATTACTTAAAGTAACTAAAAACTGATTTATTAATAAATATCCAAAGATACTTATCTAATGTATGTATGTTAAAGTAGTCAATGTTAAAGATTTGAAAGTTAAAAGTTGTTACTTTCTTGAAGTTTATGTGATTTGAATGAATAAATATTAATCTCCTTTTCTAGTAGATTAAAAACTAATTAATGTTGATTTTGGCAATATTTTTTTATTAAAGTACCCTTATAGAAATCTAAATGCGTATGTTTACCCCGTGTGCGTAATTATACCCTAATGCATGCGTAATTCTACCCACATACCGGGTCAAGAGGACGCATTGGGATTTTTTCGAATCGATCGTATGTACAACAGAAACTAATGCTCTTTGATGGAAAATTAGATTAAATGATGAAGTATATTAAATATTCTACCAATTTTATACATAAACATGTCAGAAATCATATTTTGTATAGACCTTTGGGGCTGTCAAAAATAAAGTGCGTCCTCTTGACCCGAATGACTCTACAGATTATCTATGAGATTTTTTTGCAAATCTGTATTATAAAGTAAGTAACTTTTAGTCATTATAGTACAGTCTACTAGCACTAACAGGCTAAAGTATGTAGATACACTCGTAGGATACTATAAAGTAATTCGCCAAGGCTTGTTTCTTTAAGACGCCACCTGACCCTAACTTGACTACCTTTAGTGACCTAAATCTCAAAATCTATAAGGTTTAGGAAACTGATTTTTTATACAAATAACTTCAGTTCATGAAGATTAAATGCTCAAGATGAAAACACGATTACTGAAAAAATGCTCGATAGTTTTTTTATTACAAAAAACCTTGTTTTAATCACATTTTAACTTAGATCTTTTAAGTTTGCTGTATTTTCTTTAATATTTTTTAATATCTAAAAAGGCATTGATAAAACCTACATTTGCTCAACACACTTACTTTTTTCATAATCATTATAGTTCGTCTTTAATTCATAGTTTTTATTTTGTCGCTTACGTTAAATTTTCGAGAACGTGCTCGAGCTCTGTCTGTCCTTTGGAAAGTGAATATCGCTATCCTTCACTCGAGCGATAGCGGGAGCGGGGTTAGCGGTAGTGGATTGGGCGAATTGATTAGGGTCAGGTGCCTTCTTAAAACCAACTTGTGTTCTAATAACTTTATGCAACCGTTTCATAAACTACTATTATCAGCATTTCTGTCGTCGGCGTCGGTCCATAGCACCGAAGAATTAGTCAGGAAAATTTTGTCAAATACGCTGATTGATTCCGAGGTGCGATGCAAGACCGATTCCATAAATGCTTGGAGGATGTCTTGTCCCGATACTGACCTGCCCTCACGCCTAGGCTCACAGCGACTGTGGGATTCGCCGCTCTGTAAATTGAGAATTAATACACTAATTGACACTTCTGTCAATATTTCAGAGCGTGCACGCCTGCTAGCTGTTGGAGAATGGGAGTCAGGGTTATGGCTCCAGGCGCTCCCATCGCCCATCATCGGTACAATGTTGGACGACACAACCTTCCGCATTGCTACTTGCATTCGGCTGGGTACACCTTGTGTATCTCCGCATCATTGCACCTGTGGAGTAGCCGTTGATAATCTGGGAAACCATGGCCTTTCTTGTAGCAGAAGCGCAGGTCGTATACCTCGGCACGCTATTCTAAACGACATAATTCGTAGGGCTCTTTCCACCGCGGGTCTTCCGGCCGTACGTGAACCAAATGGTTTAGCACTAAGCGATGGAAAGAGACCGGACGGTATGTCGTTGCTACCGTGGAAGATGGGAAGGCCTTTGGTGTGGGACGCTACATGCGTTGACACCTTAGCACCTTCACACCTTCCAAGCACATCCGGATGTGCCGGCGCTGCTGCTGCATCGGCTGAAGGCCTCAAACGGCGTAAATATGCTATGGTAGCAGGTGATTACATATTTGAGCCGTTTGGGGTTGAGACATTGGGGTCATGGGGTCCGAGTGCTCTTTGCTGCGTTTTCTGGCCCAACGAATAAGTATCGCCATCCAACGTGGCAACACAGCCAGTATTCTGCGAACCTTCTCAGTCGGCAATGACGCGGAGGATTTTTTAAACGATATTTTGTAATGTAAATATTTTTAGTATATAATTATGTATATTGTAATTCCTATTATCAGTAACTAGATGCCATATTATCATAAGCTATATTAGATTTGGGCTAGACGGCGCTATGGTAAAAATATGTTCAAAATATTTATATGAATATAATTTTATGTTTGCAGGTGTGTCTGTCGTGCTGTGTGCACCCAGATCACAAGACCTCAGGTTTGTTTTCACCAAGCACGCAGAGGGTGGAGTTATAGTCGAAGCTGTTGGCGGTAAGGCCCCTCTTTAGACTACAGAGACTCTTTAAGCTTAGGGTATTGACTCTATGGCAAGTCTGGACTAATTAATCTGGACTTAATTAATTACACTTAGGACACTTCCCTGTAGGTAGTACTCCAGCTTTTATTTGCTTGAGATCTGAGTGAGCATCTTCATGTCTGACTCTAAATGTCCTCTCTCGTTAGGTAGGATTCTATAATGTCTGCAAATTGTTTTGGCAGTAATGAAGTGGTATAAACTTAATTGTTACCTTAAAAATCACGTCAGAAATTGACACATACTTAAACAGACTTCAAATTACCGAAATGAGTCCAAATAGTTGTCGGAATGGGCCCAAATTGAAATGGAAATTTAGGAAGTAGTATCTGTAGCTGTCAATTGAAAATAACATACAAAATCGTTTCACTCAGTCAAAAGATGTGAGAATGTTTGTTAAACATTAAAAAAACATGTAGTCGAATTGAGAACCTCCTTCTTTTTTGGAAGTTGGTTAAAAGCTGCTGGTTGGAAATATTGCACGGCTTCAATGATGTAGACCCTGTAACCCAGCGTTTCCCAAAGTGGGCGATAACGCCCCCTTGTGGGCGCTGCAGGCCTAAAGGGGGGCGGTAAGACCCATAAAAACTTTGAAGTATAATCTAAAGTCGCCACTTTAGACAATAATCCAAAGTTTGGTTACTTCTTGGTAATAAAATACACAACATACATCTCAAAAAATTGCAAATTCCTGTGTCTAGTATTCTTAAACAGATTTTTTTCAAAAATTTCTTGTATTCACCAAGATTAATAAAAATCGTCGGTGTCGCTAGTGGACGCCAGCGCTTACCAGGGCGCACTCTTCATTTGAAGTTATAGTGGGTTTTAAGTAGGGGGTGCTAAACAATAATTTATTATCAAAGTGGGCAGTAGACAAAATAAGTTTGGGAACCCCTGCTGTAACCTATCAAATGTCCAAACCGGGAATCTATAAGGGGCAAAACCGTGGGTACACCAACTAACTCGCGAACCAACACTCTAAACCGTCAATGACCACTTAAAAACCAGTGAACTTGCTCGCTGGCTGCATGCAAATTTGCAATGCTTGAAATCCTAAGTCCGTGGTGCAAAAGACCGCCAGTGGAGCAATTGAGACTGTTTGATAAGCTATTGGATCAACACGAACCAGCTCACTGGCCCACCAATGGATCACCCATTTAAGCACAGCATCGGTGCATAATTCACTACTGTGGAATGTCGACATCTTTGTGAACTTCTGCGACAGACATTATGCGACAAAATAAACATAATTCTTCCTTCCCTCCATCCTTACTTCATTTCTTCCTCAATATTATGAATGTGAAAGCTGTCCGTTACGCTAGTACTTATTATATTTTCCATTTCTCTTATTACAGCTTCAGGAACTCAATTCCGAGCTCACATTGGTAGGAAGGCATCTACAGATGACAGCGAAGTGACGTTTAGTCATGAATACGTTTACGACGAAGCCAGTGATGGTTACAAGCTCTCCATCTACTGGGATGGACCTAGCGATCGTGTGTTTGAAGATTGCATTGAATTTGGTAAGTCAATGTTGAAGTTTATTTATTGGAGATGGAGGACAAACCGACAAAACCTCTATCTCCAACGGGGTGGAGAGATATTTCGCAGTGGCCACACCAGCCGTGTGGGGCGAGCCTATTGCCGTGTTCAGGGACTTTGTGATTAGGAGCCGTCGTATTCATGACGCCATGATTTTTAAAGTCGGTAATAACTCTAGGGTAACGAAAAGAGCTTATGTAACTTACATATAAAACAACATTTGACAAGCCACTCAGTGTTAGATTATTGTCTGATATGAGATATCTTGATATTTCTCTTGATATAGTGACATATCAATAGTTATGTAACTTATGTAAGCCCTTATTTCTACTACCCATCAAATAGTGTCAAATAGCTAGCAAATAGCTTCACGTGATGCCAACAACGCCCTAGCACTTCGAGTTTCCGCAACATTATAAGAGTCGCTTTCGTGCATGTACTCCAATAACATCAAATAATCTACTTTAGGTAGATTTCTGCTATCTGCAACACGAAACCCCTCGGACACTTTCATGGTTCGAAAAATTAAACAGAAAATGAACTGATAGAATATGTCCAAGAGCCAAATTAGCAAATATTTGTTTTTGTTATGATTTACTTAGATAAATAATGACATGTCAAAACTGACGATCATCTGACTTCACATATATTTTTTTAAACGTAGCAACTATCCTATTCAACCGTATGAATGACGTCACATGCCACTTACGTCTTTTTGAAATAATATGATATTGAAAGTTAAAAAGTTGAATGAAAATTAATATATTGAGGAAAAATAAAAAATATGGGTCTCGTAATTTTAGATTTACTTTCAATTGCGTTAATAATATAATCATGTTGAAATTTTGAAATGTTGTCAATTGGTGTGTACCCTAACTACGTATTTTGAATTGGTAATACTTATCTAGGTTTTAGGTAGGTACTTCTCTTGGTCAAACGTAAGATGAAATTATGATTAAACAACAACATTAAAAGAATAATACACTCATCAGTGATATTTAAATTGAACTTACCAAAAACACCCTTATCATTTTCATCTTTTGTTATGTTCAGGCAACAAGCAATGGTACGCGGGACCAGAACAGAAAGAGCAACATTGGCCCATCCAGAAGACAAGACTTCAAAAATACTCCATCGTATCGAAGGAAGATGACAACGCAGCCATCAGCGAACGTTACTGGTTGAACTCTGCTGGGGAATATATTTACGTAGCTCCCGAAGTCCCTCTTTTCGTGGACTACCATAACGTCCTTGAAAACCATATCTGCCTCATTGCTGATGTAGCAGACCCTTACTCCACAAGACGAACTCACAATAATCTCAAATACGACATCTGGTTCTTGGAAAACGCCAAAGTTGCACAATTGCATGCTATTGACACATATTTAGGCAAGCCCATTGGCATCCCTGACTTCAGAATGGTCCAGTACCCAATCTTCTCGACCTGGGCAAGATATCAGAGAGGAATTACAGAGGAAAGTTTGTGGGCATACGCTAATGAAATCAGAGATTATGGTTATCATAACGCCCAGTTTGTTATTGATGATCTTTGGGAAGTTTGTTACGGATCCTTGACTGTGACTGACCAGAAACTGCCGAATCTCAAGCAGTTGATTCAAGATATTAAGGGGCTTGGATTCAGGGTGACAATGTGGATACATCCGTTCATCAATCAGAATTGTAATCCTTGGTACGAGGACGCGTTAGCAAAGGGGTACGTTGTGGATTACTTTTTCTATATATATCCTAAACCCTACAATCGAAATCCAAAATAAGCGTTTTTTTTTTTTTTTTTTTTATTTTATTGCTCACATGACACATTACAAGCATGGCAAAAGTATACATGAAATATTTTTTATAATACTGAACTGGCTTGCAACGTAAATTATGTGCGCTCAGCTAAACCATTAATTGGCTAAAAACAAGTAACAATTAAACTAAAATTAAGTAAACACTCAAACAAATGTTAAGTACCTTTACAAAAAAAGACTTAAATTAACTAAAACTGCTTTATGTGTCTGTAAGCTGCTTATAAAAATTTGCGTTCAAAACTGAATGTCAGGAGAAGGATATCCTTTAAAGATAAATGACGGCAACTTAACAAATATGTCCAACTCATTGTTGGCTACCATCAGCTCGTTATACTGTCTGCACATCCTAGTTAACGGGTTAAAATACGATGTGTTGTTCTTATATACACGTAAACTAGAAACTTTAATTTGATTCGATCTACGGGCACTATATGTAATATTAAAAGGTATCTGAGACAATAGATTGGATGTGTCCACCACACTGTGGAGTATCTTGTGCAAGTACACCAAGTCGAAGTAAATACGACGCGTCTCTAATGACTGAACATTATATTTGACCAATCTGTCCTCGTAATGAAGGTCTGAGCGTCCGGGCTGTTGCCGGTAAGTTAAAAATCTCAGGCACTTCTTCTGCACCCTCTCAATTGCATCGATGTGCACCCTATAATTCGGAGACCATATTGGTGCACCATACTCAAGTACACTTCTGACCAAAGCAAAGTAGAGGTACAAAAAACTATAAGGGTTTCTAAATCCTTTGGTTGACCTTATTACAAAACCAAGCATCCGAGTAGCTTTGGACAAAATACATAGTGTGTTTTGAAAGATAGCTTGTCGTCAAAAAGAATACCTAAATCCTTAGCGATGCCGGATCGGTTAAGGACCCTGCCATCAATGTAATAGTCATGGACCACCTTATTACGTTTATTGGTGAAGGATATTATGAAGCATTTGTCAATGTTTAAGTGTATTTGGTTATCCTTACACCATTCGACGACAGTATCCAGATCCTTTTGCAAGACTAGACAATCTGACTCGTCAGAAATTAGTTTAAAAATTTTTAGGTCATCAGCGTATAAAAGGCAGTTGGAGGACACTTTCTCGATCAAGTCGTTGATAAATAAAATAAAGAAAAGGGGCCCTAGATGCGATCCTTGGGGAACGCCCGAAGAGATGATTACTGGCGTTGAAGTATAGCCCCCCAATGCCACTAACTGAGTCCTGCTCTCAAGATATGAGCAGATCCAGCGGAACAGGCATCCATGAATACCATAAGAGAGGAGCTTATGACAGAGTATACGGTGGCAGACTTTATCAAATGCCTTTGAAAAATCGGTGTATATAGAGTCTACCTGGCCACCAACAGCAAAGGAACTACACAAAAATTATTTGTATTCTAAAAGATTGGTAACTGTGGACCGATTCTTTATGAAACCATGCTGTTGGTCAGCAAGTACCGGCCTTATATGGCCATAAAGATGAACGTACACCAAAGATTCGAAAAGCTTCGCAAAATAAGACAATATGCTAATAGGCCTATAATTCTCGCAACAGGATCTGTCACCACTTTTGTAAATCGGTATAATGTGGGCGGACTTCCAACGTTTAGGGAATATTCCAGATTCGAGTGATTTATTGAATAGGATGTTTAGTGGGGTCGACAGTTCAGCTGCGCAAGACTTAACGAAAAAGGGAGGTACCTGATCAGGCCCCGGACCCTTGCTGCCATCCAGTAGTTTAATTTTCAGTAAGACGTCGTGAGCATTAAAAGAGACTGTGGTGAGCGAAAATGCAACACGTTCGTCAATCTCTGACATGAGATCCCGATTACTGTGCGAGTTGACGGTAGAGTCCCCAACAAAAACTGAGGCAAAATAACGCGAGAAGAGTTCAGTCACGCCAGGTCCGCTTGAAGAACTGTCGCCGAATGTCATGGTATTAGGGATTGATGTTTGTCCTCTCTTATTTCCAATAAATCTCCAGAACGATTTAATGTCATTTCGGATAGCCTCCTCTGTGGACTGTATGTATTTACTATAGCAATCCTTAGCCATGACCTTGCATCGACTGCGCAGCATAGAAAAGGTATCATAGTCGCGAGGGTTACCAAACTTTTTAAAGAGTTTATGATACTTGTTCTTCTCCCTAGTGCACCCAACAAGCGCTCCACTATACCAGACGGGAAATGAATTAAATTTGGGTGACGTCATAGGTATGTTTTCTAATTATTTCGAACAAAGTAGCATAAAAGGTGTCAGTACAGTGATCTACGTCGCGTGAGTCCAAAATACCACACCAATCAACAGAGTTAAGCTCACTTTTAATTTGGAAAAGATCGCACTTAAAGAAATTAAGGCGACTACAATTACTGTGCTTTAGATTTAAGACGATACTCAGTGGGCTTATACTGACCAAAATAGCGGGATGAGGATTGTCCAAACGACTCAGACACGTGCCCTCGCTGACAGAGACAGTATCCAAATTTGACAACACCAAATCAAGAATCCTATTATTGTCGTTTGTGATATAATTATATTGATTTAAGTTACATAGTGCCATAAATTCATTAAGTAAACTTAACTTTTTACCCAGGGATCCCGACTGAAGGGGGCCCATAAATTGAGCCACAGAACCAGCGGCGGCGGCGGCGTCCCCATATGTTGCCCAGTAGTCAGGGTGGTTAAAGTCGCCTATTAATAAAAACAATTCATTTGGACTTTCGTTCACAATTATTCTTTGACAGTGAGTGTAGAACTCATCCAATCTACCCTAACCCAAGTCGGGTGGTAAGTAACAAACACATAGATTCAACCGAGTGCAGCCGCGATCATCAAGTAAAATACTTATCCAGACATCCTCCATGTCGCTTTCCCAGGATGGCTGACGGACAACTTGGTATCTCTTTTGTATTGCAACTTAAATGCACCTCCGTCCTTTTTCTGAGAACAAGAGTCTTTACGATCTCTTCTGAAAACAACATAACGAGAGTCAACAATTTCACCATCGAAAACAGATTCATTGAGATTAGTTTCCGTCAGACATACCTGATCATAATTACTAGTTAACAGGTTCAAGTAAAAATCATCCAATTTGCTACGAATTCTGTTGACATTTTGGTAATAAATTGAGACCATTACCAAAAATTTATCCTATAAGTTATAAGTATGACAAGTTAATAAATGTAAAAAAAAAAGAAAACAACAGAGGTTTATTACAAATTAATTACTCAGTGCTTAATTTTCCAAGAGTTTCACTACTTTTAATAGTAACGGGTCGCGATTCAACTGACTTACGTACAAATATTTGACCAAAACGGACCCAGACAAATTGATAATTGTTCTCTTTACAGAACCTTCTGGTTATGTTATGAAGTTCTTTAGTTTCAGGGGAGAGATGTTCGGAGACAAATATTGTAGATACAGCGCCGCCAATGCCGATATGGCAGGTACCAAGCTTGTTGTTCGGGTTGGCTTTGTTGAACCGAGTAACCGACGATATAAGTAGATCACGCTGCCGCTGAGACGATAAGGAGACGAGAATATTCTTCGGTCTTTTGGGGTCAGGGTTGATTTTCGCCACACGTCGACAGACTCTAACGTCCGCGTCACAGATGTCGACCTTCAAGCTATCACACAGTTTTTTAAATAATTCAGAAAGGTTCTCGTTCCTGTTCTCAGGTACCTCGTGGAGCTCGATATTCAGGTCACGGGAGATCTTCTCGACAGTGTGGACACGCCTTTGAAGTACTTTCAACGATTCTTCAGTCCTGACAAGCTGTGATTCAAGAGTTTTAATCGTTTTATCTTTATTAGTTACTTCCAACCTTATGTCGAGGTGTTCCGCCGAGATAAAGTCAGTTGTGGCCGAGAAATCAGACTTAATCCGCTCAACAGCACGACCAACCTCAGTAGCCACCATCACTTCCATATCCTTTTTAAGCGAGGAGCGTAAGTTAGCCATAAACGAAGAATCAGGTGCAAGCTTTATGTCAAGCAGCTTGCTAATGCCCTCCAAGTTGCTTGACGGCCCTGTCGTCAAGCAACTGGGTGTACCCAGAACTCATGGACGTAGCCGTATTAGCGCCCGACGTGATTTGTGTAAATGCACCGCTAGACTCGCTAGAGCTATCCTTTGTGGTGGATTGTTTACGAACGGGAGTGTCTTCGTTCGTTCTGCGTTTAGTAATGTTTTGACAGAAAGGGCAGCTTAGCGACGCCAATTGTATAGCAGTTAGTGGTTCAGTTGAGATAGTAACAATCAAAACAGTAGTACGAAGCACAATTGTTGCACTTTAAAAGATTATCGATATTTAGTTCCAAATTGCAACCGTGACAACGCATAATTGAATCCAAGCAGAAACAGCAGAACACCTCATTCACCAAAACTTATTTTATTAAAAGCATAAAAGGTCAGTCGAAAGCAACAATTGTCGCCCTCTATCGAGCAACTACAAAATCACCCAGACAGTGCATGCGCAGCAACTGTTCACACAGTCCCTCAGAAGACTGACAACAAGTGTGAAAGGTACGGCCAGTCACCAATAGATGGCGCCACAGAACGAATCCCAGTAAGCTGGTGTATTATTGATTTATAGGTTATAAATTGTTTTAAAGTTCTAAATATAAGCAAAACAATACTATTTCAATAATCCATCACGCAACACAACACATAAATTCGTTCGTGCACTACAAAATTGGTAATCACAGTTCGACTTTATGTTAAAACCGTCTTCACAATGTCACAACAATAACACAGAATTTACGGATAATTTAGGTCAGTTAACGACATATTTCGCAGCACACACGCAGTTCGTATTGCGATTGAAGATATATTTACGTTTACACTTAACGAATATAACTATTTATATTTATTATAACACTTAATACGAGAGCCGAAGTTAACATTAGCTTTAGCGTTGCTCCCCATTAGCGTACAAAAAAAGAACCCAAGCCTTTACCCTCAATGGGGTAGGCAGGCCTTTAACACGTCCAAATTTCTCCAGTACTTTGTTGTTTTCGGGCACTTTGGATTATTTGCCAAAGCTTAGTCTGTTTCAAAGTAGGTGTTCTTCCCGATGCAACCAAAGACGTAAAATTGTTGATTTATAACTCTTGTTATTATTTTTACTGTTTAGTGCAATAGCTTCATTTCCAATTCCATGTAAAAATACCTTTTAAATGGTGCAGCTACCTGGTGTTAAACGAAAATGGCAGCCCAGATACTTCATGGTGGAACAACAACGGCTCAGTACCGGCTTACGTGGACTTCACCAAGCCTGAAGCCGCCAACTGGTACAGTGACCGAGTACGCAAACTTATGGATGACTTCGGACTTGATTCATTTAAGTTTGACGCTGGAGAGTCGAGCTGGTGTCCACAGGTATGCAGCAGAGCGTGCTTGTTAAGGCTTTAAAAGTATAATTTATCCATTCCATAAGTCGGTTTAGGTAAGAAAAAGTGAGCAGCGAAGCAGAACCTCACTCTCCTTACATGAACGGTCCAATTATTATAATCTCAGAACAACAATGTCCTATACTATGATCTGAGATTATAATCTAATGTCATGGCTGCTTTAATGCCCCGTTCTATTAATATGTAATACTTTACCATTTTTCAACAGGTCCCAGTTCAGGAAGGCTATGACATTGACCTGCACCCGGGTCACGTCGTGCAGGCGTTTGTCCGAAAAGTGGCGGAGTTCGGACGTATGATTGAGATCAGATCTGGAATGAGGTAAAATTCGGCACTTAAACTTTCCATTCACTCATTCTGAGGTATAAGTTTTGACTTAATGTGCCTACGAAATGACTTTGAATTCCAGCTACTAACGAAATTACCCAAATCCTCATGTGTTAGGCAATAAATAAACTTCTATTTCTACAATCATTTAATTCTATCAAACCATGTAGAGAGAACCATGTATGATTATCCACGATATAATGACGTAAGACATGAACCCACTCCAAATACAAGTTTTGTACAAAAAATCTGAATCCCTCAAGAGAAGACTATCCAAAAGAAACCTTAGTCACATGACAGCATAACTGAAACGCTTACGTGAAAATAGCTTAAATTCTTTTTGCAACCTTTTACCAGGACTCAAGATCTTCCAGTATTCGTCCGCATGGTTGACAAGGACACTTACTGGGGCTTCACCAATGGTCTGACCACCTTGGTCACCAACATTATGACCATGAACTTAAACGGTTATCCCTTCGTTTTACCTGATATGATTGGAGGCAATGGTTACAATGAACCACCCAGCAAAGAGCTGTTCATCAGATGGATGCAAGCCAACGTGTTTATGCCAGCAATTCAGTTCTCATTCGTACCTTGGGATCATGATGAAGAGGTTGGATCATTATATGATTTGGGTTGTGGTGGTGGTTGAGTGTATTGTTTAATTGAGGGGTATACGTTACGGGGCTATTCAGCGTATGCCTCAAAAGGGGCCAGTTTCCCAAGCTGTGGAGGACAGGGATATTGGTCTCGATCCAAAAGGCAGGGACGCTGGTACACTAGCCGTCCGGTTACCAGCCGATAGTGCTACTCGACGAGGTTTCCAAGCTCTTTGAGCGCATTATTGTGGAGCGCGTTGTCGAGAATCTTACTAACGTAGGGCCAAACCTGGCTGACAACCAGTAGCTATGGTTTCTGCTGGCGCGATCTACTTTAAATACGGTACCTAACTAACAGCTTTCTTGAATCTTGATAATTTTATGTCATAACTTTAACGTAAGTTCAGAAGTAACGATCATTATGTCATTGTCTGGACATTATATTTCCGCCTTCAGATGGAATTTGTTTCAAATTCCAACCTAGTTTCCTTAAACTATGTTGGAATTTGAAACAAACTTGAAAAGAAAGCGGAAACATAATGTCCAGACAATGAAATAATTATCGTTACACAATAATAAAAAGTAATAGCAAAATTGGGTAAAGTAGAAAATTCCTCTAGAATGTAAGTCAATGTGTGAAGCTTTATAATTTCGTTTTCAGACTGCAGCAATCTGCCATCGCTACAAAGAGCTCCACGAGGAATATGCCCCAGTGATCCTTGAAGCGATGGTGGCGAGTGTACAGGTTGGCACTCCCACCAACCCACCTATCTGGTGGTTGGACCCTCTCGATGAAGATGCACAAGTTGTAGATGATGGTGAGACTTGGAACTTATCTTTTTAAACTTAGCAGAAGTACAGATGCACCATCGCAAACATAGAAACGTAAGAACTACCCCAGTTAGCTCTTACGTATAAGGCCAAATTGGCCGAAAATGGGCAGAAATGATAATACATTGATCCATTTTTAATGTTTCCGATAGACTCTTAGTGAAACATGACCCTAGCTCAATTTTTTTGAGGTGGGCATTTCGGGCTATTACTAACCAACCCACACGCTTCGGTGGCGTGGTCGGTAGTGCATCGGCTTTCGACTCCGGAGTCTCGGGTTCGATTCCCAGGTCGAATCGAATATTTGTGTGATGCACAAATGTTTGTTTCGGAGTTTGGGTGTTTTCTATGTATGTTTAGTATGCATTTAGAAATATATAAGTATGTTTATCAGTTGTCTAGATCCCATAGCACAAGCTTATAGCTTAGTTTGGGCTAAATGACGTTGTGTGAGCATGTCCAACCATTTTTTTTCCTGCTTCTATACCTGTACCTCCCATGAAAGAGTTTCATCTAGACTTGGACTCACCAGTTCTTAGTCTCAAAGAGAATGTCCAATTAAAGGGAGATATTTTATACTCTGTAATTCATCCATCAGAATTCCTGCTCGGTGTGAAAGTGTTAGCCGCTCCAGTGATGACAGAAGGCGCAGTGAGTCGTGACGTGTACTTACCCCGCGGGCTCTGGCGTGATGGTAACAAAGGCGATCTGATCCAAGGTCCCACCTGGCTGAGGGACTACCCAGCACCCTTGGACATTTTGCCGTACTTCGTGCTGGAAGATTGAATTTTATTTATGTAATTTATTGTTAGTTAATAAATTATTTATTTATTGATTTCGTAGTTTTTATTATGTCATTATTTTTACGCAATAGTTTCTCAGTTCCTAAGGGGTCAAAAGTTATAGGTTCTGGTCTATAACTTTTGACCCCTTAGGGCTAGGTAAAATTTTCGATTTTTTGGCTTGCCTGATCGAGGGTTATCCATAGAGGGGTCAACCATCATTGTAACATAAGCAGTTCTCGAGAGCTAAGGGGGGACAAAAATTACATTCACCATTTCTATATATAGATTACAGGAATTTTTTTATTTGAGTAGATACCTACCTACCAATTTGTCTTTAACGGTTTACAAATTATGAGAGGTAACGACAAGTAACCATCCCAGCAGGACTAGAACAGTCAATCAAAGAATCAAACAATCAATTTCGTTTATTCAGTTTAGGCACATAAAGAGCACATATGAATGTCCAAAATTTTACAATTTTATGTCAAGCAATATTATAAAAATACTATTAACCATTTAAAAATGATTATTTCGCTGGTTCGGTAAGTTGGTTCTCCTGAGAAGATACCAGCAAGAAACTCAGGTAGATTACCTATTTTCTTTTTTAACATAGTTTTGTACGAGTGGCAGAAGATTAGGTTGATCATGCATTTTTATCACTTGTGGTTCTGTGAACCGTACACTTCGGGAGTGGCTTTGTTTATTCTTTTTCTTCTTCAATTTTCTTTATTACTCTTTAATTTGTCATCCAATCCAAAAAATATCATTCAAATGTTATTCATTGTAAGCAAGGAGTGTGTGTGTAAAGTTTCATGCAAATCGATTGATAAAGACGGCCTCAAACATGATCTGACAGAACCCGTAGATGGGTACAGACGAAAGAAATTCTTCCCAGTCTGCAAGTTGAAACGGAGCCTTCGGTCGCTTTGCTCCCTCAGTCAATTAAGATATTCGTCTACATTATAATAGCCTTTCATCAATTCAGTAGTCAGCGTTGACTTCAGAGGATCACCAATGATTTGGCACAAAAAATAAACAAAAAAATGTGTTAATTGCGTCATGTGACCGACATTCGCTACGATATCATGGTTGAATCGAAAAAAAGTCTATTCACAATAGTCGACACTCACTACCGTCACTACCGTGCTTATAGGCTCATATCTCTTATTTAAACTTAGCCCACTGGAAGTATATTAGATATATGAACAGTCAGTATCAATTAAGTAGGTCACCAAAAATATCCACATTCTTAGATGACCAAGGCACAAAATAAGAATAATATCTTCTGTGACCAAGGCGTCAATAATATCGTCTCATTGAAGATTTCGCCCAAACCTAGAGACGAGACTGAATTGTCTTTCTTAAGCTATACTGACGCAGGCAATGTTTCTTAAGAGCAATAACTTCTGGGCCATACCAGTAACAATTTCAGTAAACTGCGAAAATCGTTTCGGAAATATAGCATCTAAGGGATGCAGCACCGTGCTTCATCTAGAATCTCCGCCTAGGTGAATTACGGGGTACTAATAGGTCCTTATGCTCCAACTGATAATAATAATGTACAGTTGTTAAAATAATTGTTAAGTGCACATTATTATCAGTCGTGGGTCGTGGTCCACCTGCTTAGTTCACCTAGGTGGACCACGGGCACTATTTTATTGCCGGTGGTCCACCTATAAAAAATAATAATAATAAGTGCCGACAATTTTTTTCATCCTATTGTATAAATAATTTGCTAAAGTATTTACAGTTTTACATCACAATAAACAAGAAGAATAGCTAAAAAGTTTCCAAATAATTTGAAAAACCATGAAAATCCTACAGGAAGATCTTTACCAAATATACTACATTTTTTTGCTGAAAATGACGTCTGTCATACTGAAAATTGCATTTAAAATATAATAACAAACAGTAAGCTTGAAACATGTTGACTAGAGCTCGTACCAGGGCACAAACTGCACAACTACCAACCCCGGACTCGTCGCAAAACTCCGCCTCACATTCGCCGGAAACCGTGGCTGATGGTGAGGCGTCGAGCTCAAGTAGCGACGAGTTTTTCTCTCCACCGACGTCGCCTCCACCTGTACGTCGGCAGGGGAGAGGCCGGCCACCGACTGGCTTAGGACCCCGAGGCCCTCCGGCTTCGATTAGGGACCCCGCTACCGGTGGTAATGCACCGCATTCGATGGAGTCTCTCTATGAACGAAAACGTGATGCGGGCATATTTTGTGGCTACAGAGGGAGGAATTAACCTCACTGCGTACCGTGTCCGCATGCTGCCCCTGTTTCAGGTACTTGCACCAGATGTAAACGTAACAGCACAACGCCTATCGGATCAGGTGCGCGCCATACAACGCTGTCATCTGTTGGATGACGCCGCACTTGAGAGGCTACGCTTAGAAGCATGTAACAGTATCATCCCTTCTTCATTACATAGCAACCGTAACACCACTACAGTAGAAAATGAAATACCTCCCGTCTTAACAGTTAATGAAGAAGTAAATGATGCTGTTACATCTGTAAGTATCCAATGCAATGATGAATTAAGGAGCGTTTTGGAACAAGCGATTGGTGAGTTTAGATCTGTCCCTATTCAGTGTAGACCGCGGCTTCCACGTTTGCCTACGCATAGAAAAAATATAGCGCTAGTGTGTGCCCTAGACTCGATTTTAACATCTTATTTTCTCAATTGTGATGATCTCACGGATGCGCATTCAATCCTGTATTGTGCTGCTGTTACAGTATGTCGAGTAGCTGGTGTTAAATTTAATAAGCAAGAATCAGCTGCTCGACCAAGACCTACAGTACCAGCTTGGCAATGCAGGATTGAACGTCGCATTACCGAGGCTAGGGTGCTCATAGGCAATCTACACTGCTTCAGGACGGGCAATACACGCCCGAGAGTCATGCGCTTTGTGACCCGGGAATTCGCGGGAACTAACGTGAGTCCCCGTGAATACTCTGTACGGGTCACAGAGCGCATTGATTTCCTGAAGCAGAAAATCTATGCGTGGGCAAACCGTATAAGGCGATATAAAAAGAGAGTGGACAGATATACACAAAATCGCTTGTTCCAAAAAGACAAGAGGTGGGTATACAGAAGGTGGGAGCGACCTGATTCAGATGTGACTGATGGGAGTCTACCTGATGCTGATGCTACAGTTGCCTTTTGGAAAAGCATTTGGTCGACACCCGTCAGTCATACGCAGGGTGGGTGGATTGGGGATGTAGAGCGGGCGTGTGAACCAATACAAGCTATGGAACCTATAACCATATCTGAAGATGATATTGGTTATGCAGTTCGTTCGTTACCAAATTGGAAATCAGCTGGACCGGACGGACTGCACAACTTTTGGCTAAAATGGTTCCGTAGCTCACACGCCTGCTTGGCATCTTGCTTCCAGTCATCCCTTGAGTTACCGTCGCTTCCATCTTTTATGACTACCGGAGTTACTCACCTTCTTTATAAATCTGGTGGTACTACAGACCCCAAAAATTACAGACCCATTACTTGTTTACCAACTATATACAAACTTTTATTGGATAGAAACAGGCGTTACTTGGCGAAAATCCATGACAAAACGATGGTAAGTAAAATGTTTTAAGAAAAAACTTTTTAAAAATTATATAATAGCATTAATTTTTCGCAGAATTAAAAAGACAACAAAACGTCGACAATTGTTTCGCCTCTAAACGAGGCATTATCAAGACTGTCTCAGAGAGAACAGTTCTCTGCGAAAAATTAATGCTATTATATAATTTTTAAAAAGTTTTTTCTTAAAACATTTTACTTACCATCGTTTTATATACAAACTTTTTACATCTATTCTGAGAGTCAAAATTTATTCACATATAGAAAACAACAATATATTGTCCATCTCTCAGAATGGATGTAAAAGTGGGGCACGTGGTACTAAAGAGCTCCTTATTCTTGACATGGCTGTTTGTCAGCAGGTACGCCGCAACCGAAAGAACCTTGCGACATGCTGGATTGACTACAAAAAAGCGTATGATTCTGTACCTCATACATGGCTTCTAAAGTTGCTGGAGTTGTATAAAATTCTAAAGGTCAAATTTTATCCCACCTTTTTTACATGGATGACCTGAAGTTATTTGCCCCTAATGGCCCCGAATTGATGGCTTTACTAAAAGTTACTGAAACTTTTAGTAAGGCTATCAGTATGGAGTTCGGGGTAGATAAGTGTGCGGTCATGCATGTGAAAAAGGGCGGGATTGTGGAATCTGAAGGAGTCAGTCTTTCGGATTTCACACAATTTGAGTCGCTCTCCGCAACCGAAACCTACAAATATCTAGGTATGTCCCAAACTCTGTGTATTGCTGAGACTGACATGAAACAGACGTTGCAGGACCGTTTTTTTGGCCGCCTGAAGAAAGTATTGAAAAGTCTCTTGTCAGGCGGTAACAAGGTACGGGCTGTTAACGGCTGGGCCATGCCAGTCTTAGTATACTCTTTTGGCATACTTAGATGGACTCAGACCGAATTAGAAGCTCTGGATAGAAAGGTACGTTGTCTATTGACTTCATACCGAATGCACCACCCACGTTCGTCAGTAATGAGGTTGTATATCCCACGGAAATGTGGAGGTCGAGGATTTTTAAACGCTAAGACTCTCCATAACCGTGAGATATGCAACCTTAGAGAGTACTACTTGCAGGTGGATGTGGGTCTGCATCGAGATGTCGTGGCAATTGATAACGGACTGACCCCACTCTCCCTAGCTAAAGAGAACTGGCGCAAACCGGTAATACTAGGTGTATCTGATCGCAAGGAAATATGGAAGAGCAAAGAGCTTCACGGTCGTTTTTATCGGGCTCTACTCGGGCCCGATGTTGATTTCACAGCTTCCGTATCCTGGTTACGTTTCGGTGATCTCTTTGGAGAAACTGAAGGTTTTATCTGTGCAATCACTGACGAAGTTATGATGACGAATAACTATCGGAGATTTATTGTCAAAGATGGGACGCTAGACATCTGTCGGGCATGTCATCGTCCCGGAGAATCTTTAAGACATATTATCTCTGGTTGTTCCCGTCTTGCGAACGGTGAGTATTTGCACAGACACAACCAAGTAGCCAGGATTATCCACCAACAACTTGCTCTAAAATATAACCTTGTTGACTTAGAGATACCTTATTACAGGTATGTGCCCGACCCAGTTCTTCAAAATGGCCATGCTATATTGTATTGGGATCGGTCTATTATCACTGATAGGACTATTATAGCCAACAAACCAGATATAGTGATAATAGATCGATTAAAACGCCTTGCAATAATTGTCGATATCACTGTGCCGCATCTATCTATCTAGATATCATGTGATCGAGAATCTCGTGAAAGCAGAAAAAGATAAACAAATTAAATATTTGGACTTAGCTCACGAGATTGTCGACATGTGGAATGTGGATTCGGCGATTATTGTTCCGATAGTCGTATCTGCTCATGGTTTAATAGCCAAGAGCCTCGACCACCACCTACAGAGGCTCGCGTTAGGCAGCTGGGTCAAAGGCTTGATGCAGAAGGCGGTTCTGTTGGATACGGCCCGTATTGTGCGGAAGTTCCTATCTCTGGAGCCCTAACCACCGGTAGCTTGGTCACTGTACTCGATACCGGTGGGTCACTATTTTTTATATTTTTAAATATATTTGTGTTTTTTATAAGTTTATTTAAAAATATAGTAAATATGTAATAAAATGTAATAAAGGGAATAATAATAATAAATAATGACGGCAATCTCGTGAAAGCCGAAAAAGACAAACAAGTAAAGTACTGGCCCACGAGATTGTCGACATGTGGCATGTAAGCTCAGCTGTTATTGTACCGATAGTCGTTTCCGTGCATGGACTGATCGCCAAGAGCCTCGACCAACACCTACAGAGGCTCTCGTTAGACGGTTGGATTAAGGGCCTGATGCAGAAGGCAGTGTTGGTCGATACGGCACGCATCGTGAGGAAATTCCTCTCTCTGGAGCCCTAACCACCGGTAGCTTGGTCCTTGTACCCGTTGCCGGTGGGTCACTATTTTTTATATTTTTAAATATATTTGTATTTTTTATAGATTTATTTCAAAATGTATTAAATATGTAATTAAGTTAAATAAAGGAAATAATAATAATAAAATATCAACATATCTTACCGAAATTTATACAATTACTTACAGATTTTTAAATATTAGAACCAATAAGTTTATAAATAAAATACAACAACAGTTATTACAACAATAAACCAATTTTATAAAAATGAAACAGCGATCTGACATGTGTCAATCGGCAAAAACAACAAAAATAATATTACAACAAATGAAATTGGATATAAATGATGAATAACGATGCAAGCAAGAGCCAGGAGCAAACAACATGCGCAACAACCACCCCCGGACTCATCACATAGCTCCGCCTCGCAAGCGCCGGACCGCACACCTGCGACACAAGTGCTTGCTGAGGCGTCGAGCTCATCATCAAGTGATGAGTATTTTTCTCCGCCGACGTCGCCAACACCTGTACGCCGACGAGGGAGAGGCCGGCCGCCGAGCAGTTTGGGGCCCCGAAGCCTACCAGCTTCGAGTAGGGTCCCCACTACCGGTGGTATTGTGCACCGCATGCGATGGACTTCATCCATCAATGAAAACGTTATGCGGGCATATTATGAGGCTACAGATGGGGAAACCAACCTAACTGCGTACCGTTCAAGGATGCTTCCTTTGTTTCAGGCTCTTGAACCAACAATTACCGTTGCCGTCCAACGACTATCGGATCAAGTGCGCGCTATCCAACGATGTAAGTTGTTGGATCAATCTGTGCTTGATCGACTACGCCTGGAAGTATTATCTACTCGTACAGCTCCAGTGTCAACGAGAGCACCGTCGCCTGTGACACAGACGGTTGCTACAAGTGCGACGTTAGCGGAACCCGCACTCGACGCAGGAAATGATACGAGTGATACATCTATCCAGGTAAGCGAGCAATTGAGGAGTACTTTGGAAGATGTGATCTCGCAGTATAGGTTTATACCTAATTCTAGACCGCGGCTACCACGCTTGCCAATGCATAAGCGAAATATGGCGTTGATGGGAGCCCTAAATGCATTGCTAGAACCGTACTTACGGACTAGCAGTGATTTCCTTAATACTCACTCGATTCTTTACTGTGGAGCGATTGCCGCTTGTCGTGTTGCACGCGTTAAATTCCCTGAAGTTAACCGTGCACCACGACCGGATGGTGTTCCCGTATGGCAGGCAAGAATCGAGCGACGTATCGGCACATTTAGGACTCTCATTGCAAAGCTTATCTCATTCAGCCGGGGAAATAGTCGTCCCCGGGTCATGCGTTTCGTGACTCAGGCATTTGCTGGGACCGGTATTCGTCCCCAGCAATACTTAGCCAATGTCACGGAACGTATTGACTTTCTGAAACAGAAAGTGTATGCATGGGCAAGCCGTATCCGTCGTTATAGAGAGCGTGTAAATAGATACTGGCAGAATCGCATCTTCCAAAGTGACCATAGGAAGGTGTACCGAGAGTGGGAGGGAACTGGACAACGTTTGAGCGACGGACAACTACCAGATGCTCACACCATGAATCAATTTTGGCGTGACATATGGTCGGTGCCCGTCGAACATTCGGAGGGCGACTTAGTTGTGCAATTCGTACGGCCCCGAACTGGAAAAGTCCTGGGCCGGATGGATTGCATAACTTTTGGATAAAGTGGGTTCAGAGTTCGCATGAACGCTTGGCAACACAGTATCAAGAAGCCCTTGAGTCTGGTTCCTTACCCGCTTTCATGACCACTGGCATCACCTTCCTGCTCCACAAATCAGGTAGTACCACGGAACCTAAAAACTATAGACCCATCACTTGCTTACCTACCATCTACAAGCTCCTTACATCTATTCTGAGAAGTAAAATAAACTCGCACATAGTATCTAATAATATCTTAGATAACGCTCAGAATGGATGTAGGGCTGGGTCTCGTGGTACTAAGGAACTACTCCTCGTTGGCCATTAGCCAACAAGTCAAGCGGAGTAGGGGCGCCCTCTCTACTGCCTGGATTGACTACAAGAAGGCCTATGATTCGGTGCCTCATTCATGGCTGAGGAGGATTTTAGAGTTGTATAAAATTAATCCGACTCTTAAATCCTTCTTAGTCTCGTGTATGGGGCAGTGGACCACAGTCCTTCGTCAACCAGGTAGTGGTGGGCACGCCTCTGACCCGCAAGGCTTGATAAGGATCGAGCGTGGTATATTCCAGGGCGACAGTTTGAGTCCATTGTGGTTTTGTTTAGCACTGAATCCACTTAGCACATTGCTGAAGGATTCAGGGCTAGGCTATCGGTTTCGTAGAGGGGGTGAGGTTATATCTCACCTGATGTACATGGATGACCTCAAACTGTTCACATTGAAGCACCAAGATTTAGTGATATTATTAAAAACTACGGAAGTTTTTAGTAATGCCATTAAGATGGAGTTCGGTGTTGATAAGTGTGCGGTTATGCATGTACAACGGGGGAAGGTTGTAAATTCATCGAATTTACAACTTTCTGACATAATAACTCTCAGATCTCTCTCCGAGACCGAAACATACAAATACCTAGGTATGTCAGAGTCATTGGGTATAGCGGTAGAGGATATTAAGAAATCGGTGAAAGAACGTTTTTTTGGCCGCCTGACAAAAGTTCTTAACAGTTCTTTGTCCGGTGGTAACAAAATGCGGGCTTTCAACGGTTGGGTGATACCTTTATTGTTATACTCCTTTGGCATACTTAGGTGGACTCAAACGGAACTAGACGCCCTGGATAGGCGAGTCCGTCAACAACTGACATTGCATCGAATGTTACACCCACGATCTTCTGTCATGAGACTGTACATTCCGCGGAAGTGGGGGGGTCGAGGCTTTTTGAATGCCAAGAACCTCCACAACCGTGAAGTGTGCAGTTTGAGAGATTACTTTCTACAGAACGGGTGTGATAATCATTGCGATGTCGTGATGGTTGACAAGGGCCTAACACCTCTTTCCTTGGCTAACGAGAACTGGCGTAAACCAAAGGTGCTAGGTACTGAAGACCGTAAGGACGTATGGAAGAGTAAGGAGCTACACGGGCGGTTCTACCGGGTCTTATCAGGACCCGACGTAGACCTGCTCGCTTCGGTGAACTGGCTACGTTTTGGGGACCTCTTTGGGGAAACTGAAGGTTTTGCCTGTGCAATTGCAGATGAGGTTATCAAGACGAACAACTATCGGAAATACATCATGAAGGACGGTACGGTCGACATTTGTCGAGCATGCCACCGTCCTGGTGAATCACTTCACCATATTATTTCCGGTTGTTCGTATCTTGCTAACACCGAGTACTTGCATAGGCACAATCAAGTAGCCAGGATCATCCACCAGCAACTTGCTCTTCAATATGGCCTTATTGAGTTTGAAGTACCGTACTATAAGTACACACCAGTGCCAGTTCTTGAGAATGGTCGTGCATTGCTCTACTGGGACCGATCAATCATCACGGACAGGACTATTGTTGCCAATAGGCCTGATATCGTGTTGGTTGATCGGACCCAGCGTCGGGCAGTGCTCGTCGATATCGCCGTCCCGCATGACGAGAATCTCGTGAAGGCAGAGAAGGACAAACTTAGTAAGTACCTCGATCTGTCCTTCGAGATAACCGCCATGTGGGACGTAGACTCGACGATCATTGTCCCGGTGGTCGTTTCGGCAAACGGATTAATAGCGATGAGTCTCGATCAACATCTCAAGAGACTCTCGTTAGATTGTTGGATCAAGAGTCAGATTCAGAAGGTTGTTATCCTCGACAAGTACCGTATTGTTAGGAGGTTTCTTAGTCTGTAGCCTCCACCACCGGTAGTTTGGGTCCTACTCCGCTACTGGTGGGTCACTATTTTTTATATTTTTAAATGTATTTGTGTTTTTTATAAATGTATTTAAAAATGTATAAAATAAGAATAGAAATGAATAAACGATATTAATAATAATAAATCTTTATTTTCGTTTCTTACTTGCTAAATACATATTAGTGGTAGAGACATTCCCTGTAAGTAATAAATACTTGTGTTGGGAGTCCTCGCTCTTCACATTTTATGATAATCTATAGTAACAGGTAAGTAAGCATCCAATGTTATTACTAGCTAATTATTAACTTATTTTATTAAATATTAAGAATGAACGGTAAGTGTGGATGGGTTAGTGTGTGTGTGTGTGTGTTTTCAGGTGTGCGTGAATGAGCTGCTGTTTGTAAAGGAAGATATATATAGATAGCTTATTTTTTTTTTAATTTATTTTTTACTTATTACTTACTATTAATTATTCTACTTTTTAATTATCCCATGATTATATCTACGATATTACATATAAAAATTCCTCCGTATTTGTATAGTTTAAACTTTTTAGCCACGAAACTAGTGATCTTTTGCAATCGTGATGAGCTGTGAATGATGATAGGATAAATTCTCAGAATTTTGTTTGCTTTATTGTACAAATGAAACAATTAAATTGGAAGTCAGCATGACTTCCAATTTAATTGTCTACTTGCAAACGAAGTAGCAACGGTACGGATAGGAACTACATTATGACTGACCCTTTTATTAAGAAGATTGGGGTTAAAATGTACACTATCATGAACCTTTAAAACTGCCAGTAATATATAAAGCTGTCTAACTGTGAGTACATCACTCAGCTGATACAGTTCAACAGTAGGGAATCTGTATGGTTTAAAAAACATGACCTTTAAAACAGACCTTTGAGCTCTCTCCAGTTCCATAAACTTAACTTTAGTCGCTCCCCCCCACACCGGCATACAATAAGTAAGTATCGATTGGAGCAACGAAGTATAAATTCTGACAAGAATATCGGGTGCAGCTACGTGACGCAAAGTTTTGAAAACCCATTTAAATTTCCGTACCCGCTTTGTCAATAAGTCTAGGTGAGCATGCCATGATAGTCTTTGGTCTATAATTATACCAAGGTATTTTATATTTTGCACCTTTTCTAGCAGTGTACAATTGCAGTCAACATTTGAAGAATCATGGTAGTCATGTATCCGAACTTCAAAATCAGGTGGTGGTTGATAGGAGTCATAAATAGAGAAGCACATGTAGTTAGTCTTAGAAGCGTTTAGGGTTAGAAGATTACTATTAAGCCAGTTGGCCACCCTTGACAAACCCATTTCAGTATTTGACCGAACTTCATCCCAAGTCCTTCCAGTAAACAAAATGGCAGTGTCATCTGCATAGGAGAAGATACGTCCACAGTTAAGAACAAGGTTACATAAGTCGTTTATATAGATAAGAAAGAGAGTCGGCCCGATGACACTACCTTGGGGAACACCGTAAGTTATCTTTTCACATTCACTTATGTGACTACCTATTCTAACCTTCTGCTCGCGCTCGGAAAGATAACTTTCAAAAAGTGAGAGTGAGTTACCACGTATTCCAATACGGTCCAGCTTTGCAATAAGAGTGGGAACAGAGACGGTGTCGAATGCTTTTTTTAGATCAAGGAATGTAGCCAAGCATTTGTTGCCCATATCTAGATTGGAAACAATATGGGAACTGATCGAAGAAACAGCGTCTTCAGTCGACATACCTTTCCTAAATCCGAATTGTGAAGGCGAAAGGATATTATATTTGTTTAAATAGCCAACTAATCTTTTGTTAAGTAGTCTTTCTATAATTTTAGATATCGCTGGCAAAACGGAAATAGGACGGTAATGTTCGACATCGCCCCTGCTGCCACTGTTATGTACTGGTGTTACTAGTGACCTTTTTAGAGCTTTAGGGAAGATACCAGATTTGAAACACATATTGGCCAAATATGTGATTAAAGGAACAATAGCGGCCCTAGACTCTTTAAGAAATTTTATTGGAATATTGTCCCATCCGGGGGCACTATTAGTATCAAGGTTCATAAGTACACTTTCAACCTCCGTTTCATCGGTGTCGAGTAAAACAAAAGATGACAGATTTGTCCTATTTAATATGGTCTGGATGTCAGAGTGATGAGCCGAGTTATTTATTATACATTCCGCCAAGTTATGACCGATATTTGAAAGATATTTGTTCACAGAGTTGACGGATACACTAGGGTTCTGAGGATCATCTATTAAACCAAAGTTGGATATTTTTTCTGATTTATATTGCGTAATGTCATTAATTGCCTTCCACAAAGATTTATTATTTGTTGAACATCGTAAGAGTTTGTCTTTTTCATATTGACGTTTTAATTTTTTTATTAGATTGCTGCAAAAGTTTCTGTAGCGTCTATAAGTAATTCTAAGTAGTTCATTTGCTGTGTTAGTTTTCAATTCTCTCTGCATGCGGTTTCTGTTCCTAATACATCTTAGCACACCTGCAGTTATCCAGGGTTTCATTATACGCTTATTGTTCGGGATGGGTGTAGTACTTGTATGAGAGGCGATGGATTTCATGATTCTTGTAATCAATTCATCAGTAATGTAATTAGGATCTTCACTAAGATATAAATCATTCAAAGTACCATGCAAACTTTTGCATGCTTTTTCAAAATCTGTAACAGTTCTAAATTTAGGAGATGAATTTGTTTTTTTTATGTTCGAAAGACTTAGAAATAATGTCAGATGATCCGTAACGGATGTATTAAGAACAGCAACGAACGCAGAGGTATTAGATTTATTTATTTTTAATAAGCAGTGATCAAGGCAATTCGGACCTCTCGTAGGGAAATAGTGAGCCGGAAGTAAACCGTGATGGGTCCGGGATGTTTAGGTAATGTTCTCTATTATTTTTTTCATATGACTTCTCCTTAGGGTAGGCTATCAAATTAATATTAATGTCTCCGGTAATTATAACACGTTTATGAGTTTTTATCGTCTCTAAATAGGAATCCAACGAGTCAATAAAACAATCAGCATTAAGATTTGAGGGTGAACGATAAATACCCAGAATAACAGTGTTAGATGTTGTGATCTGGAGACATGATGCATGCTGTAGTTTTATCTCTTTAACATTAGTTTGCAAACTACTATTTAAGTAGGCAACGACGCCGTCGTTTTGATTTAGCTGATTAGATGTATGAAATGAATGGTAATTGCTTATATTAGGAATTTGTTTATCGCTATCCAAACGACACTCCGTGAGCAATATTATATCTAGGTCATTAAATAGCTGTGAGATCGAAACTTGTAAGTCATTCACATTACTGTACACACTTCTTATGTTTTGACATAGTATGTTTAAGTCAGACTTTTGGCACTGGGGGGAGTGAATTTTAGTTAAATCCTCCACCGAACATTGTACATTGATTTGGCTATTTGCATATTATCTAGTTCATGTATACTATGATGGAATTTAGCCATGTAAAAGGTAAGTATTGTCCAGAGTGGGTATCAGCCGGTGATAATTGTACTTATTGCAGAAAAATGTCAACAAAATATCATACAGTAAGGTTACCATTATAAGGTATACAGCATAAAGTGTAGAGGAGCTATAGAAACGTGGAGAGTGCACAATAGAAAGTATAGATAGTTTTTTATGCATCCTAACCTTTAAACAATAGAACAAGGGCTTCATTTGAAAATAAATTAGGTAATAGGCACGCTTTAGTTTAATGAATTTTATAATGCATGAAGTCAAATAAATCCTTCTGAACTTAATAGCCGTTGATTTATTCGAACTATACGGGTGTATCACGTAGGACTGCAGCGAAGTTTGATTATTATAGCTTAAAGGTATTTGAGGTAGTATAACAATGATATGATTTATCTTTATAAATAAAGTTAAACAGCCGATATTATGTAGAACATAGTGTATATTGTGTTGTGTGAGTATTGTATAGAGTATGTAGTTATGTAGGGTATATTGTACCTATATTGTATTGGTTGTGAATCATATCGAGTATATGAGTATGTATAATATAGTGTATGTTATGTTGGGTGTACATCCTATGGAATATATAAGTATATATTTTAGGATGATGTTTGTGCAAGTATTTATGAAATCCTATAAGTATTTTGTAGTTTAGATCAAAATGTTGATTATATAATATTATGAACAAGTAGTATGAGTATGTAAAATTAATACAATTCCCAGTTAAATTGAGTATAGTTCCGAGATTACATATATTATTTAAAACCAACATTGTGCTAATAAGGCGAAGTAAGTTATGTTGGAAGTGAGGGGCTACAATAATGAGATGAACTAGTTTGAAAGTTAAACTTATGACTAATAGTCAGTCTTCAGTCGTCAGCTTGTGGATCTGCGCCTCATCACTAATCAGAATAGTACGAGATTCGTCACTTTTTTTAATATAAACTTTGCCAAAAGATGTCCAGCAAAATTTGTATTTCTTAGCAGCTTTTAGATCTCTGGCTAAGAAGAACAGCCGAGCGCCCTTTCCAGTTAATTGCTCAGACACATATATTGGTGTTTCAGCATCACTTAATAACCCGAGATGTTTCGCTCGCAGTTTAAATTTATCTTGTGAATTAAATTCATTACACATAGTTAAGAAATTCTGTTTTAATATAGTAGACCGAGTTTCCACTATGACTACACTATTTTTAGTATCTTTCTTCTTGTTTGGTACTCTGTAAATATCCGATATATCCGACAATTCCAATTTACAATTGATGTTTGAGGATAACTTCATAACCATATTCATCAGGTCCTGTTTAGATTCGCGTTTATTTATTGGAACATTTTTTATTTCCACATTATTCTTACGTAATGTCCTTTGCAATTCTTCATTTTTCCCCTCCAAAATTACTATATGTTCCTTGTCTTTCCGAGACTGAATTTCCAGAAGCTCCAACCTTTTTTTGAGATCTTCATTTTGCTGAGCAAGGAAGGTAAGAGAGGTCTCAATGCTTTGGTTGGTTTCTTTAAGCTGTTTTAAATTATTTTTTAATTCCGAAAATTCATTTTTTTGAGATTGCAATAAGGATGTAATCATTTTTTTTATATCTTCCTGAAATACTACAAAGGCCGAAGGGTCGTCTCCCGAAACTTTACGCTTTTTAAGTCGGTACGACGTAAAATTAGGTGGCGTGACATTTTCGTCATTCATTGCACTCAGGTTTGTATCGGAGAAGGATTTATCCATTCTAAGTACTAGGGACTTATAAGTTTGCAGATAAATAAATATAATGCGCAGGAGTATTATACCTATCACAGTAGGTAGGTAGGTAGGTACAATATTGGTCTCAGCGGCCAGTAACAGCGATGCACAAGATGGCGAATTAAGTAGGGCGTTGATGTTATAATCCGGTAATCAATGGTGTCACACTGGGGGTGTGGCCTATAAAGCAATTAGTGAATAGGCGTTGCAAATGCGAATGCGTAGTTTTGATTCGGATGCATTAGACAGCCACCAGGAGCGTAGAAGTTATTGGTAGTTAGTGGTACTCACAGGTCGGTAGCCGCCGCTGGCCTTCACTGTTTTATGCACCCTAATATCACTACGATTATTTAATTAATTTAATTTTGAATTGTGATTTAAAATAAATACACTTGATACGTTAGCACCTGACGGCGGTCCGGGGGGAAAAGGAATAATAATGATGATGACGACATAATAGAAATACAATTAGAATTGTTAAACAAAGAAATTTCTGTAGGATTCGCTTTGGTAAAGTTACGTTGATTTCTCTATGCTTAAATATTATTTTTGTTAAAATATTATTATTTTATGGATTTATATTATGGTCAGTCTCTCTAATCTTGAAGGCTCTTATGTTGTTATGTATTCCTGGTACATTTGAAGTTTGTGTCTTTTATAATGGACAATCATAAACATCTGTACTCGGTGCACCTGTTGATACATTTAAATAAACTAAACGGATCGAGATTCGAATGAGATTTCGAGAGTGCTTATGTAGTTCTGTAGTCCTAGTATTTTATTCGAGGTTCGTGTCATTTATACTAAAAGATGGCCTCACCATCAATGTGACTAACGAAATATGGGTACAATAAACAGCTCTGTCTACCTCATCAAAACATAAAACAGAAGAATCTATATGAATTTTTTTAAGATCCATTAAAGGTGAACGGTTTCTGAACAAAAATTCTTCGAACACATTTTGAATAAACCAAATTGAGCGAGATAAGAGTTGGCGAGTGCTCTTTTGTAGTTCTGTACTCCTAGTACTTTTGTTGTTTGTGTATCTTATACGTAGGTCACACTATAAGTTTTGCGTAACTTAAAAAAACAACATGTTAAAACCAAAATATTATGATTATTGCTTTTCAAAATACTCTCCTTTACATTTTAAACATTTTTTGATGTGATCGAACCATTTTTTATAACAGGAGGACCACAGATCTGAAGTCATATTTTCTACGTGTTTATTGAACGCTATCACTGCCTCTTCGGAGTTGGTAAAAGTGAAACCTTTCACCAAATCTTGGGTCACCAAATCAATTTTTGGGTGCAAAGGGGCTCTACCAACATCTATAGGGCCCCAGCGACCTCACCTGCTAGTGGCGCACCTGCTGATAAACGGAAGAGGCTCGTTAATTTACGGTACCTATGGAGTGGCTTCGGCCCCTACGTGGGTACCAGGTGGTACAACAGTGTTGGTCCGGGGGGGTACCACCGTGCAGCTGTGCTAAAGCCCCCCAAGTAACCCAGCCCAGGCTGGGTTGCGTTAGGGGTTCAGCAGCTGCACCGCCGGGCCCGGGGCGATGTATGGTGCAGCAGGCATGGGACCAGTGGGGGCGAAACGGAGTCTAGTGTGGGTGGTGTGGGTCGATTCGCCGGCCAGGGAGACCCTTAGCAACGGCGTTGCCGCGGCCGCCCGCAACACAGTCATGGGGCCCGCCTGGGGCCAACCACCCCAGGAGGCTGCCCCACATGTTGCGCATAATCCTGATGTGGGATCGCCGCTTCGGGTGGTAACCGGTGTGGGGTAGCGGCGGCCTTGCATCAGGGGGGTTTGGGAGCCCTTCCGTCCGGCGAGTCGGCTCCGACCTAACCACACGGTTCTAGACAAAGCTAGCCCCTGCGCTTTGTCATTTACTGCTGCACCAAATGTCGCCCTGTCTTCACGCTTCTTCTTCAAAATCTACAATGGCAGTGCAACAAAAAAGAAATAAACGTTACACAGCGGCCCTAGGAAACCACACAACTTCACATTTCGAGGTGGAGTTCACTAACGTCCGTGGACTCCATGCGAACCTCGATACCGTCCACCACCACCTTGAGACGGCACGGCCCGCTGTGATGTTCCTCACGGAGACACAAATACGCCGCCCTGACGACACGTCTTACCTGTGTTACCCCGGCTATGTCATCGAGGAACAATTTCGAGACAAAGCCGGGGTGTGCGTGTTCGTTAGGGCGGATGTTTGCTGCCGCCGGTTGCGCTGCCTAGAGAACCCCTCCAATTCCGTCCTTTGGCTGCACGTAGACCATGGCTCTATGAGCCAGATCTACGTGTGCGTCTACCGATCCCACACAGGGGATTCTGAGACAACAAAGCTCTTCCAGTACCTCAGCGAGACGGCTGATGAAGCGCAGGTGCGGTTCCCGAACGCTGACCTAGTATTTCTGGGGGACTTCAATTTGGGGGCCATCACATTGAATGGCTGGGGTCCCTCAAGACTGATCATGCGGGTAGAGCCGCCCATGCGTTCGCTCTCTCCCACGGTCTGACCCAGATGGTATGCGGGATCACCCGGATACCAGACAGGTCAGATCACGCGCCCGCTCTGCTGGATCTACTGCTGACGAGTCGCCCAGCCCAGTACAGTGTTTCGGTAGGAGCCCCACTGGGTAGTTCCGACCACTGTGTTGTTCACGCTGGCATGAAGGTGTCACCTCCTGCACGTCCTGTACAAACGTCACGACGACTATGGCACTACTCGTCAGCGGATTGGGACGGTCTACGCGATTATTATGCGTCCGTCCCCTGGAGCCAGCGCTGCTTTGTAGGAAAGGGTCCTTCGGATAGTGCTTCTGCTATTGCTGGCGAGATCAGTTTAGGGATGGATTATTACATCCCTTTCACTGATGTCGCCAGTATCCGCAGAGCTCGTTCCTGGTTCGGGCGAGATTGTGCCAAAGCTGTTCGACAAAAACAGTCGGCATATCGCGCCTGGATCAGGGCCCGGGCTGTGCGCGACCCAAACGTGGGCCACCTCAAAGCAGCGTACAACCGGGCCACAAAGTCGAGTAAGAGGGCCTTTAAGAGAGCGGATGCCCAGCGCGTCGCGCGGCTTGGTCAGGAGCTCACTTCCCATCCCACGGGCAGCCGTGGATTTTGGCAACTGGCCAAAGCCGTGCAATCTAACTTTTGTCAGCCCTCGCTGCCACCGCTGCGTTACCCAGATGGAACACTGGCTCACAAAGCCCAAGAGAAAGCGGATATGCTCGCAGACCTCTTTGCGGCTAATTCCCGGGTCGACGACCGTGGCCTGCAGCCCCCCGCCATCGCCAACTGTGGCCACACAATGCCTGATATTGTTATCAGGCAATGTGATGTACGGGCAGTGCTGCGGTCACTCGACACGCGGAAAGCCAGTGGCCCTGACGGCATTCCGGCGGTGGTGCTACGAAAATGTGCAGCTGAGTTGTCTCCAGTATTAACGCGTCTGTACCGCCTGTCATACTCTTCAGGGCTCGTGCCGGAGGTCTGGAAGGAGGCGAACGTACAACCGATCCCCAAGAAAGGGGATCGGTCCGATCCAGGCAACTATCGACCCATAGCTGTCACCTCAGTCATTTGCAAGGTGCTTGAGCTCCTTATAAATAAGCAGCTCATGCAATTCCTAGAGGATCACTCGCTAATCAATGATCGACAATACGGCTTCAGGCCAAAGCGATCAACGGGTGATCTTCTGGCATTCGTAACGCATGTCTGGGGTGGGGCTATGGAAAGGCACGGCGAGTCCTTGGCTATTAGCCTGGACATCGCCAAAGCCTTCGATAGGGTCTGGCATGCTTCGCTCCTTTCCAAGCTTCCGGCATTTGGTCTACCTCCTCAACTGTGCAGCTGGATTGCCAGCTTTTTAAACGAGCGCCGAGTGCGGGTCCTCTGCGATGGCCAGGCTTCTCGCTTCTTGCAAGTGAATGCCGGGGTACCGCAGGGGTCCGTACTATCACCAACTCTCTTTCTTCTGCATATCAATGATATGCTATCCCTCGGGAACATTCATTGCTATGCAGATGACAGCACACTGCACGGGAGTTACTCGGTTCGTCCGACGGCGGGGCGATCTGAGATTGAGGAGGAGAGACGACGACTCGTGGCTGATCTCGACCGTAACCTCGACAGTATCTCTCAATGGGGTACCGAGAACCTGGTCGAGTTCAATGCCTGCAAAACACAGGCGTGTGCATTTACTGCGAAGAAATCCCCTTTCCTTCCCCTACCCTCTCTTCAGAATGCATTATTACCAATGAAGGACAACCTTGATATCCTTGGCATAGACGTTCGTCGAGAGCTCAATAATAAAAACTACATCGAAAGATGTATAGGGCTAGCTTCGCGGAAACTAGGAATACTGAATAAGGTAAAGAGATTCTTTACACCGGACCAGAGGTGTCTGCTGTACAAGACGCAGATTAGACCCTGCGTCGAATACTGCTCTCACCTCTGGGACGGCTCCGCGAAGTATCTGCTGGACGCTCTCGACGCTATGCAGCGACGGGCTATCCGTATTATAGGTTGTCCGGAGGTAACGGGAAGCCTTGAGCCGCTAGCTCAGCGCCGAACAATAGCTTCCTTGGCCGCATTCTACCGTATTTACCACGGCGAGTGTTCTGAAGAGCTCTTCAATCTGATCCCACCCTCTTCCTTCCGATCCCGAACGACTCGTGCCGGGCAGAGATGCCACCCCCACACAGTGGATAGCATGTTCGCGAGAACCGAACGTTTTAAACGTTCGTTTCTCTGCCGAACGATAGTGGCCTGGAACGCCCTGCCTGTGCACGTGTTTCCTCCCACATATAATCCTGGGTTCTTTAAGCGGAGCGTGAAGAGGCACATCAGTAGGTCGTCAAGTTGAGGGCCACTCTCAATAGTAATGTGTGCTGTGAGAGTGGCCCACAATCGCTAGACGTCGTCACGACTTACCACCAGGCGGGCGGCGTCAATTTGGCGAACCAAATATAAAAAAAAAAAAAAAAAAAAAAAAATCTTTGATTTTGGGGAAAATACAGATATCACTGGGTGCTAGGTCCGGGCTATGCGCAGGATGGGTGACGAGTTGTACTTTTTCGGAAGCTAAAAATGACTTCGTTTTGTTGGCCGTGTGTGAAGATGCGTTGTCATGATGTAGGAGAACGCGGCTTTTGGGTCGTCTTTCGCGAACTTTTTCTAACACCCTGGGTAAACAAATGGTAGAATACTACTCGAAATTAACATTCTTTTGATCTTCAAGTGGAATTGTACAGATGGGACCCGTAGCTTAGAAAAAAAACGCAATCATTTTTTTACCAACGTTTCTCGCCTGCCTCACTTTTGTTGGCTTGTTCTCATTTTTAAATACCCATTCACAAGATTGCTGTTTTTTTTAGAGTTCAAAACAATAAATCCACGTTTCGTCTCCTGTGACAATGTCATAAACAGCATTAGAATGTCCGTGGTCGTACTTCAGTAGCATATGTGAGCACCATTCCACGCGAGCCCGCTTCTGCTCCGCTGTCAGTTCATGAGGGATCCAACGACAACAAAGTTTCCTAACTTTCAATTTTCGTGTAAAATTTTCTGGATTTGACTCATACCAATCCCCAATAGTCCTCGAATTGTCTCATAGGTAATCCGCGGGTTTCCTTCAATTAACCGCGTAACAGTACCCACATTATTTTCGTTGACGGCAGTTGAAGGCCGCCCTTCACGAAATTCGTCATGTAAAGAAACTCGACCTCTCTCAAATTCAGCAACCCATCGCCTGACGGTGCTCAAACAAGGTGCTTCTCTCCCAAAAGCATTTTGAAAACGAGCGGCACAGTCTTGCGGAGAGAGAGAACTTTTAAGATCATAAAAAATCATCGCTCTAAAATCTTTTCGACTTAATTCCATTTTCGTTGCATACGGAGAACTTTGATGTGTGATAAAAAACAATTGACAAATGATTTCCCGCCAATTGTTTTTTTATTACTAAGAAGGTTGTAACGTTTAAAAAAATATAAAATTAATAAAGAAATGTGTCGACAGGTGCACCGAGTACAGATGAAAATGATTGTCCATTATAAAAGACACAAACCTCAAATGTACCAGGAATACATAACAACATAAGAGCCTTCAAGATTAGAGAGACTGACCATAATATAAATCCATAAAATAATAATATTTTAAAGGGTTATAAAATCAAACATTGAAGTAGTACCACGGGAAATTTTTTCTTCCCATAGTAAGAAAAGCCAGTCCTCTTGGTGACGTGTTTAATTTAAGTTGGTTGGGTTTTACGGCCTTTATTTTCCACTGTACCATCAAGGGAACAGCCAAGAGTACACAGGAAAAAAAGGGGAATTAGTTACTAAGGAAATATCTATAGGCCATTTCATGGAGAAATTACGTTAATACTTTCCTTTTTTTTTACTGGCAATTAATAGTTCAATAAAACATGTAGTTTATACCTTAATACGAGTATATATGTTATTTATTATATACGTCTGCACGCAACTATACTTACTAGGGGTTGGAGCATAAGGACCTATTAGTACCCCACGCTTCACCCAGGTGGAGATCCTAGGTGAAGCACGGTGCTGTACCCCATCTAAGAGCTCTATATATTTTATGCATATAGTTTGTAGAAGTTGCTAGTATGCCTCAATATTGTTGTTGTAAAACATAACTGAAAGATGCTTGTCGCCGTATTTTCATCACAATCTACTATTATCATAATGAGCAATTTTTATTCGGAAACTTTTTCCCGAAGGTGGAACTGCAGGCAACAGTTAAGTAGTGGTAATTATGTAAAGAGCGTCATCGGCGAATCTCTGAAATGGCTGGACTGATATTAAAAGGACTTTCACTGACAGATAGGTAGTTAAGTAGCTAATGTTATAAGGAGTAAAACTACAACTCTTTATCCCTGTGGGAATTGGAGACTAATAAATAAAAAAGACAACAAAACCGGCCAAGTGCGAGACGGACTTCCGCACAGAGGGTTCTGTATCATAACCCTTCAATATTTATTATTTTCTGGTATTTTTTGTTGTAGAGGCAACAGAAATACATCATCTCTGAAAGTTACAACTTTCTTACTATCACGGTTCATGAGATACAGTCCAAGACAGACGGACGGACAGCGAAGTCTCAGTAATAGGTTTCTCGTTTTACTCTTTGAGTACGGATCCCTAATAAACGGGCAAAACCGTGGGTATCTGTTAGTTTAATAAAATTTCCAGATTTTCCTTTTGGCTTTTCGATTATCAGCAGAGATACTAGACATGTCACAACTGTTTACCATATCTGTACAACGGAAATATCGGCGACAAGATTTATCAGAAAGATTTGGTGATACTGGAGAATAGTGAGATGATGATTGATTGATTGAACAATATGATGATACCGAGAGTTGTATCACGATACTACTTATCAGTTCAAGTGGCTATTGTCACGAGGTCCGACAGTCTGTGGCTATTGATTGTGGAAGCAGGAGATGGCGGCACTAAAGATCTTATTTGGTAAGAGAAAACTTTACTACTTACTTACACACACATATATCACGCCTATATCCCCGAAGGGGTAGGCAGAGGTGCATTACACACCCACAATTTGCCATTATTTTTAGTCCCACGTAATACGGCAAGCCTATTGCCGTCACCGGGCACATTTATAATGGCACATTTATATTTATATTATGTCCAAAATGGCCGAACGAATTTAAAAAAAAGTAGCAGCTATATTGTAATTTTGAAAAAAAATTGAAACCCGTTGCCTCGCGATGAATTGGTGATGAAAGGCAACAAAATCTTACGTGCAGCCGCTGTGGCACAGACAATTAAAGTCCTGGGCGTCTCGGACTATAAACTACTACTTACTTTTTGGCTAATGTTTGAACTGCAGAGATTCTATTTAGTGGTTTATAACATAATGTCCTGGCTGTAGGATTATTGGTTTGAATTACAGTGGTTAAGGAATTATGATTTAGTTAATGACAACAGGCTTACCCTCTATTACACTGATAACCCCTTCGGCCAAATTCCCAAAGGAACGCATTATCTACCGGGATAAAAGGTAGGTAGCATATGTTTCGAAATACTTATTTTTACTTATTTATAATACTTATTTATACACACACACACACATACATGGGGCACACTAAAAGTTTTGCACTTCTAGCTAATCGGAACTACTTGAATTTCGAATGTTGTATTTTTTTAAACGTTGCAACCTTCTTAGTAGTAAAAAAAAACAATTAGCAGGAAATCATTTGTCAATTGTTTTTTATCACACATCAAAGTTCTACGTATGCAACGAAAATGGAATTAAGTCGAAAAAATTTTAGAGCGATGATTTTTTATGATTTTAAAAGTTGCCGCAAGACTGTGCCGCTCGTCTTCAAAATGCTTTTGGGAGAGAAGCACCTTGTTTGAGCACCGTGAGGCGATGGTTTGCTGAATTTGAGAGAGGTCGAGTTTCTTTACATGACGAATTTCGTGAAGGGCGGCCTTCAACTGCCGTCAACGACAATAATGTGGCTACTGATAAGCGGTTAATTGAAGAAAACCCGCGGATTACCTATGAGAATATTCGAGGACTATTGGGGATTGGTATGAGTCAAATCCAGAAAATTTTACACGAAGAATTGAAAGTTCGGAAACTTTGTTGTCGTTGGATCCCTCATGAACTGACAGCGGAGCAGAAGCGGGCTCGCGTGGAATGGTGCTCACAGATGCTACTGAAGTACGACCGCGGACATTCTAATGCTGTTTATGACATTGTCACAGGAGACGAAACGTGGATTCATTGTTTTGAACCTGAAAAAAAACAGCAATCTTGTGAATGGGTGTTTGAAAATGAGAATAAGCCAACAAAAGTGAGGCAGGCGAGAAACGTTGGTAAAAAAATGATCGCGTTTTTTTTCTCAGCTACGGGTCCAATCTGTACAATTCCACTTGAAGATCAAAAGAGTGTTAATGCCGAGTGGTATTCTACCATTTGTTTACCCAGGGTGTTAGAAAAAGTTCGCGAAAGACGACCCAAAAGCCGCGTTCTCCTACATCATGACAACGCTTCTTCACACACGGCCAACAAAAACAAAGTCATTTTTAGCTTCCGAAAAAGTACAACTCGTCACCCATCCTGCGCATAGTCTCGACCTAGCACCCTGTGATTTCTGTATTTTCCTCAAAATCAAAGATTTGATGAGAGGTTTCACTTTTACCAACTCCGAAGAGGCAGTGATAGCGTTCAATCAGCACGTAGAAAACATGCCTTCAGATCTGTGGGCCTCCTGTTTCAAAAAATGGTTCGATCGCATGAAAAAGTGTTTAAAATATAAAGGAGAGTATTTTGAAAAGCAATAAACATAATATTTTGGTTTTAACATGTTGTTTTTTTAAGTTACGCAAAACTTATAGTGTGACCTACGTATCACACCTATTAGGCAGAGAGTGGAGAGGATAGTGCATTAGTACAATTTGCCAGAATTTTTTGTCCCACGTAAAGATTATGATTTTGTGATTATATATACCTACTTATAATCACAAAAATTCATTAGGTAGGTATTGTTAAATACCTGGACCGGGATTAAACCGTAATGTTTTTCTTATAAGTAGAATGCTTTAACCATGCAGCTGCTTAATGGTTTTAAGCAAAGTGGCCGCTTTTAAAGATATAGGATCTTTGGTAGTCTATGTTACACGCTATTCAACTATTTACTTTAAGTACTTTCCTATTAGTCTGAGGTTACTTACTTATAATTTGTGATCAGCCCTGCTATCACTGGGTGCGCGGGCGCATTCAGTAGAAGTATCCGTGAATGGACCGCGAGGGGCTGATATCACACTTGACCTGGAGCCTGTCACGGCAGGAGGATTCAACGTAAATCTAGTTCAAGGTAACATTAAATTACTTAACTAACATTAAATACTAAATCTAGAAATCACAGGTAGATGAAAATAGGGTAATGTTTGGACCAATTTTACTAATTATTTTTTTCCTGCGTTTGTGGTTTTCTGGAGAAGGTGGCTCCATGAATTAGTTCCTACTTACATCCAACACAGGTTTTAATCTACAATATCAAAACCAGAAAGCAAAATCTTTCAGGATCCGACAGGAGAACTCTCGCCAGAATAGGACGGACTCTATACTCTCCATACGTCGCTGAAGAAGTGGAGAATGGTGTTCTAATCAGTATTGGTACCACGAATCTGACAGTGACCACTTTGTACGATCAGAGTAAAGCTGCCATGGGTATTAAGTTCAATTGGGTTGCTGATCCAGCGATAAGGCTTGAAGACTGTATTGATTTTGGTAAGTTCCAAACGTACCTATACTTTAAATATTAAGAAAGAAATTATAAATAGATCACAAAAACTGATGTCATCGGCGGGATTCGAACCCACGGCATTTCCCTAACAGGGGGACTGCTCTGCCAACTGAGCTACGATGACCACTACCGACAACATCGAATTTTTGCTTCATATCATATTCATAATTTCTACATCGCGCTATTAAGGTTAGCTAGTAGTACCTATACTTACTTACTAGAGTTATTGAGACCGCGAATCAGCAAGCGTAACGGTGGTAGAGTAGATACTCTCCCTGAACCGAAGAGAAATGGTGATTATACTTATGTGGGTTATTGTACAACATCCTACACAACCCTTCCTATCCGTCCTATCTACGGGAGAGATGTGACCTACACGGGGCATCAGGTCGCACCTGATGCCCCTTGTAGGTCACATCTCCAATACCGCCTATTCTGTCCCTCTCACAAATCCGGCTTCTACTCCTACTCCTTCACTGTTCATGCGGTCAAGCTGTGGAACGCACTCCCACCGAACATACAGCGCTGCAACACTATCTTCACCTTTAAGAGGAAAGTGAAAGAGCACTATCTCTCCTCTCTGTCTTGACTATTTTATATATATATATGTAATGAGGGGCTCGTGGTCTAGTGGTAACCGACAATATTAATACTTTGCACAGGTTAAGCAACATCTAGTCCGGCCGATCCTAGGATGGGTGACCAATTCTTAAGACACTGAGAACCCTCTGTGCCTCGGAGAGCACGTTAAGCCGTCGGTCCCGGTTGTCATACGAACATCTATGGCAGTCGTTAGGGGTAGTTGGAGCCCTTAAAAATCCGACCGGTCTAACTACAGAACTTCGATATCGCCCATGGGTTGTGAAAGTCAGATGGCAGTCGCTTCACGGAAAATATCGAAGTTCAGCCGAATCACAGTTAGACTGGAAAGCCGACCCCAACTGAGTTGGGAAAAGGCTCGGTGATTGATGATATATATGTAATGTGTATGAAGTAATTAATATGTAGATTAAGTATATATATTTTATATGTGTATATGGATTTATGTATGGTATATAAGGTCGTTTATGGGGTTAGAAGTTTTAGGACTACTTCTCCATAAGACTAGATAGTAATATGACTAGTTCGCTATAGGGCTAAATCTCGATATGACTACATCGTGTATGGACTAGATCTCATTTGGATTAAATAGCCATTGGCCCAGATAGGGTATAGACAATATTGTCGTTTTTTTTCAGAAGTACAATATTATCACCAAAATTTAATGACCGACAACGCGTTCGCAGTATGTTTTGTTTAAAATACCAGATAAATACATCAAATTTGATTATGTAATATGTATAAAAAAGCTTGTGACCGACACTAGGGAACTTTCTCCTACTATAAAACAACAAAACACAACAGAAACTATAAATGCAGAAATAAAATATGCAAATAAGTTTGATAGTTCATTGATAGACTTTTAACTAAATTTATTTTTATAAGCATATATAAGCATAAGTCTCTAACGGGAGCCAGTGGAACGCGGTCGTTCCCTTCTGCGAGCAGGTAATGCTCGTGAAGGAGGCGGCCGGTACGGTGAGGGAGCGTACCCTCCCCGCTGAGTTCCTAAGTGTGTGGCGAGGGCGCTGCAGACGTGACTACGCCCAGCACCATCGACCTCCATGATTTGTGCCTGAGGATAATGGATTAGCAACCCACCGTCCTTACAGAAGCAGGCAAGAAGGGCTGCGTGATTTGGGGCTACACCCCACGCACACCTTCACTCACCGACGCAGGATAAAACCCGACCCCAAAGATGCGGGGTAACACCCGACCACCACGCAGTCGCCACACAGGTGGCCAAGTTCCGCCAGGCGCCACTGGGAATTCTTTCAGTGTCTACCTGAGGCACTTGGCAATTGACGTAGGCGAGGCCGCGGGAGAACGCGGATTTAAAAAAAAAAGGGTTTCAGGAACTCATTGGTAAGTGGCCAGCGCGCTTAACAATGAGTTCCTTATCAATGAAGTATGGTGAAGTGTAAGGTTGAAGAGCCACTTTTCGATGCCATTGTACGTCATTTCGATATTAAGTCAATCTGATAACAAGACATATGGATATTTTATGGTCGAATAGCTATCTAGTCTAAATGCGATGTAGTCATATTGAGATTTAGTCCTATAGCGAACTAGTCATATTGATACCTTGTCTTATCGAGAAGTAGTCCTAAAGCTTCTATCCCGGTTTATGTATGTAGGTATACGTACGCGCATTCGTAGTACGTGTATGTATTTAAGTATGTATGTATTGTATTTTAAAGTAAGCTCATCGACCTGCGCACACTTCATACTTTTCTTCAACTAAGTATCTCCTTCCCTTGGCCCACTGGAAGAGATTTCTTAGAAATAAGTGGTGCCTTTGTACTAAAATTCTATCCTACAGTTCTTATCTCGTTCTTCCTTCTTGCGTGTACATAAATAAATAAATAAATAAATAAAAAATAAGACAGTGCATCGATAACGATAGTTTTCCTTTTATGGACAAGTTATTGATTTCTCTGATTCACCTGCCAAAAGGCAGTTTGATTTGGTGCTTTTTGGATTGGTTCTAAAGACTGCTTGGCGATTAGATCAAGCCAGTCCATATAAAAATATCACAAGACCTTATCGGAGTTGTAACCGTTCTGTTCTAGGTTCCAACCACTGGTACGCGGGTCCAATGCAATTAAACCAAGTCTTCCCAATAGAAAATGCACCTCAAATGTACTCAGCAAGTTACAACAAAGAAAATGACAACGGCGCTATTATGGAAAGATACTGGTTGAACTCTGCAGGAGATTACATATACGTACACCCAGAAGTTCCCCTATTCGTTGACTACAAGAATCTCTATAACAACCATCTTTGTTTTGGAGCCCAGATTGCAAATCCTTACTCAATAAAACGGACCAGACTGGTTTTAGCCTACGACCTCTGGCTTCTACCAGATGTGAAATCAGCTCACAAACATGCAGTTGAAAATTATTTAGGCAAACCTTCGGATATTCCTGATGAACACATGGTTCGGAATCCAATTTGGTCTACTTGGGCTCAGTACTCGAGAGATATCAATGAGGAGAACCTCTTGGAGTACGCGCAACAAATTATCGATTACGGTTTTAACAGTTCCCAGTTTGAAATCGATGATCAATGGGAATTATGTTACGGTTCTTTGACTGTGAACGAGGAAAAGTTCCCAGATTTTCGTGGAACGGTCAGAAGTCTCAAGGAGTTGGGATATCGAGTCACAATCTGGGTGCATCCGTTTATCAATCTGAATTGTGATCCTTGGTACTCTGAAGCGTTGAGCTATAAGTAAGTACCTGACGAGCTACCGGCTTAAGTAAAAGGACCTCTCTATTGTTCTTCTTTAAAATTTCTTTAATTAAAAATTAAAATTAATGGTAGTAACGAAACAAACGCCCATCGAATGGTATTTTGATTATTGGGATTATTTAATAACACCCTCGACCCTTATCGACGATCCTCCTCTCGAACTCGATAGAGAATTGGCGTAACTTTAACCGTTAACGCGGGACAGGTATATTTTGACCCGTTGTTGCCACATTCTCTACTGCTATTGGTCGTAAAACGTATCGATGTACAAGCTTCCTCGATTAACAGGCTATCCAAAGCTTTCCAGTAGTTCCCTAAAACTTGATGATATTAGTTAGATAATAGAGAGAAGAAGAAGATAACTGATGTTAAATACTATCTTCTAGCTACTTGGTGTTAGACGAGTCAGGAAGTCCCAACACTACCTGGTGGAACAATAACGGTACCGTGGCTGGGTACATCGACTTCACCAATCCCCGAGCAGCTCAGTGGTGGCTCCTTCGAGTCAGTGCTTTGTTGGAGAACTACGATATTGATAGCGTGAAGATCGATGCTGGAGAAGCCAGCTTCGCACCAGAGGTAAAACCTATAACTATCCGAATTCTCATGAAACGTATCAGTGTGCCCATCAGGGAACTATCGGTGGGCCTCTGCATGGTAGACTATGGAACCGTCCTCACGGTATATGCTGTTTGCTTATATAAGCTCTACTATACAAGTTAGTCAGTATTTTCAGGGAGCTGATGTGATGTCCCTGACGACTTATGTCTATATTTAAGTTTATCTTCTCTACTCCCTAAAAATACTTAGTACAGTCTTATAATAAGACTTACTTGATAAAGAGAAGAATTAGAATGAAGAGTTTTCTTTTGTTATTTCAGGTATCTGTTCTGAATGGTGATATTGAACTTCAACCCCATATTCTCGTTCAAGAGTATGCCAAGACAAGCGCGCTTTTGGGTAATATGGTAGAAATCCGATCGGGTTTCAGGTAATTGTTTTTTGACTTAAATTATAACCAGATAATTTGCCCATGTAGTATGAATAGTAAGGCTGTTTGTCCACCGCCGCCGTCACCGGGACGCCACCAAGAACGAGATTATTTCTGGCCGAAATCAAATTGACGTGACGGCGATCGTTTTGTCCACCACGACGATCTCGGTTGCTCAGTCAGTTTGTATAATTTTATGATAGTCAAAACAAAAACCGGGTGAACGGCGCGGTGCGACGGAAGTGTGTGGATAAGAACAAACGTGTTTTGTATGTTTGCATGTATGTGCCGGCACATCGGCCCATCATAAAACCGTGCCGAGTTCTAGCGGTCACGCCGAACTACTCGAAACATATCGGCGGCCGGGATGACGGCGCTCGGGTGACGGGTGTGCGGTGGACACATTAGTCCGATCAATTTAGACCAAAAAATGAGAGTGAAGGTGCATAAAGTCCCAATAAGCCAACAAGCTGAAAATCAGTAAAATTGTTCAAAATATAATTTAAAAGTTCCCCATCATTCCCGTGTATGGAAAAAAATTATTCCAGGTCAAAGGTAAAAAAATGAGTTTTTCGCAATTTTCAGCAAAACGGTAAGTTTTATCATAAAAGTACCCTAAACAAAAATTGTAGATCTTTAAATTATCTATAAAAATGTCATAATACTTTTTTCCTACGAGCCACAGTTTCTGAGATATAACGATTCAAAAAGTTGTAAAAGTTGTTATCGTCATAATATGCATGAGTACGCCACGTATATACGTCTCTAGAGTTGTTATATTATGTTAAAATATTTTTCTATCGGTCATTGTAATTTATACTTAAAATATAAAATATACATTAGTTATAACTATAAGAATATTAGGTAATATTAAACCCAGTCCCTTAATTTATACGCCAGTGTAAGTTTGTTATAATTATGTTTTGAACAATTTTACTGATTTTCAGTTTGTTGGGATTTTATGCACCTTCGAATGTCTAAATTGACCGGACTACATGGCCATAGTAAATGTAGGTATCGCTAAATCGGCGCCGTCATTTCGTTCTCGGTGATGACGTCCCGGTGATGGTGGCGGTGGCGGTGGACAAATGGCCTAATGGGAAATCTCTTTTATTTGTTTTAGAACATTAGATTTTTTTACTTAGGAAGGTAGAACGAAAATCTCAACCGTTGGAATGTATCTGCTGATCAATAAAAATGCTTGTAATATTCCACAGAACCCAAGACCTTCCAATTTACGTCCGGATGGTAGACCGTGACTCTATTTGGGGACTAAACAATGGCCTTTCCACAATAATCACAACAACCTTCCAAATGAACCTGAACGGTTACCCATTCGTCCTCCCTGACATGATTGGTGGAAATGGCCTGAATTTAGACCACGAAGAGTCTGGTCTTCCTACGAAGGAACTCTTCATTCGATGGGTGCAGGCGAACACGTTTTTGCCTGTTATGCAGTTCTCATTTACTCCTTGGAACTTTGATAATGAGGTAAGACGCATCTATCAGACTATCAGGGATATGATGGTATCATCTTAAGGTGACAGAGGTTGTCATTTCCAGAAAAAAGGACACTACGAAAATAATAATTTAAATTACGATTACCTACATTATATCAAGAGATTTGCATGAAAAATTAACCATTATAAGGTACTTACAGTTTACGAGAGATAAGCGGAGCTTTGCATTTGTGTGAGTGCAGCATACGTAAACGTATATGTGACCTCTTTTACTCACGCGTGTTGTACACACAGCTCCACATTTACCCTACTTTTCGTGGTCACTCACACAAATGCAAAGCTCAGCTTATCCCTCTAGAACTGTACCTGGTACCTACTAATCTATAAAATTAAAAAACATAGCTTCATGACAAAGATGGTTCATGAATAAAAGATTTACATAATAATAGGTGGTAACTGTCATATTATAATACCAGTATAGGTATCTAGTTATATTACTTTAACTGAATTTAAAATTTACATTTTATTCAGTAAAATTAAGACATTTAAAATATTAACTGAAAAATATTTTAAAAATAACTGCGACTAGCGACTCCACCTACATAGAATAGGTACTAAAGTCTTTTCTACTTCCCACACAGCAGGGAGGAACACATGTCTTAAGACTGGTAAAAAGAGCTATTATGATTGTAATGTTTCATGGAAATGCGATCAAAGGGACACACATAAACGTTCGGGTGTAGGTATAGGATACCTAAGGATAGGATTCTTCTTTCTTTAAAAATGTGGCTCCATCGATATTTATCGATGATTCGTCAATGTCAAGGTAATGCTTGATTAGTTGATAGTCCCGCACAGAAGAACTAGTTATTCCTAACTAGCTCCAGGTGCAGGACAAGAAAAGTTGTTCGGTATGAGAGAGTCTGGAAACCCGATTTTTGCGGAGCGTCAGAGGTAACCTAAAAGCCACATGCGCTCAGCAAAAATCGAACTTCCAGGGATAGGATTACCTAAGTTTAGCAGTAATACTGACGTCTGATCCTATGTTATAGACAGTTGAAATAAGCAGACAATACGTGGACTTACATGCGGAGTACGCTGACGTCATCATAGCTGCCATGACGACAGCTGTCAGTGACGGAAGTCCTGTCAACAAACCGCTCTGGTGGGTGGACCCAGCTGATGAGGAGACATACGGTATTTGGGATGGTGAGGACATTACCGCTTATCTGTACTATTCCTTATACTACATAGGCCACTCTTTTTATTTGCATAAGTTATGCTTAATTATACAAAAAAAAAGAGTGGCCGTGAGATATCTTGCCAGATCCTTACTCATAAGCTCTATCTGTTGGTTTGCGAATCGGATAATAAATATAAATATATATATATAATATAATAATAAAGATAAAACTTAGGTACCAAAATGTAAATATACATTCGTGTACATTTTTAAATCATTTATAATGACGTTCATTAAAGTGTCGTCATGCGACATAAAAGAATAAATAAGTATTTATTGTGAGTTTCGAAATACTTGTGTTGTACATACATATAAAATTGTATACTATTATTACATTAAGTATACATATGGTAGTTGATACCATAATAAAGAGAGGTACAGAAAAACTTCGAAATAAATATATTATGAAGATCGTAGAAATATTTAACCCGAGCTGGCATCGGACCCAGGCAGGACCTCTGGAGTAGATAGCACTCCCACTCAGGTTGTACGTTCAAGCAACACGAGCCAGTCAGTTATATACAACACACACACACACACACACATATCGCGCCTATATCCCCGAAGGGGTACGCAAATTGCCAGTATTTTTAGTCCCACGTAATAGGGGGCAAGCCTATGGCCGTCACCGGGCACATTTATAATAGGTTATGTCCAAAATGGCCGAATAAATTTAATAAAAAGTAGCAGCCATATTATAATTGAAAAAAAAATTAAACCCGTTGCCCTGCGATGAAATGTTGATGAAAGGCAATAAAATCTTACGTACCAGCCGCTATGTTACAGCCAATTAAAGTCCTGGGCGTCTCGGACTTTTATACAACAACAATAAAATATATTATTATCCATTTTGCACTTATTCCAGAATACCTTCTCGGCGAAACAGTGCTAGTCGCTCCAGTATTAACAGAAGGTGCTACTTCCCGAGACGTTTATATCCCAGCTGGGACCTGGTTCGAGGAAGGTGACCGCAACAGGACCGTCGTAGGTCCCACCTGGCTGACCAACTACCCTGCACCTCTTGATACCCTGCCATTCTTTGTTAGAGACCCTATCAGTGCGCCAAGTTCTGGTATAAGACTTCTGAGTTCTGTGTTATTGGTACTCATGGTAGCTGTTCTAAATTTAAATTAAATAGTGTTTACAGAATAAAAATAATAAATAATGTATGTACTTATTTCTTTTTCTTAATTCTAATGTATTGTAAATATTATTGATACAATAAATAATTGATTACCTACTTTTTTATTTTCTTTTTAGGGTTCCGTACCTAAAGGGTAAAACGGGAACCCTATTACTAAGACTGCACTGTCCATCCGTCTGTCACCTGGTTGTATCTGAAAAGGTAAAAATTATTGAAAGTTGAAATTTCACAGATTATGTATTTCTGTCGCAGCTATGACAACAAATACTAAAAAAGAATATCTATATATACTACTATTATAAAGAGGAAAGATTTGTTTGTTTGTAATGAATAAACTCAAAAACTACTGTGCCGATTTCAAAAATTCTTTCACCATTGGAAAGCTACATTCACCTTGAGTAACATAGGCTACTTTTTATCCCGATAATGTGTTCCCACGGGAACCGGGAACGAGTAAACTAAATCACGCGGGCGGAGGTGCGGCGATCCGCTAGTAAGAAATATTTTAGTGGGCTCCCATACAACAAACGTGATTTTTTTTGCCGTTTTGGTACGGAACGTTATGGCCGGTATTTTTGTATTAGATTAGAAGCAGATTGGTTAGTATTAATGCTTACTTATATCTAAGTATTTACTTTAGCGCACCTAGGTACCGAAATACAAATATTACCTACCTACTTATCTTATTTGATGAGGCTTGCAATGACAAGAATCTATACAAGTAAGAAGGTATTACATGGGGCACACTAAAAGTTTTGCACTTCTAGCTAATCAGAACTATTTGAATTTCGAATGTTATATTTTTTTAAACGTTGCAACCTTCTTAGTAATAAAAAAAAAACAATTGGCGGGAAATCATTTGACAATTGTTTTTTATCACACATCAAAGTTCTATAGGTATGCAACAAAAATGGAATTAAGTCGAAAAGATTTTAGAGTGATGATTTTTTATGATTTTAAAAGTTCTCTCTCTCCGCAAGACTGTGCCGCTCGTCTTCAAAATGCTTTTGGGAGAGGAGCACCTTGTTTGAACACCGTGAGGCGATGGTTTGCTGAATTTGAGAGAGGTCGAGTTTCTTTACATGACCAATTTCGTGAAGGGCGGCCTTCAATTGCCGTTAACGAAAATAATGTGGCTACTGTTAAGCGGTTAATTGAAGAAAACCCGCGGATTACCTATGAGACAATTCGAGGACTTTTGGGGATTGGTATGAGTCAAATCCAGAAAATTTTACACGTAGAATTGAAAGTTCGGAAACTTTGTTGTCGTTGGATCCCTCATGACCTGACAGCGGAGCAGAAGCGGGCTCGTGTGGAATGGTGCTCACAGATGCTACTGAAGTACGACCACGGACATTCTAATGCTGTTTATGACATTTTCACAGGAGACGAAACGTGGATTTATTGTTTGAAAATGAGAACAAGCCAACTAAAGTGAGGCAGGCGAGAAACGTTGGTATAAAAATGATCGCGTTTTTTTTTCAGCTACGGGTCCTATCTGTAAAACAATTCCACTTGAAGATCAAAAGAGTGTTAATGCCAAGTGGTATTCGACCATTTGTTAACCCAGGGTGTTAGAAAAAGTTCGCGAAAGACGACCCAAAAGCCGCGTTCTCCTACATCATGACAACGCTTCTCCACACACGGCCAGCAAAACAAAGTCTTTTTTAGCTTGCGAAAAACTACAACTCGTCACCCATCCTTCGTATAGCCCCGACCTAACACCCTGTGATTGTGTTGATATGTATTTTCCCCAAAATCAAAGATTTGATGAGAGGTTTCACTTTTACCAACTCCGAAGAGGCAGTGATAGCGTTCAATCAGCACGTAGAAAACATGCCTTCAGATCTGTGGTCCTCCTGTTTTTAAAAATATTTCGATCGCATGAAAAAATATTTAAAATGTAAAGGAGAGTATTTTGAAAAGCAATAAACATAATATTTTGGTTTTAACATGTTGTTTTTTTAAGTTACCTACGCAAAACTTATAGTGTGACCTACGTATAATATAATATTTACAAGGAACAGGAAAATAAAATTAAGAAATACTTTAAAAAACTAAAAACTAAAGTAAAATAAGTAAGAAGGTATGTTCTACTTATAGCTTGCGCCATATTTGAAATCCGAATATTTATTTTATTAAGTCTAGTTTTGTCACCCTCACCTACAATGCCAATTTTACTCAAAGTGCCTGGAAACAGCCAGCACAGGCTCACTCCCTATTACGTGAGATTAACAATGTCTGGCGAAATGTGGGCATAAAACATGCTCTTCGGGGATAAATACCTGATTTAGTGTGTGTAAGTTGTGTTATCCGCTGGAAGACGTCCGGACTAAGGAGATTGGATTCTGGATACTTAAATAAAAAGCCATGTAAGTAAATCCGCGGGCATAAGCTCGTGTTGAAACTGACTCTCATTGAAATTACATACCTATCTATTAAACTATTACTTTGTTAAATTCAAACAATGGGTAATTTATAACTAAACGTCACTCAACATCTGTGAAGTTTTTCACTCACGAAAACCATTTGCGAAGATTAAAAATAACTCCTAAGTATATTCAGACCGAATTTATTAGGATACAAAAATACGACGAAACGCTTCGATAAAAGGTAGATAGGGGCTTTTTAGACGAGCGTTTTTTTTTGTCAGACAACGGACCGTTAGGGGAGGTCGCGGTGCATTCGGAGTAATTTGTTTGCCGGACCTATGTCCGGTGCATGTACAAACATGCACTAAAAACCATACACCACCGTGAATCCGGTGAACACAGCGGTCCGTTGTCCGCGCCCCAGATGTCATGTATTGATAAGGTTTCCCGAATTTCGATGTCAAAGAAGGTCAAAGACTTGATCCTTTTTCTAACGAACGAAATTCAGTGCACTGATGTGTGTCTGTTTGGTCCGAGTTTTCACCCGTTAGGTACATACCGGACCAGTAATGTTTTCCAATTTATTTTTCTAGTTGTTTCTGGTTGCATAGAGAGCATGTTTCAGCGGCCTTTTTGGGCTTGATTAGTATCTAAGTTTCACTTGTTGGTGATTCAGGTAGGTAACTAGATGAGGTCTGAGTTCAACTTACGCCAAAAATAAATTGGCGCAGAATTAAAATTGTTTTTCGTTACTTTCTAGTAACCTCTTGTAACACACACTAAGTATACATAATATGCAATTTCGTATTTAATGATCCTGCCTACCCCAACCAGACGTTGTATAAGAATTACGTTTAAATTACATAGTAAATTCTTGATTTAACGACAATGACAATGTCTAGGAATAAGTAATTAAAAAATCAACATTGTTTTTGTATTAAGTATTTATTTTTTCGTGTAGCATTCTCATGTCCTTCATCCTGCCAAGAGCTGTCAACGACGCGACGTAAGTACGAACAAGGAAGTAATATCGTGTGTGCTGTTTATTTCAGTATCCTTAGCCTAGTCGGAGAAATAAGCGTCTCTAAGATGCTCGTCCGCATTTTGTGTGAGTAATTTTGTTTATTTTTTTTAATGTGATAGACTCAGAGACTTGGGATGCCGCTCGCTTTGGTAGACTTAATTGGACCTTTTTTTATTTTTAAATGGTATTTATCTCTATATATAAAAATGAATCCCTATTTCCCTTGGTCACGCCATCACGCGTGAACGGCTGGACCGATTTCACTTATTCTTTTTTTGTTGTGTGCGTAATTATTAGGAGAAGGATCTTATGGAAGAAAAAAAGTTATGCGGAACATTAGAAAAATTAATGCGGTACGAAGTTCGCCGGGACAGCTTGTTTACAATAAGAATTACAATTATACATAATTATATAATAAAAATATTTATATTACAAAATATCGTTTAAAAAATCCTCCGCGTCATTGGCGACTGGGAAGGTTACCAGAATGCTTCTGCTTTTTTACATTATGATAAATAGTTAAACTTTTTTTATTTTCCTGCGACACTTGATTAGTTTTTCGCCACGTTTTGATAGCTTGATTTTTTTACGAGATGACAACTAATTAATCTTTTTTTTTTTACTTTGTTATCTATATTAAAAACTAGACGCAATTACCTCTCATTTTATTTTATTCTTTTAGGAAAACTTACAGCTAAAATACAAAACAAAACAAAGATTACACAATAAGGCCAATTAATCAAGTAAATGTAGTAATTTCATTATGGTAGACAGTGCAATTGGTACAATTTAGGTAGGTAATAAATCATAATAATTCAATAACGCAACGTCTATCGGATCAAGTGCGGGTTATACAAAGTGGTCATAAATGTTGGATAATGCCGTGCTTGAAAGGCTTCGCTTAGATTTGCAGGGTAATCCTGGTATCACAATACGTACATCATCAGGTACACGTTCCTACTATTTCCACACAATGTCCCACTGATGATGATTTATTGGATACCAGGGTTACCATAGATAACAAACAACTAGCTTTGTGTAACGTAGCTACGTAGCACCCGTAGTCAAAATTGCAGATCAGATTTTGTTAAAAAAAAGTTTTTGTAAGCTGCAAACTTTTATGAGTTTTTTTACAGTGTGTTTGTTGTATGGAATGCCCATTACCAAGCGTCCCAGGTTCGCCTGTCGTAAATATAACCCCAGGGCACCAGCCGAGTGTATTGTCTGAATATGGAAGCAGGTTATTAAGAAAAAATCTAAGGGTCAATTTATACTAGCTCAGAGTCGAAGCGTATCGAAGCGTCAAATTCGTCCAAAGCCTCAAATATAAAGCGAAGCCGCGCAAACGTTGGTCACGCGCAGAAAGGTTAAAAAGACGCGCGCATTCTTCGGAATTCGCGCGTCTTTTTAACAACTCAGAAGTAATGTGTGCGTTACGCTGTGGAGCTAAAGTTGAATTTGTTATGTTCAGTTTTGGATAGATGCGTCGATGCGCTTCGATTCTGCGCTAGTATAAATTGACCCTAAATCTGTTATTTAGTCGACAGCAGATTTTGTCTGAACTGCGAGTTTTAATAACTTCGGTGCTGTTAGAATTAAGGAGCGAGTTAAAGAATGGTTATTGTTTTTCTGTACAAACCTAAGGGCTTTAAGGACTAGGTATTTACTTGTGGTACCCGATAAGCTTACCCTTTATTACAAGGGACCACCGAACCAAAACAACACACACATATCACCGAAGGGCAGAGGCGCCTTACACACCCACAATTTGCCAGCATTTTTGGTCCCACGTAATAGGGGGCAAGCCTATTGCCGTCACCAGGCACACATATAATGGGTTAAGTATATCCAAAACAGCCGAATGAATTTAATAGAAAGTAGCAGCAATATTGTAATTTTGAAAAAAAATAAATTGAAACCCGTTGCCTTGCGATGAAATGTTGTTGAAAGGCAACAAAATCTTACGTGTCAGCCGCTATGGCACAGCCAATTAAAGACCTGGGCGTCTCGGACTTATATAACTGTTAAGTAAAGACTCTTGGGTAGCGTGATTAAAATTATGTAATCAATTTTTAAACTTCCATACTTAGATACGTAATTATTTTAGAGATTAATTTACTTGGCGAAGTTCGGACTACCTCAAAAATCTCAAAATAAATGTCTGTTGGTCCGGTTTGACAGGGTAATAACTATTTATGTGGGAAAAATAAAATAGTGGTTTGTGTTATTTAGGTACCTACGTATAATTTTGCTTGCAATTTTTTCATACTTGCTCACCATTTAAACTTCTAGGAATATTTGGAAGTCTCAGAAAATTAACATCTAGCTTTTCTAGAGTTTTAATATATATCGAGAGTTATTTAAAAATGTGAATTCATTTTTATAATACTAGGTGACCCTGCAAACGTTGTTTTGCCATAAGGTCATCTGAATCACTTTAGGGGTTTCAAAATTGTTTACGACTAGAATCGGGCAAGCCGTTTCGGACGAGTTCGGTGACAAACACGGTGACACGAGAATTTTAATATATATTATAGACAAGCTACTGCTGTTCCGTCGATCTTCATACCGCGATCACTATCGATCAAATATGTTTTGGTATTATTTCCAAGGGGGACGCCGGCAACCGGATTTCGTCCATTTCCCCAATGTCTTTGGTATAGATCGATGGTGTATATGGCGTTGAGATAGCTATCGGCAGTTTGACGTAGATACCTACTACTCGATAGACTAATTTGGAGTAAGTAATAGGTACCTACCTACCTATATAAGTGGATACACATCCCAATCATTAGCCGATATTTCATTGTTTCTAGATATCAATTGCTTTGTAGACAATGGGACAAAAACTGCTCTTGTTTTCATGGGAACTTCAGTTAACGTGACATAGACAATTAGTTATGTTTTCAATCAATTCATTATTGTTCTTGAATACATATATACCAGTATAAATACATAGTTAAGTACCCTAGTATAGTATAGTCTATAACTTAAGGTGCCTTAGGCACTAAGGTCACCTTAGTGCCTAAGGCACCTTAAGTTATAGACTATAAATCACTTGTATATGAACCTTTCTTTTTTCTTTTTATACCGCGCTCGCTGCCGGGCGTCACTGGTACGCACGTAGATCACTGGTATACCTAACAACAAAACAATGAACTGATTTATGAAATGTTCTAATGGTATACCTATCATCCTTCCATGAACCAAACGTCAAAGACGCTCCTCGTTTTGTCATCCGAAATGAATCGGCAAAGAGTGAACATACGTAAGGTACAACGAAAGTAAACAGGTGAAAGCAAACTCGCAGCGCAGTGAGCATTTATTTTCGCCGAATAGGCTTGCCGCCTAGTACGGGGTCCCTACAAAATCATATATCAAAATGGGTATGTGACAGACAGACATATCACGCCTATATTACTGAAGTGGTAGGCAGAAGTGCAATAAACGCCCACACTTTATCGGTCTTACATAGTGCCGGCCATTATAGAATATTCAAAACCATTCTGTAATCTGTAATTCAAAGTAAAATTCCCACAGCAAGGACAGATGTATGTATCTACCTAGGTATAAATACATCTCTACAATCCGAGCGGGATGGGGATGGGATGTGTAAGTATTTAATTCACTTTGGGGATATATATGTACTCACCTATTTATCGACTGCCTCGGTGGCGCAGTGGTATGAGCGACTGCCGTCCCTGAGGTCACAGGTTCGATTCTATGTACCTATGTACCTATGTATAATATGTATCTATGTATTTAGAAATATATAAATATGTTTATCAGTCGTCTAGATCTCATAACACAAGCTTATATTAGCTTAATTTAAGCTAGATGACGTTGTGTGAGAATGTCCATAAATATTAAAGAAAATATATTAAAGAAATATATTAGTCAAATCGGTTTAGCCATTATGCGGTAGAATGTAGGTATTAGCTACCTATACAAGCTCTACGAAGTGCCAACAATTAAAAGTATCCATTATTTAATATTTTGTAGTGATATTCGCGTCATTGGCGCTTGTTGCGCATGCCGACGTAGAGATCTGTGTACTGAACGGGACGGCAGTACAGGCTGCGCTCCAGACTAACCCTATAGGAGGACTCAACATTCTGTTGGAAAGGAGTGAGTATTATCTAGCTATTTTCTTTAAGCACTTGAGTATGTAGCATTTATTTTAGGGTTCCGCTGTCCGTCCGTCTGCCACCAGGCTGTAGGTATCTCATGAACCTAGTTAGACAGTTGAAATTTTCAAAGATGATATATTTCTGTTGCCGCTATAACAACAAATGACTAAAAAACAGAATAAAATAAAAAAGTATTTAAGAGGTCTCCCATACAACAAACGTATTTTTTTGCCGTTTTTATAGATAATGATACGGAACCCTTTCGTGTGCGAGTCTGATTCGCACTAGACAATTTTACACATAAAACTGTTTCTTTGTATGTTTGTGTCTGCAGGATATAACGATTAACTGACAGTCTCTTTTGTAATATTTATGTTACTTAGTTCTTCTAGAATTTGCGTGTTTTCTCACGTTTATTATACGTATGTAGGTATATTTACAATTATCTAGTTCACATTGTTATACGGATCCGGAAACTACTATACTATACGCAACGAGTGAGGTAGGTATTATGTATGTAGGATCCGGACGCAAAATATCTTATTTAATTTTGTTCTTAAATTGAGTTAGTTAGTATTTTTTAGAGGGACTCGTGGCTAAGTGGTAACCGATTTGGTTAACATATTGCAAAATGTTAAGCAAAAACGTCAGAACAGTCGCTTTTGAAAAAATGTTAGACTGGAAAGTTAAGAAGGTTAGATTACGATTGTATTAGTTTACGATTCTTTCGCTTCCTTAACTACCATTAGTTCCATCTCTTTTGTTAACAGGAGGCCTTATAGAAGTGATAGCAGTAATAGGCCGTCGTACTGGCGCTGTGAAGGACACGGTGAAGACTGCGGAAGGAGACGTGGTTATCCAGTTCGAGGATGACACCACCGTGAGGATCAGTAGTGAGGAGATTGCTGGAGAGAGACAAGGTCATGTGCTAACTGTGACATGGGATTCTCCTAAGAAGGTCGCCTTGGAGGATTGCATTAACTTTAGTAAGAACATCACGATTTTAATTTAGGTTCAGTTTTTATTCCCCGTTTCTGAATATCTTTTTTTTTTTTTTTTTTTTTTTATATTTGGTTCGCCAAATTGACACCGCCCGCCTGGTGGTAAGTCGTGACGACGTCTAGCGATTGTGGGCCACTCTCACAGCACACATTACTATTGAGAGTGGCCCTCAACTTGACGACCTACTGATGTGCCTCTTCACGCTCCGCTTAAAGAACCCAGGATTATATGTGGGAGGAAACACGTGCACAGGCAGGGCGTTAAAAATATATCAGGCCTAGCACAGCCAGCATCAACTGCAATCACTTCCACTAATAATGCAGACAATTAATTTGTATTAATAAGAATTGTATCAATACAGGCACAAACCATTGGTACGGTGGTCCACAGCAAAAGCGCCAGTTTTGGCCAATAGAGAAATTGGTTCTTTCCAACTACTCCTACGTCACAAAGGGAGATGATAACTGTGGAGTCGCCGAACCTTACTGGTTGAGCTCGGAAGGTGTCTTCTATTACTTCGATAAGAAAGTCCCTCTGTTTGTCGATCAGAACCATCTCGAAGGTAACGCTGCTTGCTTCACAGCTGAGATTAAAAGGCCATATTCCCACAAAAGGAACAAAAATGATCTCGTTTACGCTATTGGGATCTTTGATGATGCTCGGAAGGCGCATGAATATGCAGTTGAAAGGTATTTGGGTAAACCGAGAGGGATACCAGATGAGAAAATGATTAAATACCCGATTTGGTCAACTTGGGCTAAATACAAAAATGCTATTAACCACAATGTAGTTCAGGAGTTTGCTGATGATATCACTAGACATGGGTTTCCGAACAGTCAGTTGGAAATTGATGATTTGTGGGAAGTATGCTACGGGTCGCAGACTGTGGATACTAGAAGGTTTCCGAATATGAAGAATACGATAGAAACGTTGAAGCAGAAGGGTTACAGAGTGACGATGTGGACTCATCCTTTCTTGAATAAAGGCTGTGAGCCTTGGTACTCATTCGCCAAAGAAAATGGGTAAGTTTATTTCGTTTCGTTTTCGTAAGTTCGTTTCGTTTATTATTAGGCAGGTAGGTACTTAAATATATGTATGTAAGATTCCTTATGAATCCCAAACCAACTTAAACCTTGCAAATGAAACACATGCCAAAGAATAATTTATATATCACCTTTGTGTAGTGCTCTGTGGTTGCGAAGCACATTGACACTTACCTCGTATGAGTCTTCATACCTACAGGAATCATTTTGATTGAATTAACTTACTGAATGTCCGCCTGTCAAATGAGCAGGAACCAGGAATTAATACGGCAATCAGTACAGGAAACTACTTATTCTCCAGATACCTAGTAGCATCAGAGTCAGGCAACTTGGAAACGAGCTGGTGGAACGACAACGGCACCACCACCGCGTATATAGACTTCACAAAGCCAGAAGCTCGCCAGTGGTACATGGACCGACTCCACGCGCTGAAGAACGAAATAGGAGTCGACAGTTTCAAGTTCGAGGCTGGAGAATCTAGCTGGTCACCGACGGTTAGTGTCTGATACCACAAATGAAAGAATGCAATACATAGGTAGTCATCCCATACTAAGAAATGGGGCCTTCCATAGCAATTTACGTGAAATTTCCAGATGTAGGTTATAGATTTCAATAAAGGTGGAAAGTTCTCAAGAAAGGATCAACTTATTTTTTTTAACTTAAATTGTATTTTTTTTATTTTTCGACAGGGTGAACCGATATCGATATTTTTTTATCGAAATTTAATATTTCCCGAACGGTTCCATTTTAATTTGGTACGTCCGGTAATTTGAAGTCGGTTTGAATAAGGTAACGTTTTACAGATCCCCGTTCTCCGAGGAGAAATCAGAGATCAGCCGGGAGTCATAACAGCTGATTACGTCAGAACTGTCGCTACTTTTGGCAATCTTGTTGAAGTCAGGACTGGATACAGGTAACCTAACTTAGGTAGATACTCTTTATAATATCAGCTATCTGCTAGTGAAAGTCCTGTTAAAATCGGTCCAGCCGTTTCAGACATTAGCCGAAACAAACAGACAGAATTTTCTTTATATTCTCTACTTTCATATCTTTTAGAAAATTATTACAAATATGATGTATCATCATCATTCACCGAGCCTTTTCCCAACTCAGTTGGGGTCGGCTTTCCAGTCTAAATGCGATTCGGCTGAACTTCGATATTTTCCGTGAAGCGACTGCCATCTGACCTTCACAACCCATGGGCGATATCGAAGTTCTGCAGTTAGACCGGTCGGATTTTTGATTTAGGGCTCCAACTACCCCTAACGACTGCCATAGATGTTCGTATGACAACCGGGACCGACGGCTTAACGTGCTCTCCGAGGCACGGGAAACGGGAACAAATATGATGTATATGAATATAATATATTGTTGAATATATAATAATATATTGTTATATGAATAAATTAATAATATCAAAGTAAAAAGTTATGTTGATTTGTAATCAAAAACCGACACTTTAAAATTTTATTTATTTACAAGCGGACTCCCTCGGCTTCACCCGCTTGACAAATTATGTACACAAAAACCTTCCTCGAGAACCACTAACCATTAGTGAAAATCGCATTAAAATCCGCTGCGTAGGTAGTTTTAAAGATCTAAACATAGATTCATAGGGAACGGTAGCGACTTGTTTTATACATACTATGTTATATGTTATGATATATAGGTATTTAAACTATCATGGTCATTAACATTACGATTAGAATGTTCGGAATATCTACCATGTAACATTATTTTATCAAGTCTCCGATATTTCGGCGCTGTTCTTCCGCGATCATGGCGCTTGCAACAGCGCTGAAATATCGGAGACTCGATAAAATAATGTTACATGGTAAATATCCCGAACATTCTAATCGTAATATTATGATATAGTTGTATGTTCCTTTAGGACTCAAGACCTCCCAGTATTCGTTCGAATGTTGGACAAGGACAGCTACTGGACCTTCGAAAATGGACTACCGACTTTAATAACCACCGCACTTCAACTGAATATGAACGGCTACCCCCTGGTGTTGCCAGACATGATCGGTGGGAACGGCTACAACGATCCACCGACGAAGGAGTTGTTCATACGTTGGCTACAAGCTACCACCTTCATGCCCAGTCTACAGTTCTCTTATGTACCTTGGGATTTTGATAATGAGGTTAGTATTCTACCTCAGTCATGGGTGGCCAAAGTCTGCCGGAATATTTGTGGAGTAATCTGTTATGGGGTACATGCCTGAAGCCATGCAAGATATGTTATAAAAATAAATTCCATAAGTAGAGGGTAGTTTTATATAGTTTTCATGAAAAACGCAGACAAATGTCACCTGACATGCGACCACGAACCCTAATAATTCATTCACACGCTCGTCTCGTCACTCGCACGAATGCGTGAATCAAAGAATCAATCATTTATTCAGTTTAGGGCACATAAAGAGCACATATGAATGTCAAAATTTTACAATTTTATGTCAAGCAATATTATAAAAATACTAATTTATTTACCTAAATAACCATTTGAAAATGATTCTTTAGCTGGTTCGGTAAGTTGGTTCTCCTGAGAAGATACCAGCAAGAAACTCAGGTAGATTATCCATTTTCTTTTTTAATAATGTTATGTTTACATTGTGTTACAATTTATATTGTACGAGTGGCTAACAACAGCAGATTAGGGTGACCATGCATTTTTATCATTAAGGATTTTTTTCTAAAATATTAATATTAAAATCGCCACATACCACTACAGTCTTCTCTACATACTCTACATACTTTTTTTAAGGCTTCCTCCATAATGGACTCAAACAAGTAGTAATCTCCAGAAGGAGGTCTATAGACGCTAATAATATATTGTTCTAGCTCTGCACATGATAGTTCAATATTTCGCTCGCTTGTGAGTGCTACTACATCTTTTCTGTCTTTCGATTTTAATTTGTCATTAATTAAAATGAGTGACCCACCTCTTATAGCGGAATCTCTAGTAAACGCACTGATGATTTTATAATTATCAATGTTAACTAAGAGTTCATGTTTTTTTAACCAGTGTTCAGTTAAACAAAGTAGATACATGAATACGCTTTTCATTCAAAAATAATTCTAGCTCTAACTCTTTGCCAGAAAAGCCTTCAATATTTTGATGAATAATATTCATGAACATAGACTTTTCCTTTGTCCTTTTTAATTTGCTAGGGATTTCCTCTATTGTCCTACAACTGAGTTTAAATCCTACAACTAAGTTTAAAAGAATGTGGTTTGAAGGCTTCAAACAGGTTTAAAAATAATCCGTTTGTTTTTTTCTTTGTTGACCACAGACAATAGAGTTGAGCAAGAAGTTCGTAGACCTCCACGCGCGGTTTGCACCACAGATTATAGAGGCGTGTCGTCGCGCCGTGAGCCACGGCACGCCCGTCAACCCGCCCGTGTGGTGGACCGCGCCCAATGATAAAGAGGCGTACGCTATCTGGGACCGTATGTTACTTAACTATTACTTACCATACTTAACTAACACTAATCTTATGAACTGAATATTTCAATATCTAGAATAGATCAATTTTCAGGAGGCACGTTCTGCCAACTCACCTCGACATCGACACTTAGGATCATAATCAAGAGCCATCTATTAGCAGCTTAAGGAACTAACCCCTACGATAATTACCACTCCTGGAAAGGAAACCGTTAGCGCACTTTTAAACGAACGTACATCTTCTACGGACAACGGACCGTTGTTTTCTCCGTATTCACCGGTGGTGTATGTCAAACAATGAATGCTTCTACACGCAACATACACAGGTCCGCCGGAGAAATTGCGCCGAATGCACCGCGCCGGTCTGTTGTCCGTAGAACAATACACTTGTCTAAAAGAGCCCTTACTGGTTCGAATCCTACTTGTTAAGTTACTACTTACTTTTACTGCCAGATTCGTGAGATAATAGCTGTGAGAAAACATAACTTGCAACACGTGGATTCTTTTCTGATCGTAAGTATTTCTTGTAAACATGCTCCTAACACTGTATTTTTTTTCATAGAATATCTCCTGGGCGAAGACATTCTAGTAGCTCCAGTGGTCGAGCGGTTAGCTCGCGAGAGGGACGTGTACCTTCCCGCCGGCACCTGGCTCGCACAGGGCGATCCTTACAAACCTGTGTCGGGAGGCGATTGGTTAAGGAGTTACCCCGCACCGCTAGATACTCTGTTGTACTTTATTAGACAATAATTTCTAGCTATCAAAAACCGGATTAAGCTTATAGGGTCCTAGGAAATGCAATTTACGGGGCCCTTTTTTTCAGGTGTAATCATTAGACCTTCATATCAGGGACCCAGCACACGTACGACAACGACGCGACATCCACAAAACAAGGCAAACACGTGTTCGGGCACTATTTTGTATGAATACGCATAGCTTTTTTTCAAATGAAAACTAAATAAACAAACATAATTATATCCCTGAAGGGGTAGGCAGAGGTGCATTACACACCCACGCTTTGCCAGTATATTTTTCGGTCGCACGTAATAGAGGGCACGCCTATTGCTGTTACTAGACGCTATAAAATATTCAAAATTACTCTGTAATTCAAACCAAAATTCCCATAGCTAGCACAGATGTCATATTACTAATTAGCATTCTCGTTAAGTAGTAAGTTCACTGCTGCCGTGAACTTACTACTAATACAAGACAAGTGTGGCGACTGCGGTTGGAACTCCCATCGTCCAAACGCAAGTAATCCCTTAGCCAATAGGCTACGGACGGTTAAGTTTGATTCACACTTACCACATTTTTCGTTAAACGCAACCCTTTATTCGGTTCAAGTCAGATTCTGTTCAATACAAATTTTGTTTACTACAGATTCACTTTAAGACAGAATTTGGACCTCCGAGTACAAATTCAAAGCTGCAAAGAATCAATCAATTTCGTTTAATTAGTTAAGACACATATAGAGCACATATGAATGTCAACATTGCAGTGACACTATCTCACGTAATCACTTTTAGTCGATCCGATGTTGTGTGTTTGTCGTGTCGTGTCGTTGTCGTACGTGTGCAAAATCGTGTGTAAAATTATATTTTCAAATTTTTTTTTTTATCTTGATAGTAAATGTAAGACTGCGATAAAAAAATGTATGAAATAAAAACCAAAATTCATTCATAAAGTATATTATTATTTACATTAAACATGTACATTATTATAATAACTACACATTAGACTGTACAGTAACTTCTCTAACTATCCCCTTGCCCAATATCCTAAAATCCTCGACTAAGGCTTCGATGTTAACTTTAAACGCCGTGTTGTCGTCAACTGGGGTCAATCCATTAGCGTTTGTTAACTGAAAATAATATTATTTATTATAAACAAAGTCGCTTTCGTGCTTTATGTATGGTTAGATCTTGCCGTTGTGTATGATAGAACTACGCAACGGATTTTGATGCAGTTTTCACCAATGGAGAGTGGTTCACGAGGAAGGTTTTTGTGTACATAATTTGTCAAACGGCCCGTCCGCTAGTTTTAAATAAATCACAAAAACTGAGATTTCATCGGCAGGACTCGAACCCACACAAACGTAAACTCATTGCAAATACAAAAGTATATAAATGATCAGTTCTCTAGTTCTCATAGCACAAGTTCTCGTTAGTCACTATATATAGTACCTGCAGCTCGGCGCGCTGGAGCACGTGCGGCCTCCACAGCACTCCGATGACGTCACCGCCGTACGAGTCGTGGAAGAATAGCGCGAACGAGTCGAACGCGCTCTGTAGGAAAAAGACAATTATATCTTCTTTATATATAAAAATGAATTGCTGTTCGTTAGTCTCGCTAAAACTCGAGAACGGCTGGACCGATTTGGCTAATTTGGGTCTTAAAATATTCGTGGAGGTTTAGGGAAGGTTTATAAGCAAAATTTTAGGCGGTACGAAGTTCGCCGGGACCACTAGTTAATAGTAAATATGTTAGGGCAATTCATACAACGCCATCTAGTCTCAAACTGAGCAGAGCTTGTGATATGAGTGCTAGATAAACTGGTATAAATACTTTATACATATTTTTTTGTAAATACATACATATTATACATCGGAAACATCCAGACTTCGGTACAAACGTTTCTGTCTTCACACAAAGTTTGTCCCGACCGGAAATCGAACCCGAGACTCCGGCGTCGAGAGCGGATGCACTACCGAACACGCCACCGAAGCAATTTTTTTTAAAAGTTACTAAACTGTAACCTATGAACATCTTCATACAACATTGGGCTATCTTAGTGACGCAGTGGTAAGTGTATGCGACCGCAGTCCTGAAGTTCGATTCCGAGGTTGAATGCAAACATTTGTGTGACTCCACAAATATTTGTTTCGGAGTGTTTGATTATGTAGTTCTGTGTTGAAACATCCAAATATTATGTATGTATTTACAGACAGACAGACAGACATATAGAACGCTTATATCTCCGAAAGGGTGGGCAGAGTTCATAACACAACCACACTTAGTAATTTTGTTGGTTCCACGTAATTTAAATAGGGGCAAGTTCCACGTAATTTAGGGGCAAGTCTATTGCCGTTACCGGACACTAAAAAAATCCATAACCACTTTTTAATTCAAACAGCCAGGACAGATGTTACATACCACTAAAAATAAATAATTTCTTCGGTCCGAGGTTGCATAATTAAATATTTTACAAGTTAGTATAGAGGGTTATTTGTAATTAACTAGCATCCTCCCAGGGGTAGGTAGCAGACATCATAAGTAACAACGTTTGTTCTACGACTTTTAATAAAACTGAATACATTACTTAATAATGAGTTTTCAAGTTTTTATTGTCATAACGCGACATTATTAAGTCTATGTTTCATTCATAAACTGAAGGTCGACGCACGCAAGTTCGCGTGCGCATGGTTGGTAATTCCTGGACACGATGAAGATGGAATGGATATTTGCCTTCGTTGTGAATGACACTCCACGCGAAGCACTGCGATACATTTTTTTTTATATTGGGTTCGCCAAATTGACGCCTCCCGCCTGGTGGTAAGTCGTGACGACGTCTAGCGATTGTGGGCCACTCTCAGATCACACAATACTTTAGAGAGTGGCCCTCAAGTCGGGTCGTCAAGTTGCACATCAGTGCCTCTTTACGTTCCGCTTAAAGAACCCAGGATTATTCTATGATAAAATACATACAATTTTCGACCAATGTGTACCCCAAAAAAATATCAATGCGTCTGCAGGCAGGTATAGTTACCCGGTGTGGTATACGGCGGAAATAATCAGGGATATACGACTTAAATACAGATTGCATAAGGTATATAAGTCCAGTAAATTACGTAGTGATTATGAGGCGTTCGCACGATGTAGGGCTGCAGTTAAAGCCGAGACGACACGGGCGCATAATGAGTACCGCGATCGGGTGCAGTCACACTTGGCAAATGATCCGCGAGCGTTTTGGGGTTACATCAGATCTCGGAAAATCGGTTCAAGTCAACGGGAAATTATTAAAGATGGACGAGTATTGTCCGAATTAGAATGTGCCGATGAGTTTGCTCGATTTTTTCACACAGTGTACAGTGAGAAAACTCCCGAGCTGAACGTGGCGGCGGCGAGCGCCGCTGCAGGATCCGCGACGAGCGAGTGGGTGCACCTATCATGTTTACGCCACACAGATGTGCGCCGCGCCCTGTTACGTCTGCCACCTAAGCCCTCGGCCGGACCGGATGGTATACCCGCGTTTATTTTTAAGGACTGTCGGGCGGTGTTGGTCGATCCATTGTTGCATATATTCAATGCCTGTATTAGGACTGCAAGATTTCCAGACCGGTGGAAACTTACCCGGGTGGTGCCCGTACCGAAGGGTGGCGGAGGTTCAGCGGCAAGTGACTATAGACCGGTGGCTGTATTGTCTACTCCTGCTAAGGTGTTCGAGTCGACAGTTCACAGCAGCCTGTATCCACAAATAAGTGCTCTGTTGTCCGACGCCCAGTACGGGTTCCGGCCTGAGCGTGGGACAACGGGGAATTTGCTGCACCTTATGACACACTTGGTGCCAGCTGTGGATGCCGGTGTTCAGGTGGATGTTGCCTACTTTGATTTCCGAAAAGCGTTCGACACCGTAGATAATGACGTTCTTCTGGCGAAATTGGCTGGTGTGGGTTGCACGCCACATACGCTTTCATTCTTTGCTAGCTATTTGCGTGACCGTTGTCAATATGTTGACTGTGGCGGACGACTATCTGAACCTTACTTCACACGACCTGGAGTTAGTCAGGACAGTAACCTAGGCCCTCTTCTCTTTATTTTAACAATAAATGACTTGCCGAGAGTGGTTAATAAAGCTACACCCTTGTTGTTCGCTGATGATTTAAAATTAATTCTTGACATAAGGCATGACTCGGATCATGGCTTACTGCAGGAGGACATAAATAATATTTTAGAGTGGAGTCGGGAGAACAAGTTATATTTTAATGTGACCAAATGTTCAGTGTTGACATTTAGCCGCGCGCGCAATCCGATACATCATCAATATCATATGAACGGAACGCTTCTACAGCGTGTATCTGAGATAAGGGATTTAGGCGTGCGATTTACGGCTGATGTAAACTTTCGGAGCCATATTATGGAGATTTGTAAGAAAGCGTTTCGGAATTTAGGAATGGTATTAAGGCTGGCAAATCAATTCACGAACATCGGTGCTCTAAGGGCGTTATACGATTCGCTTGTTAGGAGTAATTTAGAATGCAACGCTGTAATATGGTCACCGCATGAAGAGAAGTATAAATTGATGCTGGAACGAATCCAAAACAAATTCATAAGATTTGTGTACTTGAGGCAGTGTGGCGTATATCCTGGTTATCCTCTGCTGTATCCCACACTGTTTTTGCTGGGGATGGCAGGATATTATAGGCTGGAGATCAGACGAGAAGTGGCTTTCGCTATCTATTTATTTAAAATTCTTTGTGGTAAGATACACAACCCTGATGTCCTTGGGACAGTAGGGTTGTGGGTTTCGGATGATTTCATGGGACGTAGGCGCCGGCCGCCACTGCTTTATGTCCCACACGCGCGCACCAACCTTTTGTATCAGGCACCTCTGACGCGAGCACTGCGTGCGCTCAACATGGTGTCAGAACATATAGATCTGTTTGATTGTAACCTGAATGAGTTCACGAGGGCTGCTTATTTAGTATTGGCTGCTTAAGTTCCTTGGTAGCAGTAGATAAATATAATATGTAATGTTGTTAAGTGTCAGTCTGGGTAAAGGGTAGCGTGTGTTTGTCTTATTTTAATTGCTTATTTTATTTTGGTTGTTAAATGTGTTACTTGTTTTTTAGTGTGTTAGCGATGTATTATTATTATTTTGTTTTATAGTGTGTAAATAGATGTAATAGGTAACTGCACTATCGTATTAGGTATCACCTGTAATGGTGGTAGTAGGTTGTAAATAAATAAATAAAATAAATAAAAAAAAGAACAGTAGGATAGAGTTATAGTACAAAGGCA